>CM062834.1:7127022-7246858 GCA_031772345.1 Himalopsyche anomala
AAATATATTATATACAATTTAATACTGCAGGGTTGTCGATATATGTCCCGAAGTCTTTTTCTTCTTTTAAGAAATATATTTGTTAGCATACTTAAACATTTGAATTATTCTAAAAATTATATTATATACAATTTAAATAGTGCAGGGCTGTCGATATATGTCCCGGGGTCTTCTTTTTCTTCTACGAAATATATTTGTTTGCATATTTTAACATTTGAATTATTCTAAAAATTATATTATATACAATTTAAATACTGCAGGGTTGTCGATATATGTCCCGAGGTTTTTTCTTCTTCTCCAAAATATATTTGTTTGCATACTTAATTAGATAATTAATTACGTTTAGATTGTCTGGCTTATAAATAGGATTGCAATTTATTTTTCACGCCAGTAAATTTTCTGACTATTTAAAAATGCAATAAAAATCCCACCCGTTGAGGACAACGGGCTTACAGCTAGTATCTTTAAACCCAATAATATTTTATTTTTATAATTTAGGTATTAGGAGACAAGAAATAGAATTTAGGTATTAGGGGGGAAGAAAAAAAATATCATCACATTTTTCAATGCGCTATCTTTTGATTTCACAATTGAAAATAACGGTTTCCAGTATTCTCCAGTTTTCGGCTGTGTTTTAGCTCTCCCAAGACTTTCGAATCCAAAAACCCAGGAATTTACCAATTTGCCCAAAATACCAGCGTGACTCGTTTTTTTTTAGTTCTTCCGAAACTTTTATTGAGAGAAAACCGATATTTTTTTTCGATTCGGTTCCGACAAAAATATCGGTTTTTGGTTTTCGGTTCAGTTCCGGTTCGATATAAATATATGACTAGATCAAGTGGAGTTTTTTTTTATTTAAAACACGTGTAATTACAACATAATTAATAAAAATGCACTGTGGTAACAATATATCGATTAAGTTTTTATTATTTTTATTTGACGCAATCAATCATTGATATACCACACGCTCTAATCGCGTCTGAATAAACTGTTTTTATTTTCCTCAAGTCGTGTGAATTTCATTTGACATTCTTAGAAAGTTACGTGAACCCAACACACGAGTCATTTCAATGGAACAATTCGAGACCGCATTTGTTATCAACATAAGTAAGTTAGTGACAGTATATTACAAAGTTTTCCATAAAGAGGGTTTCCCATTTCCGCAGTCACCCAACTGTCATTTCGGTGAAAGGAAAATTCTCATAATAGTATATCAAAACTCGGGTTGATACCTAAAACAGAATATTTAATATAAAGTCAAAAGATATATTCATTTCTATGCACGGGTCTATTAAGACAATAGCTATTTAAAAAAAATAATGTGCTGATTATTTTCAAACAACTATAACTTTTCATATTTTAATAATCACATGTAAACTGCTTGTTCTTCAAAAACATAATAAATTATATGAGGTTCGATCAATAATCAGATAGTTCCAGGTTCAAATCTTTCCCAGGTAAAAATCAAGTATTTCGCAAACCTTACGATGTTATAACTCTGATGATGCTTTTCAAAGATACGAAACAAATTCAATTGCTATTTATTTTCTTAATTTAATGTATTTTATGTATTTTGGAGGCTTTTATTTGCAAACCCAGCTCGTTCCAAAATTGGGGAAAGATGAACCACGAGTGTAGTTTAGTAAATAAAAACACATTTAAGTTTTTTTAGAAAGTTGTCTCAAACCTGGCTCGATAACATATAAAATGTCATTTCAAAGTAATGTAAAACTAAAAATACTTTTAAAATGTTTATTTTTTTACAAAATGAAATTCAAGATTCATTTTCCAACCATTTTGGAACGAGATTGGTTTGCATATAATAGCCTCGTATCTAGTTTCAAATTCAAAAATATCTGGTACCTAGAATGATTATTATTTTAATATGTATTTGTTCAAATTTGTTGTATCAATACATATTTAGTACCAAATACCAAAATATATTCATTTTGTCTGTAATTTCTACAACCTTATATCTCAAAAAGTACTAGTTTTCAGTTTACCCACAAATGTACTTAATTCTACTGATATCGCTATTGCTTTCTATCATTATAAAACAACCACTGGAAAGATTTTACCTTCGATATCTTAGAGGAAGTTAATAAGGAAAGAAGCAAAGACGTTTCCATCCATGCCACCTTCTCTTCCATGCTAAGCATAGCATATCGACTGTGGAAAGGAAAAAGGACGTAACCAACAGTTTTTCCAAAACAGGTTTTTTTCGATAATCACAATGTATCAAACTTGATACACGTTCTATCAAAAGGATGTAAGCTGTAAATGTCGAAGAAGTATCTAAATTTAGCTTTTAAGTTTGAAAAAGAAGACCTTGTAAAAAAAAGGTTTTTCCTGGACATTTTCTTTAATTGATATTAGATTATGTCAATTAAACACCAGTTTATAAGTCTCCGTGCACTTAAAAGTTGTGAATATTTCATAATTTGCATATAGCCCAAAATCATCAAAACATGTTTTTTGTACCTCCTGTAAAGATTGCTATATGTGGGTTACGTCTTTTTTCCTTTCCACAGTCGATATGATTAAATTATTTTGTGACTTATATAGGCTCAATTAATAGGAACAGGTTGGAAATCAATATTGTCAAGACTCTTGTTCGCGAAGTAATTATATTTACATTCTGTAGATGTAAATGTGAATTCCTTTAAGACAGTGCTTTTTTCTTTTAATGCCAAGATCTATCTTTCGGTAGAATGCAATGTATGATTGTATCCGTTCTCGGATTCTAAATCTTGGCCTCACAATCTAACTCGTTGGCGTAACTACTCGAAAACGACATCCAAAAATTATAACATTAATACCTAAATTGAATTACTTTTTATGCAAAGGAAAACATGATTGCTAGCGTGGATAGTACGTATTATATAATATTAAATTTAGTAAGGCTTTAATAATGAGGCAAGTTATAGTCCTACGAGTTTTCACTTATTGCCTTTTCGGTATAAACATATGTAAATATATGTTCATGGCGCGTAGTTACGCATTTGAAGCAGGATAAAAAAAAATGTATAAAAATGTAGCCGTAATTACACCGACAGTTCACTTTTAAATATTTATGAAGTTCACGGAAGTGAATCACGCGGGCGAATGAAAATTTACATCTAAACGTTCGGGCGTGCTATTTATCTGTGGTTCATACAAAGTGAGGTGATTGACTAGTAAATCATTAATTCTCTAAGCTTAGAGTATAAGGTCTACGATCGATTAATACTTGGTTAGTCTAAAACTAACCAAACTTTAATCGTTCATAAATATTTTTTATTCAAGCAAGAGTTCACAGTGTGAAGAAAAATTCTACCTTCCTGACATATGTAGCTATTTATATATTTGTAAGAGAATGGTACAATGATTTTGGGCGTATTTTACTTTCTATTCCGTGACACAGCGGTCAACGTCGTTGGCTTCCGTGACTAATATCACGGATTCAAGCCTCAGAACGAATAGAATTTTTCAATCGATTTATCTTCGAAGGTATGAGTGTTTATGATGTCATATATATGTTTATTTGTGCGAGTCAACTGTTTCAAAACTTAAAATATAATGAAAAATAACCCAGATATTAAAATGAAATCTCAGTATTTAGTTAAATATGTGATGAGAATCATGTGTATCGTTTTTTTTATAATAACAAATTGCCATACACCTAATCCTTTTTTTTACGCGATACATTGGTTCCAAAAAGTGGCGCGTCAAAAAACCTCATTTTCATATAAATTGATAAATCGGTTTCAAATCCTCGTAAAAAGTATCAAAAATATACAAAAAAAACGTAACGGTGCCGTCCGAAAAAAACGCGTAAATTCAAAATAGCGCAAAAATAAATCGCGTAAAAAAGGATTGGTTTACATATATCATGCAGGGCTATGGAGTCGTGTAAAAAAAAAGACGACTCCGACTCATTTCATTTCATTCATTTTAACTTACATTTGTTTGAATACACATCATTAAAACATTTTTCAAAAAAAAATCGAGCCGTTCATTTTTCACGACTCCGACTCCGACTCCACAGCCCTGATATCATGATATGAAACTGTGAATATAATTTACACATTAAAACTATATCGAAAATTAAGTATTCCTCTACCTTGGCGGTTTTCGACTCACGCTAAATCCTTCCGCGTAAATTTAGGACCAACTGTATATTTTATAAATACCTACGGCCTCATTTTTGATCAACTCTAATTATGATACATGTCATGAAAAAATATCAATGGCATATTATTTGCGTTAGCTCAAACAAAATAACTGACTAAAAACGACATAAAATTTAAAAATGAGTCGAATTTATCACTCTTTCCACGCTGTTTATCACCTACTTGTAGTAGTACCATGCGCTCTGACGGATTAAAAACTTTTCTACTGCTTTGCTCCTACTTCTTACGACATACTAAAATATGAATTAGGCAAATGAATATTTTCAACGAAGCATTTTCTAAAGAGAATAATTAAAAACCCTTTTTGACAGTGACATTGTTATAACAGAATTTTTAGTATCGCTCATTTTTTGACATAATGTATTTTGCTAAGGCAAAGAAACACACTATCTAAAATTTCTGTCTGAATTTTTTATACGTCTGCATCAGTAATAAGCATTTATTTTTTTCCCTGCTTAATAATATATTTAGAAGTAAAAAAAAAATGATATATGGCGGTTGCTGTAGACTAGTGATAACGTACCAGAGCAGTGGTTAGCAGGCTCTTGTCAATCAAGACCGGCCTACTGAATGGGCATGTGACATAGGGCATTAATGTATTACTTACCGTATGATAAATTATTAATACTTGACATATAATCAAAACACGCTTATTTTCTAAAAGCACTAAAGCGTGGATGTTTGCGATTTTTTTAAAGCGCCTTACCCGCCATGACCGATTCTCAAAGAAAAACGGAATGATTCACATACGCGCCGCATGGACGAGTGTATTCAAATAACATGTTTTATAACCCCTTTAAAAATCCCGAAACGTTTAATACCTTGAACAAATCATATGACAAAATTTTATTCGTAGTATTATACAACTCGTTCTTTTATGCACAGTATAATATAATAATCAGTAAAACACAACAAAAAACAACCCAAAAACTGTTTTTTCTGAATATGCTTATTTAAAGGAAATTTTACTTTTATAGTATTTTGATTTTTTGATTATATATTTTGAGCGAATTGTGCTAAGTTTTAAAGACAGGATAAATAGAATTTAATAGAAATATAAGAATATTTATGTTTTTTTTTACATTATTACACAGCTTAAAAAAATCTACGGTGCAGCATTTTGTTGCTGATGCTGGCAGCAAAAGAGCAGCCGACTACAGCTGCTTGCGCTGCCGTACCCGGTAGTAAACAGGCTGCTGACTAAGGCACCTTTTGATGCTATGATTATTATCAAATGTTATCGTGAACGGGAGTTTCAGAACGATTTTCTACCCATATCCAAAATGAGTGTTGAAAGAAAAACTTATGATGAAGGGTACTTATGCGTTTAGTACTTCAAAGAAGACGTAGAAAAGTTCACAGATTCTGGATACATCGTATCATATCTCAAAGGGCCAGAAATGGTAAATTTCTCATTCTCTTTACGCAGCTACGGCAGGTTGACAATATTTTTTTTTCAATTATGTATTATAGATTTTCAAATTCGTCCTTTAAATAATTGACTAACATTTTAAAAAGTATTTTATGTAAGAATAACACAAACATGAGGAAAATTATTACACATGACATGACGAAAAGATTGAAATAACATTATATTAAGCAAAACAATATGTTGAATATGAAGGCGGATAGAGGTGGAACGAATTGTTACTGTAATGAGCAGACCATGCTGCAAGTGTATGTTTGACGTGGTAGTAAATTGACTGTGGCGACTCAGTGGTACTGGGCAGCACGCAGACAGCAACTGTCGAGCTTGGCAGTAGTATACTGCTGTGTTATGCCAAGTACTTATATTGTTTGTATGAAAAATTTCAGGTTCGCCGAGATGCGACTGCCGGCAGAAGCAGATTAATGCTACCGTGTATTTCCACACTTAAATTAAGCTTTCTACAATTTCAGTCGTCAGTCGACCAACAATGGCAGATAAATTTAAGATAGGATTATCGTGAATCAGAGGTCTATACAAATGGAAAATCACCTGTAAATTAATCAAAACTTGATCGATAAAAATATTCAGCGGATGACCAGATCTCCAAATTTCACGGTGACATCGTAATCAGTTGGAACTTCGTGAGATTATTTATTTGAACAAAGAGAACTTTAATTATAATACAACAAAAAATATATACATAATCTCTGTGGTGCAATATTTTACATCAGTTTATAACTTCTAAAATTATTCTTTCGAAGTCATAATCCTTAAAGAAGAAGGACATTCTAGAATCCAAATGAAAATCCGTTTTAGTTTTAAATGTTCACTTTAAATTCAAGACTGTTTTCATCGATCGACCCTTTGTCGATTCAAGTCGTTAGCTAAGTTTCTTCTTCTAAAATAATTCGTTTTTTACATTCACACCACCTAAGGAATGGTGCCATATTCGATTATCACTATCTCAGTAATGACTTTGACAATCTTTACTACCAATTTATTTTAATTCGTTCTTCACCCAGACGTCTTAATAATATAATTATCAACAAAATTTATGTATATCTAAATAAGTGGTACTTTTTCATTACACAATTTTATTACTGATTGACATTTATTTATTTTTTACTTATATACACTTGACGTCTTTATTTTAACACTTTTTGTTACCACGTGCTCTTTTTTGTTTTATTGTCAAACTATATTATTATATAATTCTGTTGATACTTCTCATAAAGTCAATTTTAAAACTATCCAAACGGTCCGGGTCTCGGCATTTTGGCATTTTCAGCCGTTCTAGATCATGGATAATCTTTAACTGACGCTTGTTAAATATTGTAGTTGTATCGTGTAGTAGGAATAGAATTTATTATCACTAATTTAAAATCTATTCATGGCGATCTGGATTAATTTTACTTGTGGCTTGATTTTAACGATTGCAGTAGAATTAAGGACTTAAAAAAACTGTGGCATTTTACAGAATCAATGATGCATAATAAATATTATGAATATCATATCAAAAACTATCGCTTAGTGGCTGAAAAATAGAGATGTTCCGTAATTATTATCAACCCCTTTTTAATAAGAGTAAAATTTAAGAAAAATTATGGTACTTCGTTTTCGTACAATGGACTGAAATATGCCTTAGTTATGTATGTTATTCTGTGTTGATAATATTAATTAAGTATAGTGATAAATCTGGTTTAATGAATATAATTTTATTGTGTTCTGTTTTCAATCGTCCAATCATCTCCATAGTAATTTCAAATCATTTATATTCAATCGTGTTAACTAATTGACGATTCATTTCATTTCATAAAACATTTCACAAGTAAGAATGTTTTCAAGTGGTGTTCTTCTGAAATCTAATTTAATGGTTTATTTATTTCTTTGTGAGATTACCATTTTAGCATGCACGCACTTTAGTCCCACATCACGCGATTTTAAAACTTATGTCATGATATATCATATTGGAGATTGATATTTCCTTTTTACCATTCGTATTAAAAAAATACACTTAAGCCTTTTTAATGTGTGTACTATTAAAGTTGATAAGCAAATTCCAACTTAAAAGAATTATAAGAAAAATAAAATAAAATAAGAAGCTTTAATATAAATAGACTAGCTAAGTCACTTTGTTCAAGCCGATATTTAAAATTCTAAAAATACGCATGCAGTGGCGAATTACCTCATAAGCGCATGAGGCCCGCGCTTGGGGCCTCTGAATCGTAGGGGCCTCAAAAATAGCTTATATAATCTATAACCCCCAAATTTCATTAACGTTTTTTAAAATATGTTTTATTTTATACAGAATTTTGCGCCTCTTTTATGTATACAAAAAAAAGGGCCTCCAAATTATATTGCGCCTGGGGATTCCGAAGTGCTTAATCCGCCACTGTACGCATGTGACAGTTGACTGTACCTTACAGGGTACACCTAGGGCTTCCAAATAACCGTTTAAAACATGCATGGGCAAACTTTCCTAGGTCTGGGGCCAAATTATCATTCTGTCTTCGAGTCAAGGGCCGGACCAAATTATTAAACAATATAAAGTAATATTAAATTAAATAAAACACTTTGCAACTTGTTCTATATTTTTTTAAATTATATAATGAACATGTCATCTCCATTATTTAATCCCTCCCTGGAACTATTAATTTCATTCTCTATTACTTCGCCGAAATGAATCAGGGCCGGACAAAATAACTCGGCGGGCCGGTGGTTACCCATATATGGCTTAAAGCAACTTACCAGTTATCGATTTTTTATAAATAAATAATCCAGCTTAACCAGAATTAATTTAAATAGACCAATTGTAGTACCACACTAACCAATACTTAAAAATATAAAAGATACAGGGCTTACTTCAATATGAACTAATAAGTGTATAAAGGAATAGATATTTGTAACCATGTCCGCTCCTAATGTGAAGCATATAGACTGCTAATTAAGTTTCTCTATATAAAGATTTTTCTACCAGAACTACTTGTTACTCAGTTGCCAACTGTTGAGTTGAATTCCAAATAATAAACAATTTCGATGAATTTTAATAAAATTTATAAACATATGTATATAAAATTTTAAGACAACACAACAATTAAAGAATAATAGAAAAAATCAAAAATGTTTTGTAATTTAAATACATACATGAATATAAAAATACAATATCAATTAAAATTTATTAAAACTCAGCATGGAGCATATTCCTACTGATTCTTTTTTGAGATTCGTGCGATGATTGGTAACAATTATATTATATTTATTAAAATACCTTTCAGCATCTACACCAGGGGTGGGGAACCTTTTCTTCTCTAAAGGCCGCATACATTTTTCTGCAGCAAACATTGACTAGGGAATCTTTGGTCGGAAACAGGAATTTACGGTCAGAATATGTCAGGAATTTACGAATTTACATAAATTTAAAGAATTACAGAATTGGCCAGAAGGCCGCACTAGAGTAGCCAAAAGGCCGCAGGTTCCCCACGCCTGGTCTACACTATTGGCGGGACACCAAAATAATGTTAGAGCTGCGCAAATCCTCATATTTAATTTTTTTTGTCATCAATAATAGCAAAATATCCGACATGAATTCACTTTTTATATTATCTATTAATTGTATAAAAAAGTGCTGATATCCTTCCAAACATATAGCCTCTGTTAAAGCATGAAAAAATGGCAGGTTTCTAAAAACAAAACTGTTTCTTTAAGATTAATATTCTATTTCGTACCTGCCACAGATGGATTGAATAGTTTACTCAATGTTTGAAGGCATAGATTTGTCTCATTTAATCTTGAATGCGATTCTAGTTTTAATAGGCATTTCGGGCAGCCATTTGGATATACAGCTCCAACTGTCTTCTTTTTTTATAAACAGTAGACATAAACAGTTGCTTGGTTTCGACAGGAAAAAAAACACCGTCTATAGTTGACTGCAAGCTCTGTTTTGTCACCTCAATTTCTTCCCATAATAAATGGGCAAAGGGATAGGAAGACCCCGCTAAATTATTGTTTTAGCATATTTTACGAATTTAGCATATATTAGCATCTATTTAGCATTTATGACAAAATGCCCAAAATAGGACTCTCTAACTAATTAGTATCCAGTACAACACTATTGTTAAATGATGACAATTGGATGAGTGTGCTAATAATATATATTATGTATTGAGGCACAATATGTATGTACTATTACTGCCATGAATAGCTTCATAATGTCAAGTGGTACTACTGTATATTCCAGCATCAGTACACTACATTTTAATTTACATCGAGTAGGTATTTTGTAACTGAAAATTTCAAAGGTTGAAATACTTGTATATCAAACAGATAATTATAACATCCATATATATTGTCATGATTTATTAAAAAGTAAAATTGTACAATTAACCTTTCGTTGATTTTAGGGGATATGTTCTGGACCAGGCACGGGCAAACTGAGGCCCTCGGGCCGCATGCGGCCCACGAACAATATTATATTTTTGAAAAAAAATAATGTTTTTATCTTTTAACGCATTTTTAAAAAAAGATTGAAAATAAATATAATAGTAAAAACACAATATTCCTTTGTACTTCATTCCACTTTATTTAATATGTCAGGACCGGTTTCGCTCATTACGAGCATCGTCAACTGATAAGAAATATAATTTAACAATGCTATTTATACAAAAATGAACAGTTATAAACAACAATTGGCATTGAAAAGAAATTACCATTTACATTAAAAGTGATTCTAAAATAGCACAAATTTAAAATGTTTAAATCATCTAACATATTATTAAAAAGTCACCTCAGATTAATAAATTTAGAATGGGAATATGACCGGTCCTGACATATTAAATAAAGTGAAATGAAGTACAAAGGAATATTGTGTTTTTACTAATATAATGCCTTTCCACCAAATATTGACAGTGAACACCCTAAAAGTGATTAAATATAGTAATCGTTATTTTTTAATCAAACTATATATGTAAACAAATATCTTCAATGACGAACATCAATAAAAACTCTTTACAATCAAATATCACTGATGAATATTTACAACATGTTTTAAGAATCTCAACTACAAAATTAACACATGAATTTAAAAAAATAATAAAATACGTAAAATTGTTCCATTTCTCTCATTAGATTTTTCTTTTCTTCGTGAAAAGTAGTGTACATAGAAAAATGGCATTTTAGTTGCGGCCCGCTGCTCATTTTGAATTCCTGAATTTGGCCCTCCATCCGAAAAGTTTGCCCCTCCCCCCTGTTCTGACACTGTTGCGATAAGTGAAATTTCACTATCAACGGGGGATACAATTTTTTTTAAAAAAAAACACTGTTGGTAAAATTAACATGATTCTTCATAAAATAAATGTCGTGCTTAAAAAAAGAATCTAGTTTCATTCAACTGTTTCCGATGAATATCGACCGATAATCGGTAAAGATTTTAAGCGACACAATATGGTAAATTGCGATTTAAATCAATAATTGTTCAATATCGTCTAAGACAGGGGTTACCAGCCCGAGGGCTCCATGGCGCCCGCCGACCGATTTTAGTGCGCTCGACAACTAATTTGGGCAAATCATTAAATTCCCTAGTTTTCGGATTTCAAAATTCCTGGAGGAGCTAAAAAAACGAGTCACGTTGATAATTTAGGCAAATCGGGAAATTCCTCGGCCATAAACAACCTTGAAAAAATGGCCGCCGCCCTAACAATATTTTAGTATGCACTCTAGAATCCAAAAAGGTTGGTAGTCTCTGGTCTAAGGCATCAGTGACAAAAAAAATCTCATTCGCATGATCTTTTTTAAGTTCTGTGCTTTTTAGCGTTTTGACTTGTTATCGTTTGCGAACCTCGGTTGAGAAACGCTGATCTACCTCATTTAAGAAATTCCTTTACCGAAATTAGTACGAGAGTAATTTAAAAAAAAAAACTCGTAATATTTATAAATTGTCGATTACGATTTTCTGCATTTATTTTCAACAATTGAACTCAATAACATTTTCCAACGCCATTCATACACGACTAGGTGACTTAAATCCATGTTTTTTCTGTCTTTCTGATATCATATTTAATTATTTCCACTTGACTCGATTGGGATCTGTTTTGTTTTGTTTTTTTTTTTTTTTCAATGAATTGGCGCATCGGGTTTTCCTAAATAATATACCTTGAATCCTGCTATTATATGGATAAGAGCGATAGCAAAGAAAGATAGCACGCGCGTGCAACCATCAGAAAAGTGTCAGGACAAAAACAAATATTTTTGAAAAATATCGCGATATAACGAATCTGCACTCGCCGGGGGCGCAATGAATAGAGAAAGGGTTACATATAGGACATTAAAAACCCAGTTGCTGAAGAATACTATCACTATATCAGATAATTTTCTGATACATATGATATATCATTATGCACAAACCATTTCTTTATTTAAATCTGGTGTTTTATATTCAATGTGTTATCGCTACGCCCTGTTTTCAGGATTGTGCGCGTGGGATGAAGTTAAGACATCACAAATATTCAAACATTCAAAAACAAATTGATCTAATAATCAATAGATTAAACATTCCTTGGACTCAACCACGTGTTCACCGCAAACGAAAACAACAAAGGTACTACCGATTCGTTCAAATGTTCAAACGTTCAAAGAATTTCTGTTATTTTTAATAAAAACATTAAATATATTTACAGCAGATAACTTTTTTTAAATAATTAAGCTGTTATAATGAAATAATTCAGGCTACAATAGTAGGATTTAAATATGTTGAATATACTGACCTTTTGAGTTTAATAATAATATATATTACCCAATTGTAGATTCCTCAATTACAACAGTACATATATCAACATAGCATTTTGACACATTTTTAACACGTAGATGTCAGTAAATAATAAAATATAATATTAGGGTGAGTGTAGCGGTCTACAGCGATACCTACAATTCAGCCAAATTATTAATTATGTGACTTATCTACATACAAATATTCGTGCAATTGATAGAATCTAGTTCATAGCCAATTGTATGCAGCTTGCTCAAGAATGAAGTCTAAAAGTTTTTTTTAAATACATTGAAAAACCGCATCAGGGAAGAAAAAAATGTGAGATGACGACACAAAATATAGTTTTTAGGGAAATCCTATAAGAGTTAAGCTTCACACTGTTAGATTTAGTCATTTTCACTTTCAATATTTTCAGTCTTCTCTGTCGATTTTTTCTGAAAATTAATTATAATCGGTAGATTTTAGATAAACAATATTATAATAAAATCTGGATTTTATTTATTTAAAAATTCAAACAATAATATTCCTAATATTCCTAAAACCAGTTGGAAAATTTATTGAGCTTATAACTTTTGGTTTATTCAATATGTACGCTTTTGATTTAGTTTGTGGATTCGGCGCTAACTTTGTGGAAGTTCATTATTAATGACATAACATTTTAAAAAAGATAGGTGGATCACTATTGTTGAATTTATATCCATTGGGCTTTACCACTCATAAAAAAAATGTTTTTAATTACTACTATCAAAATTTGTATCTTACCTTCTCTCTGCGTCAAATAAAAAAGGACAAACCAAATTTTTTTGTTTCATAAGATTTGAATCAATTTTTAGTTTATTTGTAAACGTTGCGATATTCTGTCTGATGATGTTTCTCAAAGAGGCGAAACACGTGTCATAACTTGTACCACAGAAAGTGGAATAACAAAGTTATCAAATTTAATTTTATATTAAGCATTTGATTGTTCACGATAGTATAATTCTGACGTTTGGTCATTTAAAAAAATTCCCCTTTGGGGCCAACGTGCATGCAGCTAGTTTTTATAACACAGAGATTGTACTTTTGTTGTCAATATTCATCAATGGAAATTAATAATATGAACATATTTCTATATACAATCAAATCACAAAGTTTTAAAGGTTGTGAAACTTAAAAAATAGATTTGTTACTGTGTTATTGATTTACAATATACCACTGAAGCTCATTTTAGCTTCGAGTATTCTCACCAGTATAAAAGGATTTATTGATTTGGCATTTACTTGGTAGAACTCCATTTTAATAGAGTAAAAATATCTACGTATTTTAGTTCCACAGTTTTTTAATATTTTATGCGTTGAAATAGCTATCAACAATAAACAACTAAAAACTGTAGAACTAAAATATGTAGATATTTTTATCCTAGTATAAAAGGAGTTTCACACATTTTTTTCTCTAATAAATTGCTATAATTTCAAGTTTTTTTGATAAATAAATTATATTTCGCACTAAAATTTTACGTCATTAAGTCTTGTTATAAAATAAGAAAAAATTTCCGTTGCCTAATTATCACATTATTCCTTTTTTAGATTTTTTACAAAAGGTTTATTATCGCTTTTTAATGTATAGATACGTCTTATTACCATTTTTATGGTAAGAGATATAACATTTAATATCATTTATGTACGAAGTAAACATGTCTCGTCGTATTACAGTGTAAATTTTTGATGCCAGCTTTTTTTGTCGGACACACAAATACCGCGTACTTCGCATCGTTTTAAAACAATTTTGGGTGGTACAGTTGAAATGAAGTTTTCCTGTTCTAGGCCATACAGCTGTAAAATTTGTTAAAATTTTCAAATGTGGGTGACATTCTCAAGGTAATTTCTTACCATACATTGATACTGAGCCGTACAGATACAATCTTATTTGGACACCTTCGCTTATGCAGCTGGCTTTCTTTAATTCACATAAAATGACAATTAACAATACTTTTTGATTTAATCTGTCATTGAAATTTTTCCTTTGGGAATTATAGCATAAATAATTGGGTGGCATTACCATAAACACTTTTACGTTGTATGTGACCAGGACGTTAGGCATATCTTATAGGTGGAATGCTCTTCGTTCGGTACAAATTTTACAATACGCCATCTTGAACAGAAACATGCGGAAAGGATCATTTGCATCATAAAGCAGTTTAAAGTCTTTACTGTGCCAAAAGTATTTATCGGCGGCATTGAGCTATATGCTAAAGAATAATGGAATTCTCTACAGTGAAAAACAGGTCGATGTACATACATAATACTTACCCTTTTGAAGCGGTGTGACTCAGAATAATCAATGCAGAAATATATTTGCTGCATTTTTTTCATTTTCATGGCCATTTCAATTGGATTAAATACAATATTTTTAAGCAATAAAATAAAGCAGTTTTAGTTCTAAAATATACCGAAACAATTAAACAAAGTACACTTTAGACATTTTTCAATGCATGTATGTCACTATTAGGGCATCCAATCCCTGGCAATTTTTGTGATTCCAGGATTTTAGGATTCACAATTTTTCAGATCCCAGTATTCACCATATCATTCACCATAAAATCGTGTCACAATTTTTTGAGATTCTTGAATAAATTCCGGATTCCAAAATATGGATGTGGGATGTAGATTTTCGGGATTCCAGGATCTATCATTGAGAAAAAAAAAGAAATTGAGAGATTTCAAAATAATCTACAAAAAATGATTAAACACCTTTTTAAGCTCTCTGGAAACTTTCATTTTTTTTTACTTACTGCCCGATTTCAAAAACTCCGAAATTACGCATTTATGTTTTTTTTTAATTAGGGACTTTTTTAGCTCTGGCTAGTATTTAAAAACTTTTCAGGAATTTTTCACTTCTTTTGTCAATCCCGAAATTGGACGGGATTACTGGATCCGAAATCCCGGGATTGGAGACCCTAGTACTTATGCATTAAGTTTATCATTTGTATCAATGAGTTTTTCATACACGTCTAGAGTCTACAAACGATTTTTTTTAAATAAGTTCTTTTGATGAACTATTATAGACGTAATTCACAAATAATTACGAGCAACATCTGAAATCACTCATAAATTGTATTCACTTTTGACAGCTGTTTAGTTTGTTCAGTATTTCTGTACATATGTATAAATAATCATCTGCTGATTCTATATTTATTTTTTAAATCACTATGACGGAATCATATTTGAATCCATATATAAAACACATTCATCGCATCATCTGTCCAAATCTATTTTAAGGGAAGGCCAAAAGAGCAAATCGAAACGATCTATTTCAATAATTTCTGAATGCAAATATTAACTACTCTCGGAATAAAGCAATGAAATAGATTTGTTTTTATGAAACCAAGCTATTAAACGAAAATGCTTAATCTTTTTTTTTATCATGTCTGCTCCCAATGTGGAGCTTATGGACTCCCAATGAAGTTTATTTCAACAGAAGTGTTTCTACGAGAACTGTTTGTTACTCAGATGCTCAACCTCTCTTTTTCCAAAGAGAGTAGGAATATAAGGATATGGCTAGGACAGGACTAGTGGTTATCTAATCGCTCTCGATACGCTTTGTTTGTAGGATAGGATGGGTGGAAGTAGGGCTTCCAATTAACCGGACTCAAACACTAACCGGTTTTCGGTTTTTTTCTGACAAATAAACCGGCAAACCGGTTTTAGCTGAAATATCATGTATTGATTAGGTAGGTATGCAAAAAAAAATATTTGGCATAACAGCTAATTTATCTTAACGGCAAAATAACGTCACTAGAACTTGAAACATAAAACTAGAACACAGAAGGCAATATTTGTAACAATTACTATATGTGAAAAAATATGTTATGATAAAAAATATACGTCAAATAAAAAAAATAAAGCTTGATTATAAAACTCATGGTTAACTTTGAGACAGAAGTAGATTATTCTACAAAATGTATATCTAGATATACATGTTTGTTGTATTTTGTGAATTGTTTCCTATATTACGCAGTAAATTCATTGTAAAACATTTTTCTTTTTGTAAAAAACAATGAAAAACAAGAAAAGAGAATTTTTGATAGAACGCGGTTAACCGAGTGAAATAAACCGGTTTTCGTTTTTTTTCAAAACACGCGATAAACTGGTTAACCGGTTTCAGTTTAAACCGGTTTGGAAGCCCTAGGTGGGAGGGAGGAATTCAATAAATTTATAAATTGATTGAAAAATCAATTTATAAAACTGTACGTACTGGGTTAATCTTGCACGATTAAAATGTAGACGTTGTGTAATTATGCACTAATGCCACTAATGCTGCAGTCGATCAATAAATTTAACAGTACGATAGTGAAATAGTAGCGTTACCGCTAGTAAGTAGTTTTGTGTAAAATTAAAATAAAACCTCACGACCTAATAAAGATTGTTAGGTCATAAGAATTGTATATACTTTACAGTTTTCACTTTGACAAACGGAAGAATAACAATTTCATACATGAAAAGTAAATTAGTTGTCTAAGTGAGTATCTATTGAACATGTTGTATTTTAATTAGCAATATGTACTTTATTTTTCTGCCGATGAGTTAATAGATAATTTTTCCTTTTTTAAAATATTAAAGATTTCATGTGACCCTAGATAACTCATATTAATCCCAACTACCTTACGAACACTTAATACAGTAATAAAATGTGTTTCCATTGACGTTATTGACATAATAATTATAAAATAAGTTAAAAACTAGCTAGTTTTTTCCATAATAGTTTATTATTGTAAATGGGTTCGTTGATATTTTACCTTAATTTGTGATTTTTTAACACGTATTGTGCTAACTTTTTTAGTGGAAAGGCATAATCTATATTTATTTTAAGAAACGTGATTAATTTATTAACTTATGTATTTTATTGAGAATTTTCCACTTTTCTTTTGCCAAGTATGTGATCATTATGTTTTAACGAGAAAAGACTACTAATTTATACCAATGCGAAAAAAATTAAAGTTCGCACACAAAATGGTAATATAGTAATAGTACTTACATTTTATATCGCTCGGTATGCTGATTCTCTTTTAATTTTCGTTTCAAATTCTTTGCTTGGCTTATTTTGTAATTTTTATTTTGATGGGAAAGGATGACATCATTAATTAATATATATTGAGACCGCTTCCACTCTCAATGTGGAGTCCTGACTCCTGAGTCCATATACTTGTTATGGAACTTATCTTAACAGATGTTGTTTTATAAGCACCGCTTGTTAACTTTTCCGTTTCTAAGCTCAAGAAATGCAACCCCAATACCCACATTTTCTTAAATATCTATTTTAATATGGTGATACAATGTTTATAATTAAGGTATTCTCATATCATATTTTTTTGACCTTTTGTAGTGTTTATAAATACGCGATAACGCGAGTATGCGATAACGAGATAAGCGCCCGCTTATCAGCGATCGTTCGTAAGATAACTGTACGCGTCAGTTGCAAATTTATATTTGTACTGGAATGACGTCTTTTTTACGCGTAACTTAAAATATAATTATTTATTAAAAAAACACGGATTTTTATTTAAAAAAAATGTATGAGGAATGATGCAGAGAGATATTTTAAAGACTTTAGACTATTTTTTTTTTAATTCATAAGAATAAGGCTAATAATGAGGAAACCACTGGGGTCCCTAAACGACCCCCATCGGCAGAGAAGTATTTTTCTAGTCTCCGAGCCGCGAGAGTTAATCAGTCAATTCCTATTTTGGAACCGGGAAGAATATAAGAATTTCACTAATAAAAAACCAGAAGATACCCAATCACTCTCGCTAATAAACATTTAAAGAATCAGGCAGGTTGTAGGGTATTAGACATCACATGCGTCTATGCCTTCGAAATCAATTCCATAAATTGATTGAAAATTATGAAAATATCTACTCGAGATCAACGTTCCCTCTAAGCCGAAGGGTTAGCTGCGCGGAAAATTCAAAGGCTGCGCGAAGACTGCCCGGACCGATCAAATATTAATTGAACAACTGCATTGCAGTGCGCGCCAACTCGGAATGAGTGCGCGGGGGCTTCCCAACTGCTGCTCGGCCGCGCACGCGCGCAGCTTAGAGGGAACGTTGCTCGAGATTTGTGTCAGTCATGTACATTCACACAAGCTTTGTCACTAACGACCCGGGTTTCGTTTTTCGGCATCTTCATGCGTTCAAGTGCAAGGATGAACATGAACTGATGTTCAGTCAATTTTGTGAATGTACATAATTCAAATTTAATATTGAAATTCCACCAAGCACCTTCAGTCGAAATCTTAAATTATGTTTATTGGTTCTCGTGATGTGTGTTGCATTACTAGCATATTCAAAGTCAGATAATTTCGAAAAAAACTGGAGCGGACGTTTTACGGTATCGAATCATGGCACCTGATATACAAATGCATAATGTATAACACAAAAATCGAAAAACATACATTCGAAACACAAAGTTTTTGAATATTTTCTTGATATTTGTACGTGAAGTAGCTAAAGTTTCACAAAATTCGTAAAAAGCTCAGTTTCATGGAGAAAATTCAAAAAAGCTTACGTAGCATTACATATTAAAAATAATTATAGAAATCAATTTTCCTTAATTTGTTAATATTTAATGAATGGTGCATTCCTTTTTATTTAAGTGTTTTGAAACTGAAATATGATATTCATAATCCCCTACTATATTTAAGTCACGTATCGTAAGACGTGAATGAAAAATCTCGCCATTTCAAGGCAGAATTGACAGTATCGTACTGAAGGCTTTGTTTAATATGATATATTACCATTTGTTATAAATATAGGTATCTGGTTATATCGCAAATGCGTATCATTGGATCTGATTGGTGCCTGGCACCGTCACGTGACACAATGGCGACATTAATATAACATGGGGCTAAATATCACATGATTGATAGCCAAACTCCACTGAAACAGACTTACTATTCCTAACCGAAAAGCGCCTTGGAAAATGAACACCTTCTTTGCGTAATAGCTTATGGCAATAAAGCTGGTGGAAAATAAATAAAATTAATTAGTTCGGATAATTTAAACATTATCAACAAAAATTTTGCATGTACAGAATCAATATTTGTTTTTATTTACGTGTAACAAATATAACTTCTTAACGGTAAAATAAACATTGGAAAACAACCATCATTCACAACTTAATTATTACTTCATGATGCTATTGTTACACTATTTTAGGATATGAATGAAAAACAAAAAGTATTTTTATTAACAGATAATTATATAATGGTTTAGTTCAAAAATTTCTGGCATAAGACAATTAAATAAATACTAAATGCAAACCACCATTTTTGTTTTTCGATATAATCACCGTTTAATTCGATCCATTTTTTAGAGAATATGAATTTGATATACAACAATCTAGATGCTTAGCTCTTACGTGTCTGAATCAGAAACGATTAGAAATTAGTGATATATATATTCTCAAAAAATAATATTTTGAGCGATACTCGTATATTGCATATGACTTCATATTTCAAAGCATCAAGCGGGTGGCAAACTCATTAGTCATCTGAGCCAAATATCAACTATAAAACGATTGGAAATCCTTTTAAGAGCCAATTTTTTTAAACATAAACTATATGGGTAGGTAAAGTTGTATTATCTTGATTATGGTACTCTTAAGCTGGCTTTTACTTAAAAGATCTTCAATCTGATTGAGGTGCGTTTGCTGAGATCACCCCATCCAACTCTAATTATTAACACTCGCGGCTTGGAGACTAGAAAAATACCTCTCTTGGGTCGTTTAGGGACCTCAGTGGTTTCCTCATTATTGGCCTTATTTTTATGAATTTCAAAAAAAAATAGTCTAAGGGCTTTAAAATATTTCTCTGCATCATTCCTCATACATTTTTTATAAAAATCCGTGTTTTTTTAATAAATAATCATATTTTAAGTTGCGCGTAAAAAAACGTTATCCCAGCACACATATAAAAACGCAACTGACGAGATTTAGCTCACCAATCATTGCACATGCTATTTTACGAGCGACCGCTATCGCGCGCTTATCTCGTTATCGCGTATTTATATAAAATGAGGCATCGATGTAAATAATATATTACGTATTTGTTGAGAATAATATTCCAGGATACATAAATTATTATTTTTAACTTCGTACACATCAATCCGTTTTTTGTTCTACTTCGATCTTTTTTATTTAGTTGATTTTTTTCTTTTCTGTTTTATTTAATAGAGACGGAACTAGCGATCGAATATTTTTTTGTTCTTCTACAAAAGGTCCAAAAAACTATGATATAATAATACCTTAATTATAAACATTGTATCACCCATATTAAAATATATATTTAAGAAAATGTGGGTATTGAGGTCGCATTTCTTGAGCTTAGAACAGGAAAAGTAAAGACCGAAAACCCCCGTGCGCGTGGGACACGATGTTTCAATCGCACTGTGTGTTATGTGGTATGTTGTAGAAGAGCCACACTCAAGGGACTAAAGAGCCGCATGTGGCTCGTGAACTGCAGTTTGCCGATCACATATCTACGCGGTCGACGCTTTGACTACCGCTGGTATATTGAAATTCATTTTTACACCTTCTTACCCATACGTTCGTGCAAACGAGGTGTAGAAAGACCGTTCTTTACTTTCATTCGGAAAAAAACAAGTCGACTGATTTGCTCATACGTCAGGAATAAATAGGAATGAATTATTCTTTTTCAAAAATACAGAATGTAAAAATAAGCTTGTATTTTTATTCAAGTAAACAAAAAATTTAATTGAGCATTGAAATAATAACGTTTTAACAGTGTGCTATAATAATACCTGAGCAAATAACTTGTATGTTTATTTACCATTGACTGTTTTTACAGCTATATTCCCAATTCCTACTTCATTTATGAATTGTTTATCCCTTCTTGTCAAATGGTTTGGCGTATTCGCTGACGTTTGAATCAATCATGCCGTACTTTTTGTCGCTCCCGCTTCGTCATCGATCATATCCTTTGTACGAAATAGATTTTTTATCGACACTTATACTCGCTAGTCGGCGTTTTATGTTCAACGGATATTGCTCGAGTCGGAATTCGTGACTCAAATTACTTCCAGATTTACATATATGTACCGCACTTGCATAGATACAAATAATATAGTAAAAGCCTGAACAGTAATTACGCATAGTCCAATTGATTGATTGACACATTGATTACTCTACTCTCATCTGTCATACACACATCGATCGTCATCAGCATTATTAAAAAAAGCATCTACCTTACTAAAAAAAATATATTTACTTCGACAAACAGGTAGTTCAGAAGTTATATAAATTAAATATGATTAGGGTAAGAGGTATAGTGATCGGCCAGTTAAAGATATTGGTTGATTTAATAAGTCAACATAAGCTTATAAATGAAACGCATTTTTTTCACGTTTAAAAACCATGTTTATTGTTGTTTATGTAGTTGGCTGTATATACACAACAGGTGGTGGTGGGAAACCAACTTGTTGTTTATGTATACATATTTTACAAGGCTATAACAAAAAAATAATAAAACAAAAAGTATCAAAAAACTAAAGTAATAGGTTTTCCTCTTTTTAGATAAAATCATTGACTAAATCTTTTTTTTTAATGAAACCACGTAGTCTTGTACTATTTAATAAACAAACATACACTTTTGCTTCTTTATTTAAGTAAAAAAAAGGATAGAGTAACAAAAGGTATATTTCAGGCTCTTAGAAAATTGTCAATCTGTCTTCTTAAATTCTTCATAACTCGAGTTACTGTTAAAACTTTCCTTTAAACACTTTTTGAATTTAAATCATCAATCTTAATTGGGACGTGAATCTGGTAAGATTTTGGAACACAGCTTGTGTGGAAGCTTTCTTGGCAATGAAAATTCTTAATTATTTTTTCACAAATCATGAATGAACATACAAACGATTTTGACCAACACTGTTTTTTAATTTCTTATTTTCAATTATTTATGCTTCAATTCCCTCAATAAAATACGTTTTTTTTTGCTTTTTTTATCTTCTTCTCCAATTTTCTTGGTTTATTTTTTTTCTAAATGCCCCTATATTTTTCTGATATAACTGAATTAAGCCAGACCGACCATACACTTGCCATATTTTGATTATTTTAAAAAATACATTCAATATCTATTGTCATGTTGCATTATCTTTCGGACATCGGGACAAAAGATACATTCACCTGGTTGATACAGTCAATAATGTTAACAATCAATGCCCTAACCTGTGAGATCTATTTTGGTTAAGATTTTCCCACAATCGATTAAGTAACAAAACAATCTTGGCATATCTGGAACCTTGCCTCATTACTGTTAACAATTCTTGTTGGATCTCGAATATTTTTTTGAAGATGTTCTTGTTCACCATATGATTTTATGTCTTCGAACTATTTTCGAATATCATTCCCTCTAGCACGTGCGCAGGCTCAAGTCATTCATACCTTCACCCGTTTTGTTATTATTGGGTTCTTACGTATAAATGATTTTATCCAACCAGGTCTATTTAATGAAATTGATTCACTTTAGAATGCTTATCTAAATAAAATTTAACACTATCTTCAGGTCTTCATTTTTTTGGGGAAACCGTTTTCTACTCAATTCCAATATCCAAATGAATATTTTTTTTCTTCCGACTCTATTGATACAGGTGTTGGTCCAAGGGAACGTTTCACTTCAGGGTTTTTTATTCTTAACTGCAAACTCAATCGCGGCACCGATTTTTTACGGCTTCACGTATTGATCTTCTTTCCATAAAATTATGCACCAGCATCATTTTTAATTTCAATATCACATTGTAAATTTGAATTATTGGGCAAAGACATGAGAAAATGAAATGTATATTAATTCATAAATTCAGTGATCGGAGAGGACAATTTCAGTGATCGTCCACCTGGCCAACAGACTAGAATAAAAATAATCAAAAAATGAAAACGCCAAGTATCATATTTCAAGACGAGACAAGCCCATGGATAATGAAACTAGAGGAGATAACGTACAAGCACGATAAAAAAAATACCTTTTCAATTCTTTGTAAGAAAGTATTTTATAGAAAACAATCACCTTTAACAAACAGTTTCATTGGATACTTTCTGTAGCTACCGGTTACTATTTAGCTTTTTTTAACTTCAGCTTGAACTAGAATTATAATATAAAATAATATATGCAGTGGACAGTCTACTGTGAATTAGTGAATAAATTTCCGCCAAATATTGCCCCATGAATCAAAACAAATCTATTTTCTAAACAATGCCATTATTCTTTAGGTCAATCTATGTTAAGTCTTTGAATATAATGTCACCGGATTCAAAACTCAAAAACAATCTGAATATTAAACTGTACCTTCGTCAAAATTATAAGCTCCGTCTCAGCATATTTAATTCTGACATTCGCTTGAGCTATGGAAACTTTTTACTACAAACTAAATACATATACATACATTCACCGTCAAGTAATTTGTAAAGAAAAAAATGTTTTGCTTCGCGTGCAAAAAAAAATGGATTTTAAATACATGTACGTATAATATATTTATTTGTTGTCGATTTAACTGATAGGTATATGTAGATTGTTTGATCGTCTGAGCTCTGAATTGCTTAATCAATATAGTAAAAATAATGAAACTAATTAATTCAAACTTGTTAATAATTACAATAAATACATATCCAACATTTGGCACTATTAATTTTGAATCGTTTTGTCACTAACAACTGGGGTTTTGCCGTCCGACATCTTCATATCCTTTACATGCATGTAAATATTATAAACATTCGTAAAATGCTTGTGTGTTATGACTTAACACATCGTAAAACAACCACTTATTTTGTATCGATTAGATACATCAATTGTTTTTTTTATATAAATAACGTAATTTTCTTTGTTTTATTGAAAAATTTTCATAATAAATATCACAGTTAATATTGTAGTGAAGATCTTTGGATCGTACAACAGAAATGTAACGAATCATTCGTAATGTCTGTCAAATTATCTTCTCTGAATGTTTTCAATATCATCGAAAGTACAGCAGGAAAAAAATCAAACATTTAAATGTCACATAAGTAGTTTTATTACGTAGGCTGCCTAAATCCACGCCCACTTTTTAATAATTAGTATATATATTTTCATGCTACGTATAGAAAGAAAATTGTTGAAGGTGCAAACATCATCCGCTCAAAACCTGCCCTGACCATAAAATTAATTGTTATTAGTATTTTTATAGTATTGTTATATTTATTGATTTAATTAAAACTGACTTTTTGGAACTCCATTATAAAAAAGCAAAAAAAATAACTTAGCTTTCGTTACGCTGGATGTGAGAACTATACGGTTAATGAAGATTCACAACATCACTCCAAAGCGTCTACAAGAAAGACTTGATACTGAAGTATCAAACTTTTTACATTTTTTTACTTAGGGTGTTCACAAGTATCATTGCTCACCGCTAGAAAATTACTCCGACTTGATATTCTTTAAAAAACAGCTTTTTGGCGGCAATTTTCTTCTGCATTCAATTTTTAATGTAAAAATTTTCCGTATCCATATTCATATTTTGTGTCCATAAAATGTCCCCTTAAAAATCTTGAGAAACTTTTAAAAAACAAAATTTTGTGTTTACACTTTATGCTCCCGAGATGCCTAGTTTGTCTTTTTCAACTTTACCTCTCTTATTAGAAAACTTGGCATGGAGATAAGAAAAGTTTCAAACGGAATCACCTCTTGATAATTTATAAAGTTTATGTACAAACCTCACTTTTTATCTGATGAAAACGGAGGGGATCCGAATGGAAGACGGCCCCCTCTAATTGAATCGTGACTTTGTGATTATGAAATTCGTCCACATTTGTTTTATTCCAATTCATGTTGACCCAAATAGCACAGATCAATTTCCGTTTGGGTCCTTTTCTCGTTATATTCTAATGATAATGGCCCGGTTGCCTTCCTAATGGTTAGCCCAGTGACGTTATTTACAAAGAGGATTATCTTTAGCTTTATCAGATTAGTAATAAAAACAAACTTGTGAACAAATTTTTCCATCGTCTAGAAATCGATCAATGGTATAAAATCTTTTTCTGCGTTTAATGCTATTTTCAAACATTTTGAACTATATATTACAAATAATTGAAAATAATGTTTGAAGAAAAATCGAAGGACTAGCTTTCCTCAAAACTAACATTTTAGGAAATAATACTACGTATAAACAATTTATTCTCCAAGCACAATATTAAGTTTTTTTACCGACACGGATGATGTTTGAAATGAATTAGAACTCGAACTAAATATAATAAATAACTCGAAAACAATAAAATTACCAAAACTTGATTGATTAGTAGAACTGCAATATTATAATCCTTTTACATTTAGGTAATTCTAGTTTAATGATTGTCAAAAAAATGGAATTCAACTTAATATGATTAATATACATTCAAGCCAAGGATGCTCAACCCTGTGCCTGGAAGCGCCATGGTGCCCGAGTTTTTGCCTACTGATAAAAAAATATAAATTAATTCATTTAATGAGTTTTAAAATTATTTGGACAGGTTTATCATTTTCGTTTTTATGTTGGCGATCTCTGCCGACTGCCTCATTTTTTTTTTTTTTTTATTCCATGTCCGCTCCCAATATGGAGCATATGGTCTCTTATGGAGTTTATCTCAACAGATGTGTTCCTACGAGAACTGCTTGTTACTCAGTTGCTAAACCTCTCTTTTTCCAAAGAGAGTAGGAATAGAAGGAAAGGGCAAGGACAGGTCTAGTGGTTAGCTAATCGCTCTCTATACGCCCCGTTCATAGGATAGGATGGGTAGGAGGGGGGAATTCAAGACATCACATACATCCATGCCTTTGAACAGAAATTCATAAATCAATTGAAAAATCAATTTATAAAACTGCCCGTACCAGGATTCGAACCCGTGCCCTCCGTAGCGGTAGCCAACGATGTTGACCACTCGACCACACTGCCTCATTAGCTTTCTTTATTATCCTTGTCCAATTATAAAATCTTTAGAAAATAGTTGGTCCTGCCGCCCTATCACTATTTCAGAATGCGCTCTAGTGTAAAAAAAACTGTTGGGAACCCCTGATATAAACTATGATCATTGTTTAAAATAAAAATTAATAATTTTGTTTTGCATAATTGGAAGCAATTAAATAATGTTCAATTGAAATTTGTCGAAGGAAGATTCGCAAGATCGAAAATATTTTACGGCATTTGCAAAAAAATTCTGCTGATTTTCACGGTTATAACAGCACTGGTCACTTGTTAACCTGCAAAGCTATGTGTATGTAATCAGGAAAGTAAAGAATTTCTCTTTTTGCGTACCAATTTTTTTACCTCTGTATTTTACCTGTAAAAAAGAAAGCCATTTTTATTTCACAAAATGGGCAATATTTCACTTTAGGTTTGGGAGAGAGAACGGAATTTTATTATCGCTTTTTGGGATGCAAAACAGAATGAAAACAAAATTGAATACGACTGATTTATAACCCTTGTAAGTTAACTTACAGATGATACTAGAATAATATAAATCATTATAATAATAGCGGATAATGATGGTTATTTCGTTTGATCTCTAGATCCGCCCAGGTTCAAATAGCGCTCATGGCAAAAAAAAATCGAATGAATATATATATTTTTTAACAGAATAGTAATTTATAGAAAAGTCACCGGTCTAAATCCCGGTCAACAATTGTGCTTTTTTTCGAAAGAACATATATTATTATTTTATCATGAATATAATTTATAAAAACTGATGCTTTTTATTGAAAGAATATTTATATCATTTTATAGTGAAAAGAATTCTTAGACACTGATGGATTTGTCACTGGTTCAAATTCAATCTAAGGAGTCATGGAGAGAATTAATTGAGCTTAGAAATCTTGATCTAAACAATAAATAATTTTGTATTTGGTTTTTTACCCCAGAATTTTTTTGATTCAAAAAATCTCCTTGTTGAGTGCAACGGGCTTACAGCTAGTTAGTAATAATTTAAATTATTTAACGTTTTTTATGTATGTGCGTGTGTGTGTGTGTGTACAGTAAAATTTAAATCAATCGATACATTATTAATTATTTGTTTCTATTAAAATATATAGGATCTCACAATATATAATTACAATTGAATTTTGTAGGATCTATATTTTCAAATGGAATCGCCATCTCATTGCATATGTACTGGATCCGTCATTGATTAAGTGAATGCATGTAGCTTTCTCGAGAGTGAGATATAAAAGTTTTCTAAAATACAGAAAATCGAAGGATTACAACAGGGGTAGAAAGAATCTGAGGTGACGATCCAGTATTACGACGGTATCCAGTATCCAGTATGACTATAAGTATTTGGGGAAATCTTACAGTTAGAGTTAGGCTTTACATCGTTAGATTTAGGCTATAGTCATTTTCAATATTTTCAGTTTGCTTTGTCGATTCTTTCTGAAAAATAATTAGAACCGACGGATTAAAAATATTATTTATAAGTCTGATTTTTTTTTATTATTATTTATTAATTCCAAACATGTTTATATTCAATGATCCACTCAACTTTGCTTTTTCAAATAGAGTAATAAGGATAGAATGGATGTAGTACGACAGGACTAGTAGTAAGATCTCGTTAATTTAGAATTGGGAGAGTGGGGAGAAATTCTTAGACGTCACAAACATAAATGCTTTCGAACAGAATCTAAACTAAATCTTATCTATGATATTAGGATGAGTGAGAGCTTAAAATTCCGTCCTACCTGTTGAGGAAATTATTTTTGGTTCATTTGCAAAAAAAACACAGTTAGAAAACCAAGTTTTAAAAAAATCAAACTTTTAATTCACGTTAATTGGTTGTATGACATTTTTTAAATGAAAAAAAATAGTACATTTAATGGTATGTGTTTATAATATATACAACAGTTTATCGGCATTTACTTGTTATCACTAATAACTTTTTAGTATTCGGTTTCTGTTATGTTGTTATAAAATATTTACAAATGCGATCGGGTGGTTCAATCTTGGTACTATCATTGACGAATATAGATTTTTTTTTAATTCAAGATTTGAGAATCTTGGGGATGGATGTTTGTGATTGACCTCTTTAGACGAGTTGACCTAAAGTTCTTATTTGATTTTTAAATTTTACAGTGGCAGATTTATTAGCAATAATTATATTCGATATTGTTTTTTTATTAATAAAAGAGCAATGTATTATTTTCCGTGTAGAATACAAAAATTTTGAGTTCAAAAGTGGTATTGATAAATAAATCGCAAAAGAATTTTCGTGATATACTTACGGTCAGAATAATGTTGAAAAAGATGTTTATTTTCGTAATCATTTTGGATTCTTATTTTCCACAGTATAAGATGGTGTTCATATATTTGAAAAATAACGGGCTTTCTTTTGGGGAAAAAATACTCTACTACCTCTCAAGGAACTCGCAAGGGAAGAGTGCGTGTGGGACCTTTTTAGTAATAAAAGTCTTTGAATGCGTACAAAAACATTTTTCTAAATGAAACCTTCTGTTGTTTCATATTTTTTCTTCTTAACAATTTTATATTATTTAAAAGTCATCACTAAATTTCTACTTAAAAGCTTAATCCAAAGGTTATTATTAATAAATGGATGATTTAAATTATCTTTTTAGCTCTTTTTTTTTACTGAAAACCTTTTAAACTGTTATCTGTTGTTTTCAATATGCCTAACAAACAACCGGATTTACTTTAAAAAACCTAAGTGGTTAGTAGTATAATATGTATTCCAAAAATATCTTTGTAATATTCATTTCATTAACAAACAAGATTAACATTTATTAAAAGACTTATTTCAGAGCATATTAAAAAATATAGTAAGTAAAATTTCAAAGTTTACAGATTTAATTCACTAACGTAAAATAATTATAGTCACCAAAGAGAAATTTCTTCCAACTAAAAAGAATTAATTACTACAGACTTTTTGAAAATAGTATGAATAGGTTTGGGCTTGACAGTGATGCCGAACCTTTTTGAAAAGTGGGTCAAATGTTTTATTTTTTTATATTAGCTCGGGATCACTAAGTAGTGTCACTTGGAAAGGGGAGGGAGAAGAAGTCTTTCTGGGTCAGTGTCAGTGATCTTCGGGTCATAAGTTCGCCACCACTGTACTACGCCAAGACAAGTGGCTGTGTAATTGCTTTTACTACGCGCCTTTTTTAAGATCGGAAAATTGAAGGAAATTTTAGACATCTGAAAAATCACAGTTTCGTGCTCTTGTTATATATTATAAATAATTATAGTTTAAAAAATAATCTAAGTAGACAAAAGGTTTATTTACGAATAAGCGATAACAGTCATCAAAAATTGACCAAGATACCCTTTTTTGTAGTTATTTCTATACTCTTTCTTTTATGTGTAAAACGAGAAATACTCCATTTTATACATTTTTTATTCATTAATAAAAACCATGCTTTTTAGAAAAAGAATAATCTTTTAGCACCTTCAATCAATAATCACTAACAAACTTTTCCGGGCCCTATGGCGCAGCGGTTAGCGTTATGGGTTTTCGTGCTGGATCTCACAGGTTTGAGTACCAGAACGAACGGCATTTTTTCGATCGATTAATCGATTTTTGTTCGAAGGCATTGGTGTTAGTGATTCTAAAAATTAACCTTCCATACTCATTCCGATCCTTTAACAACTGGGCGTAGCGAAAGCGATTAGTTAACCACGAGTCCTGTCCTTATCCTTTTATCCAATTACTCTCTTTGAAAAAAAAATGGTTGAGCGACTGAGTAACAAACAGTTCTCGTTGAAAAACTTCTATTGAGATACTTCCATTAGAAAGCCTTACGCTCCACATTTTGAGCGGACATGGATTAAAAAGAATGGAAAAAAATAAAATTTTGAGTATGTTCACATATTTTTTACTAATTCAATATAATTTAAGATTTCGACTGAAGGTTCTTGGTGGAATTTCAATATTGAAATTCCACCAAGCACCTTCAGTCGAAATCTTTAATTATATCAATATTGCTAGTACAGCAAGATTGGCTGAACTCTATAGTAAATTAGTGTTAAAGTGGCGTGTTATTATATAAACACGAAACATTTATTTACTAAGCGTCAGTTCAAGTTCATCCGTGCACTTGAACGCCTGAAGATGCCGAAAGGCGAAACCCGGGTCGTTAGTGACAAAATCTGTGAGAGTGTACATAATTTGAACGATTCAATTTTAACTCAATATAGTTTTTAAACTTATATTTTGATAAAACCGTTTTTTGTTTTACTAAAAAAACTAGAATGCTATCCTTTTCCTAATCACCCGTTCGATTTAGTCACGTAATAGAAATTTAGCTCACGTCTTCTTATATTCAACACATATGTATAAATGTGATTTAACTTATTTATAACAACTTACTAAAATTAACTGCTTTTTGTATTACACTTTGATTCTTTTAAATTTCATATTTAAAAAAAAAGTGAATACGTTTCTGCAAAATACCTATACATATAAACATATTTCATAGTGTTTGTAGCAAACTTATACACGCCCTATGTGTCGGCCCAATCCACAAATTGCTACAGGTATGGTTTATCAAAGGATAATTAGCTGCACAGCCGATGACTAATTGTCACTAAAATATCAGTTGTCACACAAGCACATTTCACATCCATCAACTAATTAAATAAACCATTGAATTGAAGCTCCTTTGATCAGTTGAAAGGTGCTTTAATTGAGATTAACTACCTTATAAACCACTTATGAAAGTCGCTTGTTTCAATACGGAATTGAATACGGATCAATCTGGGAAGAATATTAAACATTATTTCAAGAATTAAATACTTTTTTTTAAATTTTAAAACGCATTGTTAAAAGTGTAAGGTAAACTAATTTATTATTACATTTAAATAATTTTCTATTTCTTTTCTTTGAATTTGAGCCCAGATCTTTTTTTTCTCATCTGTATGAATGTGACGCTCTACTGACGTCGATTCCAGGAAGTGAATCGATGATTCAGTATTATATGGCTACCGATTTTTTTTTTTAAATATCAACCTTTTAAAAATATCTTTAGTTATTTGCCACAAATAATAAAATAATTTGATTACCAAATATCATAGATATTTATGTTTTCTATCCATATGTGAAAAATTAATGACAATTCCTCAAAAAAATATGAGAATGGTAATTGATATTAGACTACATAACATTTGGACGCACATGCGCGGAAATATTCATTAAATATGAGTATTCAAAATAACGAAATTCATTTAAAGTTTTTTATACTTGGAAAAGTTTTGTTTCTGCATAACCAGTAGCGGCGGACTGCCAATACGTTAATAAGGTGCTCGCTTAATTGTAAATTAAATAATTATTGAAGATATCTATATATACATACTATATCTACTTACATTGTGTAACAATACGCAATGTATCGACTTTTAATCAATATCAATAGCTGAAAATATATTTACCAATACTAGATTGCAAGACTGAAGAGCTACAATGTGGACACAGAAACATGTGAAACTTGTATGTTTTAATACTTGTACTTTAACCATCGTAGATAATACCAGTGTCAGTAATACCAAATGTACATAGTTTTAAATTGAAATATAATGCATATTTATACATAGATTTGAAAATATTGTTTTCCTTAATTTAATAAGCGGCTCCTTTGATCTCCGGTCGTTCAACAGCAATGACCGATTAGTTTGGTAGAAAAATTTATGTTGATATGAAATATATAATGCTGATTAAAATTTTCTATATATTCATTTAAGAATACGAGCAAATAATTTTTAGATGCAAAAATGTACTGAGCCGTGCTCCGGCTTTAACAACGAACAACTAGCTTCTATCTTGCTCAAAGTTATAATAGTTTACGATAATTTAAATGTATTTTATAATGTAGAAATAAAGGGTTCTTTAATTATTATTTTTTGTCTTTATAAATACGTTCGTACATATAAGCAGAGAACGTAGAGCTTCTGGTTTTTCAATATCAGAATACTGATACTTTTCTTTTTTTAAATTGATATTTTGATATTAAAATGACACCATGAATATCGATATCCTGGATCTGTAAATATTTTAATTAATTTCAATCCCTAGTGGGGTAGTATTAGGTTTTTACTTAGGCAGCAAAAATTAAATTATTAGAATTAGTTTTCTTCGACAAACATCGTTTTAACACACGAGAAATTTATTGAACTATCAATCCATTACTTATGATATGTAACGTTGAGTGTTTATGACTGTTTCAGGAGAAGAAGTGCATCAAGTAACCGCTTTATCAGGAGGAATGGCGGAACTTCCGTGCGACGCGAACGATTCCGGTCCAGACGCTACTGATTCGACAACACAATCAGTACTACTGGTGGTTTGGTACAAAGAAGACGATCCAATTTACAGGCTAGACACTTTACATTAGTAGTTATAATATATGTATTTTCTCCAATTTCGTCAAGTATATGTCCCCTTTTAATTTTTAAATACATTTTTAAAAAGTGTAATATCCACTCACATATCAACCCATAATAGACAGAAAATTGTAACCGACAATAAATTTATAATTTTTATAGGAGAAGGTTTTTTTTAACGACTCTCGTACTATATTCGATGAAGGAATTACTTAAATGTCTATCCTGACATTATAATGACTACCTTTAGTTATCTAGATCAGTGTTTCTCAACCGGGGTCCGCGTGGAACAAACGATAACAAGTAAAAATGCTAAAATTTACAGGTCCTAAAAAAGATCAGGCAAATAAGATGATGCTTTAAAAAAATCACTGACACCTTTATGCGATATTGAACAATTATTGATTTAAAACACAACCTGTCGCTTAAGTTATTTTGCCGATTATGTATCGATATGTACTCTTTTAATTTTTTAACACATTTTTTTAAAAATGCAATGTCTACTCACATATATTCACACAATACTTTTTTCACACGATACATTTGTTCCAGAAAACGACGTGTATAAAAAAATCGCGTAAAAAATACCTTTCTTTCATATAATTTGATAAATTGGTTTCAACTATCAAAATATTTTTAATACATATTGAGAGCACATATTTGGTATCATTTATCAAAAGACATCTTTGTCCTGATTCAAAATTCTTTGAGTTCATAATTAATATGTCAATACTTTCAATGAATTATTTGTAAGCAACACCGACTATTCGGTTTGAATTTATCCATAAGTCTCAACTCTTCGGAAAAACATTTATTCGTGATATATTGAACTCAAAAACGAAGACTACGGAGCCCTTAATATATAAAAGAGATATCTGATTCGAAACTAAAACGCATTACTTATATCATACATGACAAATTGCTTTATGTCACGTACACAATATGTTCTATAATCATTCGCCTTGGCAGTGTAGTATATTCCGTACCGAATAACTAACTTAAAATCTGAATTCCATTATTTGAATTTTCAAAGAGGTAAATGGCAATTTTTTCACAATTTCTCTAATCCCGGTATTGAATGTTCACCATAAAATCTTGAGGAAATTTGGTATTCAGAATTGAGAGATTGTAGGTCGCTGCCTGTTTTCAAAAACGTTTCGAGAATATTGCACTCCTTATCCTAAATCCCGGAATCCTGGAATTAGTATTATCACTCGAGATTTCAGGATCCGGGATCTCGGGATTGGAGGCTCTAGACAAATTGACAGATTTACAAAAAAACCCGGACTATTTTGCCGGTAAGCAAAAATAAAAAAACTAACATAAAATAAATATTAACATGACTATTTTCTTACAGCATACAAACAACTATCTACAATAGCAAAAATGCTGCAGTTGGGTCTCGATAAAATGCAAGCCATTCGAGTACTTCATTATGGCTCCATTTTTTTAACATAAATAGTAGAACAGGTTTTGATAAATGGCTTTAATATTTTTTTATTTGTTTGTGGCTATTTTATTTATTATGTCATAAATTACCCCTTGTTTATAATGAAAGATTTTTTGGCCTTGAAAGCTTTTTGTTTGAACATGCCTCCATAATCGAGGTATTATTTAATAACAAAAATGTATGGATACGGTATACCTTGGAAACGGTATAGCTAAGAAACACGCAATCAGCGTGGAATATTAATGCACGCAGCTAATGAAAGGTCGATATAAATTTTAATTTTCCATACACAATAATTATTAAACTCGTCATAGCAATTATCATTTATGTTTGTAATTATTTTTACTATCAAGAATCGGTAAAATATGTCATATTTAATAACTCAACTTTTGCATGAATAGTAAGTAGGGTGGGACTAAAACAGAACAGAACAGTTATTATCTTCTCACTCTTGTTATGTCCCGTTTTAAAATCTATTGAAAGTTTATCTTCTCAAGTAATTAACTATTCAAGAAGGAGACAACAAAACTATGGCGTAATGCTCAAATAGCTATCAAGAATGTCAAATAATTCTTGTAAATGTTATTATTTTTCACTTAATTCCAATTTTCACTTTAAATGGGTTAATGGTTAATTCTTGGTGTAAAATCATTATTTTTTTTATACTGCCGAATAAAATTAACCGATGAGAGAGAAGTGACTGATGGAGGAAAGCAGGATCAGGGCTAACAGAATGCATGCGATAATCTTCTAAAATAAATTCATGTTACTCCACTCTGTATGTATAGAGCATCCAATCCTGGACCTTTTTGTTATCCTGTGATTTCAGGATTCACAATTTTTCAGATCCCGGGATTGTTTGAGATTCTTGGAGAATTTTGGGATTCACAAATATATGGAAATACTGGAAAAAAGGAAAAAACTTTAGAGAGATTTTAAAATAATCTACAAAAGAAGGCCGATGACGATGAATTTTTTTTTTCGCTCGCATGTCAATTTTATAAATCTAGGAATTTACGGATTTCCCATAATTCAAAAAATGTGAGAGCTTTTTTGCTTTTTAGCTCGCAGTCTCATTTCTAAAGTTTTTACCCGCAGGCTGATTTCAAAAACATATGAATTCAAAAAATTTAAAACACGGATTTCTCAGTGTAAAAAAATGTGGGACCTTTTTTTTAGCTCCATCTTTTCAAAACGTTACGACTGCCAGTGACACCGGTGCAAAAATATGTTTTAAAGGATTTAACGAATTCTTCACTGGTTATCATGAATCCTGAAATCCCGTTATTTCGAGATCCCGGGACTGGAGACCCTAGCTATACACAACTGATTTCAAATTTTGTTTCATTTCATTAATTCAAGTTTCCTGACAAACTGCGCACATATTTGTAATCATTGTTTCACGTATAATATATATTTTTAATAAGAGTATACGATATGACTGCCATACAATTTTCCCACAGTGAGAATGATAACAATGACCTTTTTCATTCTACTATTAAATATGCCATTGCGAGCTACTGCGACCGCTAACCCTTAACATTTACTTTTTTATCCATCAAATTAATCTCGTCTTTTTTGTAAAACTTGTGAGCTTGTTTCGCCTACTTAAGACATTGCACAGGTACAATTCGATTTAAATTTAATAAAAATATATTATACACTAACTAAATGACTGAGAAACAATAAGACGAAAAATATATAAATTCTAACAGTTTCTGTATATCTTTATTGATTTCTCATTTAAGGGCAAGAGAAAATACTGAAAGTTGGGGTGTTTGGAAATGATACTGTAACACAGCGGTTTCCAACCTGGGAGGCCAGGGGAGTACTGCCAGGGGAAGCGCCAAAACTTTTTAATAAAAAAATATTTTTCATACCATTTTTTTTTTGGATATCAAATTTATGGAGCTTCAAGTACCAGGACGCACCAAGGTTCTTCTAGTCTCCTTCATCGATAAAGATTTTGAAAAATTGTAAATTGCATCCCCTTACCGTCGTTTGCAGACGGAAGGGCGCGATCACTACAGAGATAAGAAGTTCACGGGAACTCCATGTGCATTATTTTGCAAATCACATTCCATATGCTTCCTCCATACTATATCCGTACATGTACACACACATGCGCATACATACATACACACATACAGTATACAAATTGTTTTTAAACAAAGAGAGTCATTTTCGTGATGCTATGTTCGTTCTAAAATTGACAATTTTAGACGACATAAGATCTATGGAGGGTCGTCGAGCAGGACTGCTCTGGGTCTAAAACGATTCTCAGGCAGTGTCTCGTCATAGTTGTGGAGATCAGAGATCGTTGGGTTAAAATGTTTTCCTACCTCGCTGTGAAACTTTTGTGATATTTCACGAACGAACTCGCGGATGGTAGGTATTTTCAAGTCTCTGTGAAGCAGCGAGTTACGCACGTACCATATCTTATATAAACGAAACTTCATATCGTATGCACGATAATAATTCAGTGTATGATTGTTTATTGTTCTTAGATTTGTATACATACCTACTGTACTTTTAATTCTTATTAAAAATAATCTGAAGCCCAAGATTTAAAAATGGTGCTTTAGCAAACATTTTCTTTCGGTGATGCACAAAACGATCTATTTGGTTGAAGTTTTTGGAAAATTAAGCGGTTTAAAGTATATATCAAATGCAGGGATCAAAAATGCATCTACTTGTTCAAAAAGACAAAGTAAATGCTTTCATTAAAAAGAAATCAAATTTACAAAAAAATTAATTAGATATATTTTCACTTTCAAAAGATTTCTGGGCCACACCCAATATTGAACCAAGCAAATACATTTTTATTTAACACCTGGATGGTTTATTGCTGCATTTTTAAAAGTCCTTAATTTCTCAACGTTTTTGTGGATACAGAATCTACTTATCGAGAGTGAAGAAGTCGAATTTGAGCTAACAAACATCGTTAAAGAAAAATTGATTAAAGAAGAATTATCATTGCGGTAATAGCTCACTAAAACAAAAGTTTCAAAATGAAACTATAATTACAATTTTGGATGAATCTTAGTGAAGAGTATAAATCGTTGTGCTTGTACCCTTCAAAACGTCTTATTTATGCGAAACGTGTTCGTGAAATCGATAAACCGATTGAAATGGTACTGTTCATACTGGGATTCGAACACGTGAGATCCAAAATGAAAGCCAACGACGTTGATCATTGCGACACGACCCTACAAATTGATTTATTATCATTATTAATCATTTTTTTAATCGTTCATATTGGCAACTTTTTATTTAATTGCGTAATCATGAGTTCAAATCCCCTAACGTACCCTATACATAATATATTGATTTTTCAATCGACCCCTTCTACCCAATTAATCCTGAAATTGGATCGTAAAGAAAACGATTTCCCTTCGGTATATTCTTTATGTCTTTCTCTCTTTGAAATAAGAAGGTAGTCTTTTGCTGAGATGCCTTATAAAAATCCAAAAGCTTCACATCGTTAACGGATTTGGTATTTTTTAAGCTTAGCTGTAGTGATTCCATTAAGTTTGTCGTAGAGATAATGATTTCTTGTGCGATTTTGGGATTCAATTGCCACCAAAATTTATGGCGTCGATCACTTGCGTGACAATTTGAAACAATGCCGCAGTTTCTATCTTTTTTCGCCTAGCTTTTTTCTGCAACCTACAACATTAAAAAAAACTTGGCTTTGAGTACCATTTAACACGCATTACCTACCCAGCCTTTCTCGTTGAAAATCAATACTCACCTCTGTTAGTTCCATTGTCCAAAAAAAATTACAGTTGTTTTTTTTACACTCTTTGTAACATCAACAAAATTATGTGACTAAAGGTAAGTTATTTTAATAAAATTTGTATATAATAAGATATAGGAATCTTTCTGATCTATTTATTATTTATTTATTTTTTTCAATAAAAACAACGTTACTAAAAAACTTTACTGATATCAGTCATAAAATTGACAACGTAGTAGATCTAAAAATGCTTTTAAACATATTTATACCTAAATTGACAAATATATATTTTTTTTAAATAACTTAGTTAAAAAACATGTTACACAAAAATAACATAGTTTAATAATAAGTTGAAATGACTTTTCGCCAGATTATCATGACGTCCATCTTCATTGTTCTTGTAAATAAATGATGATACAAAGTCATACATAATAGGAACAGTTCTTTTTTAAAACTGTGTACATTTAAGTTTAAGGGAAAAAAAATTACGAGTGAAATCAAGGATAAAATTCAAGACATTATTCAAAAACATATTGCGTTTAATATCTTAGAATACCTGTAAAATATATATATATCAAATATTGAAGTTTTAATCGTTATTAGACAATAAACAAAAAACGTCTCGCTTTTTATATTGTGCATCCGAAATAAATGTATTTTACGAGAAATTTAAAAAGGTAACAAAGTCTTAGATTTCATAATTCATTTAAACCACTTACAGAAATTAGGTACTTATTAAATTTGAAATTTTTTTCGTTAAATAACAAGAGGCTCGCTGGCCTAAATCTAATTTGACAAGGGGCTCGTGTGAGAACGTGAGAGCCTCCTCCAGCCCACCCCTGTCTACCTTCCAATCGATAAACGGTTAGTTGTGTGAGTATGTAAAGTAACGATTGAAAACCTCACAGTTAACAATTATTTTTTAATTGGATTTAAATAAACATTTTTTATTATCCATGTACAATGGAACCCCGATCTACCGTTCTCGCATTGTTCGTTTTCCCGCATGGTTCGTTCGTTTTTCATAGTCCCGGCCAAACACCCATAAGAACAATGTAAAAAAATCCCGCATTAACCGTTCCCCGATTTACCGTTTTCCTCGATCTATCGTTCAAATATTTTGGTCCCGTCAAAAATATTATCCCGATTGACCGTTTTCGTTGAATATTTCTCATAAATAATCTTACCTCGCATTTCGTTTCGCGTTTTTATCGGTGGAACCCCGATCTTCCGATCTCACTATCTTCGTCTTTATGCATGGATGGTTTATTTTTTACTCGACCAAGACCCCACCCCGTAATAGCAATGTTTAGTAATTCCACGTTAATCATTTCTCGATTTACCGATTTCTTCGATCTATCATCTAAATATTATCGTCCCGTCCCAGTTACTATCTATCCCGATTGACCATTTTTGTCGAATATTATTTTCGCTCATAAATAATCTTACATTTCATCTGGTTGCGTAAATTTTTTTGACTCAAAAGTCAAAACTAAAATACCTAAATGAAGAAAACTAGAACTCTAGTTGAGAAACTGAAAATAAGACATTGGAAAAAAATCAGGAGAAAAACGAGTCAACATAGCAGAAAGGAGTTAGTTGACTTAGAAATGTACGCGATTTTGAAGAGTGTTTGTTAAAATTTAAGTCCCAAACTGCAAATAGGCTACTTAGTTTGTATTAAACAAGTTAAAAATACATTTATTTGTTCTTTAAGTAATAAATAAATGAGTTTTTTGAAAATTAAACATTTGTTTGTGTTATTTGAAGATTTCCCGCATTATCGGTTTCCCGCATTATTCGTTCATTTATTACGATCCCTTGAAAAACGTAGAATCGAGGTTTAACTGTATTAAAATTTTCCGCCCATTATTTAATTTATGAACTACAGAAATCCAGTAAACTTTGCACAACCTAAATAAGGTGATTTAAATTTCGTGAAACAGTTAAAGACCACAAGCCAACATAATTATAATATATAATATCACATCTCTGTCATTTAGAATAAATCGACTTTGAAAGTTTCAATAACTCTTAAAATGATCTTTTCACTACAAATTTTAAATGCTTTATGAGTTATTAAATTTTGTTATATGACATATTCTTTAGAATACTAAAATATATCTTATGTCTGGAAATCTTGTATCAATTAAGTCATTTTTTTTTTTGAAACAATATTATATGTGATGTATGTTGTAGGTAAGACTAATAGGTGATTTGTCCTTCATCGCCCTTTCTATAAACTCGTTTTTAATGAAAAAGATCTGGGTAGATCATTTCTGAGGGGTGCTAACACCAATGAATGCGTTGAAAATCCTATTTTTAGTTGTGAATTTTGACCTGGATACACTTCTCAGCGTTGAAAAGAAATACTGACCTTTCTATGTTTAGGCCGACCAAATATAAGCCAACCATTTGGTTAATAAAAAAATACCATCATAATGTTTTAATTCTGATCTATTAAATATATTTTATAAATTGATTCCCAAAAAACTATCAAATATTTTAGTTATTTCTGACATTAAAATATGAAGCAATTAACGGTGTAGCATGATAGCGAAAAATTATTAATCTCTCGTTATTAGGATCGGTAATTTATATGCTTCCGCAAGCACTAATTTTGTTTACGAATAACATTATTCATTTTAGTAGATATACGAGAAAGGTATACACATCGCTTGAAGCAGCCAATCTGAGATTCATATCACTGAGTAAACAAATTGATGTATAAATGTATTTGAAAAACTTTGCAATATTTTTTCATTGGCTAAATAATAGCTTTTCATTTGCTTTTGGGAAATATATATCTGCTTAAAAAGACGACAATTTATTGAATTAATTATTTATTTAAATCTTTGTGTTAATGTGCTTTGTTGTGAAACCAGATGCTTTTGTCTTCATGCAAATAACGGTTGGGAAAAATAAATTACCAAGCTTTGATAAATTGGATTAAATTGTAAATAATTATAATTGTTTGTTTTTTCGGTACATCATTTTTGTCTATTGAAACCTTTAAAGCTACATAATTACAACGGCAATTAAATTTTTGATTACATTTTGTTGAAACTGGTTCATAACACTCACTTAATAATTCATTAAAAGTGCTATAAAATGTAAGCAATACATAATAATTTCAACTTATAAGTACACATTAAAAATTAAACACTCTCTTATAATAAATTCACATTTATTTATTAAGGGTAGTAACGGTTTTGCTCATCATGGGGATTTACTACTTATAAAAATATACATTTATACACTGTTATATACAAAATACCAAGCATATCTAATAAAGGTGAAATAGGTGAATAGTTCTCTCAATCAATAAATATAAAATTAGTACAAAATAATATTTTATTTTAAATTGTCTTTCCACTAAGTATTATCAGTTAACGTATTCAAAGTGATTATATGTAAATCTAAATTATAAAACAGCGCTCATTCTTTAAAAAATTTACCCTTAATAGCTAATATAATATGTGTTATGTACGTATTAATTCCCACATCATTATTTCTTGTCCTAAATATTAACATTGAAAATCATTCTCACGGCTTTAAAATATTTCGGAAGCCGACATTTTCTGATTCTGTAATACATAAAAATTTATTATATAAACACTCATTTACTAAGCGTCAGTTCAAATTCATCCGTGCACTTAAACGCCTGAAGATGCCGAAAGGCGAAATCCAGGTCGTTAGTGACAAAATCTGTGGGAGTATACATAATTTGAACGATTCCAATTTAATATTAAAATTCTACCAAGCACCTTCAGTCGAAATCTTAAATTAATAATAAAATAGTAAGAGCGCCATTTAAAACTCTGCCTAGGCACATAGCCTAGGAACGTCACTGATTAAGTGTGATTGTTTGTTTGTATTTTATGCACTCCCACACCGTTCATCCGATTGCAATAAAACTTTGAGAAACTTTTTGCTCACACTTGAGCAAAGGTTATATGCTTATTAAAATTAGCTTACAGTAGGTATCATGTTTGTATTTGTGCCATACCGTTCATGCAACGTGCGCGAAAGTTGTAGGCGAATTACAATAAAATTACAGTAGGTGGCGCGTGTGTCGTACCATAGACAATCGGCAGCAAACGTCAAACGGACAGAAAAGAAAGTATGCACTTCAATAAACACAATCAAAACACAAACACTTTCTTTGTTCGAGTGGCATTGCAACGCTTGCCGGGTACCGGCTAGTCTAATATATTAATTAGAAGTTTTTCGTAGAATTTTAATTTATGACAATTTTTACATTGGGTATTATATAATATTATCATTATAATTGGCGTTACAAATTGCATTAGACCATTTATATACAATTTTAATTTTCATTTATGTACATACGATATACTCCGAACACAAATTTTTCGTACAGGAATACTACGTACACCGACTCATCTGAACACATGTTTTTTCGTACATACAATACTCCGTAAATTCAAATATTTTAAATATAAATAGCATTGTTTTGTGCGTAATGTTTTTCATAGTGGAAAAAAGCAAAATATTTCATTTTTAATGTATATGAACGGTTTATCATTTAATATTTAATTTGGTTTATTAATTTAGAAGAATAGAGCTGATATTTCGAAAGGAAATGCATATAAATATTTAGTATTGAAAAATTTTGATTGAAAAAAAGACGTTTTCATATTTTTTTGCCAGACTTTCAGATTCACGTACAGAAAAGACTTAATAAGCATACAGTCAAAATCTAAATACAATATTTAATTATTGTTAAAACATATCCGCAAACACTTTAAACATTGTCATTATCTGTATTTAATTACCGTACATAACAGCTCTAACGAAAAGCGCAGGCACTCGAAAAGGCTCATTTTATTTTGTATATTTTTGTTTTTAAACTATTATTGATAAACATCAACATTTTTTTTTCTAAAAATAAACTAAAGTATGCCAACCTTTTTTTATATGAACATGACCTATTTTATTGCGTGAGTAAACATTTCAACTCTGCCTATTCCCTAGTAGTCACATTCAAAATATGGAATTAGTCCGTCAATAATTGTGTTTCATATATTTTATCTGTTTTCGATAATTTTAATTTTAACTTCACGTGTTTTCTTATTTAGATGAAATTTTAGTGACGCTTTTAATTGTAATATGTGTGTTTTTAGTGTTACATATATTAATACAGTTAATGTTGAATATCCAAATTAAAATAACATTTATAGCTTGAAACTTTATCTACGGGCTATTTTGCAAATTTTTCGTAAGGGTGACATAAATAAAGTCGTTCAGAATTACAAGTTTCATAACTACGAGCTTATTATTTATTTTCCATGCTGACCAATAATTTATAGTTACAAATTGACCTTAAAGCAACAAATTTAACTATAATTTCTTATTCATAATAACTATAAGGTTTTCAAAGGACCTATAGTTATAAAAAAATAAAAGTGCACTTTTTACTCGCTAAGCACGTTGCCTAAATGTATAGGCAGACACCTCAAAAAAATATCAGCTGATATTACGTCATTTTTTACGGATGGATAGTGTGAATAATTTTGGCAGAATTAAATGTTCTTTATCAATCTACTACTTTTTTTTTTTTAATATTTTGACACCTCATTTTTTTTGTTGAAATTTTTTATAAATCGAAGCATTTTTGCAAAACTTAGCATGTTCATTTAAAATACTGATTAATAAATATTGTTTTAAATATTTGCTTAGAATAAGCTTTCCTAAGCGGATTTCGTAACTTCAATGGTCGGTTCTGCTGATATAACGGCATTCCAATTAAGATGACGTAGTAAGTACAGTATTAGGTTTAATTGTAATTATTCTTAATCATATTATACCTGTGATGCCACAAACCTTTCGAGTCTGAGTTGAGCAGCAGGTGTAATACACTTTTTATTTTATTTTATTTTCGTCCATATCCGCTCCCTAGTCGGAGCATATGGCCACCACATGATTCCTCCGAGATTCTCTGTCCCCCGCCAGTCTTCTTGCTTCCTCCCATGTCATTCCAGCGTCCCGACTACGACTAGTAGATGGTTATCAGTGGCCTTCCACGACGGCGGAATCCATCAGGCTGGTAGAAAAGACAACCAGAACTCATTCTTTTTTGTGGCATCTTCAGCACATGTCTAAGCCAGGTCCATCGTCGCTTTTTTAGTTTGGACGTACTTGACGGCTGTTTAGTCCGTTCCCTTATCTCTGTTTTTCTGGTAAAGTCAAACCACCGCACTCCCAGTATTCGGCGCAGGCATCTGTTTTCAAAGCACAATATACGGTTACTCTGTGCTTTTGTAAGGTATCATGACTCACAACCGTAAAGCAGCACTTTCAGGATACTTGCGTTAAACAGGAGGCACTTGGTTTTGACTAAGTACAGCCGTGAGTCCCAGACTTTCCGCAGTGACTTAAAAGTTGCTCTAGCGATCCTCAATCAGATTGCCATCTCCCGTGATATGTTCCACCAGATACCTTAAGTCGTCAACCCTCTCGATGTTCTGTCCCGCGGTCATTAGGGGGTCGTTTGGGTCCGGGCAGGTATTGTTGCAGAGCACATAGGTTTTACTCGCATTAACCTTAAGACCAATGCGGTGTGAGTTTCTTTGTAATCTGTCCATTGTCACCTTCATACCCTCTACAGATTTATCAAATATCACAGCGTCATCGGCATACTCGAGGTTGCATAGCCTAAAGTTGGAGGCAACAGCTACACCTCGGTCAGGTGGAATTGACTTTCTCAGAATAAAGTCAAAAATTATGATGAAGAGGAATGGGGCTATGACGCAGCCCTGTCTGACCTCGGTTGAGACCCCAAAACATTCGGTTGTAATATCGCCGACTCGTATGCAGCACTCACTATCGTGCAGGCATTTAATTACTTTATAATGCTGTTTTAATCTCTTTTTACGTTTACTTTACAGTTGGGATGCGCGACGATCAGCGTCGCCAGTCGGTGCAATATCGTCGAGGGGCGCAGCGACGTCAACTTCCGCTAGCCATTGGGCCTCGCCGCTCGTAGAGGGGCGAAGCAACTGGCTTTTTCGACCCCCACGACTCACCCTGAGACCCGTAAAACGTCGCGATGCTGGGATTTACCGCTGTAGAGCCGACTTCAGATATTCTCCATCGAAGAAGACTACAACCCAACTTACAGTCATTGGTAATTTATTAAAAGTTTCGATTACAATTTGATGATTGAAAATTATAATGGAAACGTACATTATGAAAATAGTTATAATCTAAAGATAAATTTCCATCAAGCACCTTCAGTCGAAATTCTAAATTAAATCATCATATATTTCATTATTATACTAATGCACCGAGCACCTTAAATCGAATTGTGAATAGAAACCTAACGAAATTAATCTTTTGCAGTTGTATTTTAGTAAAATAACGATCGTGACAAAAGTATTACGATATAGTTGTAAAATATTAGTTATAATTTTATGATGATAAAGCCTTTACTCAAAAACGCGTAGAGTAAGGAATATCCGCAATGTTTTGAAATTCTTGTGGTTTAATCATCAAAAATTATCCATATTTATCGAGGTTATGCCGACGTACTTAAACATTAGAGTATTTTTGGTTTGTTTTTTAATCTGATCAAACATTTCCACATGAATAAGGAACATTGCAATGACGTGGCGTGTGTTTGTTTTGCAGCCCTCAATTTTATGAACTTCCGCCTTTTTATTTGTTTATTTTTATTATAATAGGTTATTCAAATTTATTTTATGCTTTTCCCAAACCCATTTTTATTCAATGAGTTATTACTCTTAGTGTTTGAATTATAACCACTGTGAATTCAACCAGAATATTATGTACCCGGACAGTTTAAATAATCGTTTACTGATACATTTAATTATTCTACATACATGCAATATTTTTGTTAAAATTGCATTTTTTTCTTACTAATCTTTTACAGATTGTATTTCTTATTATTATCGAAAAGCGAAATACTGTTACGAATTGAACTTTGCGTTTCCTTGTCATTTTTATTTTTAGGATGAACACGAAGTTTTTGAACATAGTTCAAAAGCATCTTCTAGCAAGTATTGAATAATTAAAAACTCCCAGTTAGCTTGCGACTGAAATTTTTGAATTTTGAAAACAGCGACTAGCCAACTTTTGCGAACTAGTTTGGGTGTTTTATAAACAAAAATGTTCAGTTTTATCAGGTATTGTTCGCTATGTGATTTTAGCACTTAAGTACTGAATCGTCTAAAATAGGATCAAAGAGCGACGGGGTACAAAATGACCCTAGAAAAATTTGCATAATATTTGAATTGCATTTACTGAGGTATCATTGAAGATTACAATAAATAAATATCAGCTAGATATTATTGGTATTTACCGAATACTTGAAATAAAAAGAATTTTTCAATCTGAATGTACCCCATATGAACTCGAAGGTTATGTTTGATTTTCTAATTCTGACCTAAACGGTCCTTAACTGACTTTTGGGAATGATTCTAAGACGAACGCAAAGACCGTCTGCCAGACGGTTTCGCGCACAATCCAGGCGTTACTTTTTCTTTGGATATTTTTTGGAATTATCGTACTCATAATTGGTTATTTAAATATTTTTCTTAATTAAAACAAGTCGTCATTTATATCAAAAAAGTATTTTAAAATATCCGGTAAACATAAATATAACTCCTAACACATTAGCTTGAATATTTTTTTTATAAATAAACAAAATTAATTATTTACTAATGACAATCAGTTCAAGTCCGCCTATTCACAATGACTGAAGATGCCGAATGTTGACGCCTTGGTTGTTAGTGGCAAATTCTCTGTAAATGCACTTAATCGATCGTCCAGTTTATTAGTCAGACATCTCCAAATAACCTGTCTTGAGATAATGGGAAGAGCAATATTCAAACGTTTGTTATAAATCTGTACCCGAAATTCTCACATTTTATCAATATAATAATGAGTGAAACGTTGTACAGAGACATCTATATCTAAATAAAGTTACATGACATAATTACAAACATTCATGTTATTAATTAATTAAGTCTAGCTTAGTAGGATTTAAAAAAGCATAGTTGAGCATAGCATTCTTTATTATTATTTTTCATTAATATTTATCTTTAAAAAAATATACAGGAAGCCAGTGGCGTACTCAAGCAATGACCTAATGACAAATAGTTTCATCTCAAAACACATTTTTTTTAAATACATACTTAGCACTGACGATAAGTTGATCGTTTTGTTTTTTTACATTTACCAAATCTCCATTTAACAGTTATTTTTTAACATTTAATTAGCGATAAATTTCAAATAAAAGCTGAACATAAAATAAAATGTGAGTTTTTTTATTAATATATTTCATTTTGTTGATGTAAAAACAACTTGCAATAATAATTAAAATGTTTTGATAGAGATGAATCAATTTTTGTGAAAAAATAAGTAGTCGCTGCTTAAGGACGCCACTGGCTTCGTTCTTATTCTATACAGTAAACTGTCAATGTGGATAGTACAAAAAGATTTGCCTTTTTAAAATGGGAAGTTTTTAAACTTCTATTCAAGTCGATTTTTTACTAAAAAAATCCTTCCACCCTTCCAATCTTAAAATCAACGGGGTCAAGCAAAAACGACAAATTAACTACTAGTCTTTTCTTAGACCTATCGTTCTATCGTTCTATCCTTTCTCTCTTCGAAAAAGAAAGAGAGGTTGTATAACAGAGTAACAAATAGTACTCGTAAAAATCTTTTGCTGAGATATTTTCATTAGGAGGCCATATGCTACTTTCGATGGATTCGGCGGTAACTTTGTGGAAGTTCATTTTAATATAAAATAAAAATAACTGATTATTCCACGTATTGTGTTACAAAATGTGACACGTGTTTCGCCTCTTTCAGAGGCATCCTCAGACAACTACTTTCGCAAATGTTTGCTTAAGTACGAATGATTTTAATTTTACTATTCTGATGTATTAAAATAAAAATCAAATAAAATGGGAGTGGATGATGGAAAAACAAACAAACGATAATGGTAATACAAATGACATTTACATTAAGAAATGATTATCTAATGAGTTGCATCAATTAGGACGGGTTAAACCGTTTGAAAATATTCATATTAGACCATATGCTGTTGATATTGCTTAGAAGTTTACCGGCATTAGTATTTTTTTATTATTTGATTACTGGCCCCAATATGTTAACTGCATATTTAACTTTAATTTCAATTTCTAATTAAAAATATTAATACAAATTGTAGTGCAAATTCAAATGCAAATTATACCAACATTCGCACATATGTATACACATGTATGTACGTATAGCATAATCGTATCTTTGTTGCTTGGTATATAATATCACATAAATGAGCATGGAACAACAAGGAAATAATTTATCAAGTATGTAAACACTATAACTTTGCGGCAAAATGTTTGTATCCAACAAAGTTGGTGAGTCCAACAAGCAATAATAGTTTCTGCAAAACAATAAGCAATAATGAAAATAGTTTTGGATTGACTTTTCATTATAAGACGGCTGTAATAGTTTCTGTAATAGAAAATAGTATATTGGTTGATATAAAATACTTTCCTCTTTTCCCATATTGCCATAATATAAGTAAATTTTTAATTTGTTTTAAACGAACAAACATTTCTGATCATGTAGCCGAGTGGCATACGCTCTTAGGTAATCGTCATATCTTGTTACAGCGCGCCAGGGTTCAAATCCAGGGCTGTGGAGTCAGATAAAAAAGACGACTCCGACTTCAGCTTTAAAATTAAAAACAGCACCAACAATTTTTTTCAATCATTTCATTTTCACTTATATATATCGATATGTATACCATCATATTATCTTTAGTCTACCTAGCATACAGTGACATTACTATGGACTATTGTGGCTTGAATACACATCATTATTCAATTTTTTAATGGGTCTGAGTCGTAAGATTGTTCGGACTCCGACTCCACATCTCAGTTCAAATCACGGTACGAATGATTTCTTAAATGTTTTTGTGATATTTTAAGTCTTTCTCATCTAAAAACGATAACGATTAGTCAACTTAAAATTCTTTCTGAATACCACCTTTCTATCTATTCTGTTGTCAAAACAAAGAGATTAAGCGACTGAATAACCAGCAGCTCTTGCAAAGCAGATTTTGTTGAGGTGATTTAGTTTCCATATGCTCCACACCCCTACATGAACATTGTGTAAAGTAAATATATTTTCTAAGTGACCTGTACAGTGCAATACTGATCGAACTCTACAAATATATACTCTTACACACGTCTTTTACACATCTTTCTTAGGTTTGAAAACATACAAAACCACTTAATCTCGCTTATGACGTTGTTCCCATTTCCACATTACAAACCCTTGACTCCGAGTCAACAATCCCCAACATCGTTTACCTTTAGACTACAATACGAATATACTTTATTTAAAAAAATACTTGCTGACATAGTTACACTTTTTTTTAGAAGATTTCTCTTCTAAATGAATGTCTGTAGTGTGTAATAATATTAAATATATTTTCCATTTTCTTTGCAGAAGCACCGACTGTTCCTCGAATTTTCGACGATAAGGGTCGAGAGGTTGTGGGTCGAGCGGGCCCGTACAAAGAAGGGGAGACACCATATTTTTCATGTGTGGTAACTGGAGGTAACAAATTCATGTTTATTCTATACATATTTTTTAGTTGAATTAAAATCTCTAAGCTTAGCAATATTTTATGAATTTCATAAAGCGTGTTTTGCTTCGTTAAGAAACATCTTCAGACTCGTTGCGTATTGTGTCAGATGGACGTCACTAGTAAGTACCCTGCCTACCCTAAACACTAAATAAAATAGTTGGTTCCGCTAGTGGCACATTTATTATATAAAAAAACATCGTAATTATTAATAGACTGCGTGGTATTAAAAATACTGGCTATATAAATTGTTTCGATAGCACAAGCGTTTTAAAAGAATCCATTAATCACCCGGAACTGGTACATTGTTCTCGTGCATAATTAAGTTACACTCTTTGATAAACAACAGTCTTAGAAAAAAACAATAATAACAGATTTTTCAAACAACTAAATCGATTTTCAATCTATTATCTTTTCGATGAAACAACAGATTTTTCTTTCTATAATAATGAATATTCTTTTATATTATGCATATTATTAGTTATTAGGTTGTTGGTGATATATATGCATAAAATAATTATCTTGAGATAACGTTATGTTATTGATATAATTAGATGAAAAATCGCAATTTGGTGATTTTCAAATATTAGAATTAATATGTTTTATTAACTAACGTTTATATGTTAACTTGAAACCGTCTTGATTGCATATATAACGAGTTGAAATCGATAGTTTTTATACATCAATGAATGGGTTAAAAGTATTATGCTTACGTTTATTTTGAAAATATGTTTGCTATGGAATATTTTTTTAATCCACCGGCAAACAGAAACACTGAATAAAAGTTTTTTTAATGAAACAAAGGTTCAAATAATTCAAAATTTAAATTTAAATATCTTTTTTTGAAACTTCGAAAACCGAGTCAAACCGAGTTGTAGGAAATGCAATTTGAAAATGTATTTTTTAAAGGATGGTTTTTAGGCAAATCACCTGACTTGAAACAATTTCCACTAATTATTAGCACATCGCCTTCTCAACATAAAATTTTGTATTAATATACATATTAATTGTTTGACCAATTTAGGTCTTGCACACATAATCAATATTGTTATGTACAACAAGATTTGCTATATATTCATGTATCGTATTAAGATAACTGATAGACCATAATTATTGTGTTTTGAAATATTTTTTCACACGCATTAAAAAATAAAGCAACGTTCCATGACTAATATTCAAATTCATTTAATGGTGATTAGACAAAGGACTTTTTATATACACAGATCTCCATATTCGTTTTGAAATAACCCATTAGTTCAATGTATGTAAATGAAAACTTATCTCTGTATTCGGATAATCCTCGGATTACAGAATTTAAATGTGGATTCAGGGCTGTAAGACCCATAGGTATTTAAGAGCTTAGCAAAAATTCTAAAATCTACGGGGCTTTAACTGAATAATGTTGCTTGTATAACAAACACATCGTGAAAGAGAGCAAACTATCTAATATTAAACACTTTCGCAAATTAAATTCGCCTATTGTCCGTATAGTTAAATGCACACAATCCGTATTCAGAACAAAAACTGACAAATCCTAAAATCCAGACTGAATCCCGAAAAGTTTTACTCTTTCGCACAGGGACTATCAACTATGCGTGATCTGAATTTTCAAAAAGCGTGAGCTCTTCGCCATCGCATTAACTTACTGGTTTTCGTTTTTATCGTTTGGTGTGTAACTTTAATACTCGTTTAACATTTTTACTTTATTCTCAAATGTATGTAACAAAATTTCAAATAAAATGTAATAGTTATGCAATATACAGAAACCGTTATTGTAAAAAATAATGTGATATATTTATTATCAAGGACTTTTTTCGATATACAAAATACTCTTAAAACCCACGACCTTATTCAATATTTTAAGAAGCAAAAAAAATCCATTCCAAAAATAATTAATTAAAATACGCAACGTGCTTTTTGAATTCGTTGTTACCATTAGTCTTCAAATTTTGCCTATGGTAATTTAGTACAAAATATAAACATAGATTTTTTTTTTAATAAAAGTTTTGATATCAACAAAACCATGATGGTAAAAAAATATCCATCACATTAATTTAAGATAATACATTATTCTTTAATCAACCTTATTTCACTACTCGACAAGGGATTTGGAAAGGTTGTTTGGATTCTCTAAGTTGTAAAAATGTCGAATCAATACACCCAACCAGAAATATAACACTAAAACGTCAATCTATATTATATAATTTGTCATTTTTCGAGAACACTCCATTCATTTCACTGACAAATCAATATTTTTATACATAGTAGCAAAAATGCATTGTAATGTTTTTTAATACTGTGCAATTTATAAATGACTTCATGCGAATTCCAAAATCTGAAAAGAAGTTTTAAGATAAGGTATTATTAATTGATTAACAAAATAATAATCTTGCCACATAACCGCATGCTGAATAACATACTGACGTTTCAGATTTTCGTATTTACATCTTTGGGGAGAAGGATTGTTTAACCATAAGTTAAAATAAATTTTTACACCTTTATACTTTATTTAAAATTCTTTTCTCTTAAGATTTACATTCCAGTAAAATTGCAAAAAAAAAATTGTTTTCATTAAGCATGCGATATAATATATTTAACAACCTTTGTTTAAAGGATTATAAATATGTGAAAATTGTAATCATGTTTATTGAACCTTTTTTAAATTACTTTTCATAATGTATGTCGTATTAAAAAATCAGTTTGAAATATCTGTATTTGAAAGACTTCTTTCGTTGTACTGTACCGGGCGGTAATTAAATTTGCCGCCCCGAAATTTTCCTCTAATCGCTTTTATTTTTTGTAAATTATGAACAATGAGATTAAACTATAGTGACTTAATTTTCTATACATGTGTATAAATAAAGTTTTTCAAAAAAGTGTATTTTTTACTTTTTATTCGTTTAAAAATATTATATTCACTAATTAATATTGTACGATAGAATCATGTCGCAAGTTTGTATCAAAAAAAATATTAGTCAAAAGTCTATTTTATGAAGTTTAAAGTTATTATTATATAAAATAAACAAAATAATACTCTTATTTGACATGTAATATAAACGAAATAAAATTTGAAAGTTAATTGAAAACAAGAGACCCTAGATTTTGTTTTGTAAACATAACATTTAATAACAAAATAATATCATAAAAATATTTCACTTTCTCTTCTCAACATCGTCAGTAGCATTATAAAAATCTATTTTATCTTCCATTTGGTGTTTTATTGAAATTAGTGTAAGATTATTTCCTTATAATCACTCTCGCTACACCCAGATTTTGAAGGTTCGGAAGGGTGGGTGGGAATATTTAAACATCACAAACACCCATGCCTACAAAAAGAAATCGACTAATCTCTTCCTTTGTAAATGGTTATCATAATCTTTATTAATTAAAAAAAAAACATTAGCTTTATATGCCAAATCTGTTGTAGAAAAATTGTGGGCCCCGAAATTCCGGGATCACAAAAAGAGTCCGTGATGGATACTCTAATTAGGATCATGTATTTTTATTTTTTTTATCAAATTACAAAATTTTCAAATTCGCTTTTTTTCGAATCTCTGTTTGCTTTTTTTATTTTTTTCCTTTCAATTTCACCCGGTTTTACTGACACTCGTAATTTTTACTGAAAATAGTCGATGATATATATAATAAATGTATATTTATCAACAAAATTATGAATCTGTTCAAATATCAACGATTTTTCACTGGTCACTGTCCAGCGAAAAAAATATTTTCTATTCAGTCCAGCATCGAATAATATTTCAGCACTTTATAATTGTTCAACAAGCGCCAATTTATTTTTTCTCCCTCTTCGTCAGTGGACCTTAACATTTTTAGTGATCCGCACCCCCTTTTAATTCAAATTTTAATGACTAGACTGTTTCGTAATACATTTGTTATATGTCAAAATAGAAACTTCTCCCGCACCCCCGGAAATGCTTTCTCACACAGGGGTGCGCGCGCCTCAGGTTAATTACCACTGCTCTACATTGAGGCTCTACATTTTTATTAGGCACCTCCGAAGTTTTTATTAATTTTCAAAAACACCACCTTGAAATATTATATGTAATCAGAAAGTCAAAAAACACAAACTGGTCAGAAGAAAGTACGGTGATAGAAATATATCTTACATTGATTCTGCGTATGAAAATATTTATTTATTACCTCAGATATTCTCAAATCTTTTCCAAAATGACACCTTTCAAAAAAGTACATTTTGTGAGTGAAATGACGCAGAGCACAAATAAGTGGAAGAAAATACAGCTTCCACTGGTTCTGCATATTTACTAATATTTATTTCTTTAAAATTTCTTTTTCATTTTAATTTTTCGACCCGTTTAGAAATTTAAAATGAATTCGTCATTGAAAAATGTAAAAGCCAATTTTACATTGCATTCAGAAATATCGTCTTTATTATCACTTGTTGAGCGGCTTAATTTTAGCCAGTTCTCGAAAAAAACATCTGTTGAAATATATTATTGAAATTCTGAAATTATTAAAAAAATAATAAATAAACTTGTATTATTGTATTTTGATTCAGAATCATAATTAATCATCGTGGTAATAAAACATATTTTAATATGTGTGTAGAAGGAATGGTATTTATTAAATCGGTCTTCATATTACACATCCGGTTTTAATTATGGGATTAGAATGATGAAAGTTGAGAAGAAATGTAAATGTTACAAACTTATATTTACCATTTTACACACAAAGGCATAAAACTTTTGACTATAATATAATATTTGAAAGAATCTATTATAATTTAGTCAAGAACAAACAATACATTAATCAATTATTCGGCTTAGTCTGAATTTACGCGCGTTCAAAAAATCAATCATAACGAAATATCTGTTGATTTAATTTACTGTGAATATGAGACTATACATAGTGTTAAGAAATGACATTTTGGCGTTTTAATCTCTTACTGTAGCTTCCTTTTTCTAATTGATCTTTGTATTTTCTGATAGGTCATCCACCTCCAACAGTCCGCTGGTTCAGGGAAGACGAATCATCGTCGAGAGACCAGGTTCTTACAACTACACCAGCAAAGCAGCATTTCGATTTTGACATCGCCCGGAGTAGATTCGATTCACCATTTGAAGAATTTCAATCTATCCATTTTAGAAAACTTCGGCAGAAAACTAGAAGAGAAATGTAAGTAGTTTTTTTTTGTATTTCTGATATTTGTATCAAGACTTATCTTTTTCGAATTCTTCAAAATATCAACCAAGGGTTTCTTTCAGTCTTCTTTATTGATTCAATCGTCGTATTTTTTAATTAGTCTCAATATACAAACGTAGTACATATATTAGCTACGCTTTATTTTAAGCTTTAGCACAACGCTAAAATGCACAGGCCCAAAAAAATATTAGGCGAATGAGATAACATTCTAAATTTTCCACACTAACACCCTAGGTGATATTGAATAATTATTGGTTTAAAACGCCAATTACCTTTTTGTGTTGCTTAAGACCTTTTTCCGATTATAAGTCAATAAGTAGATATTTTTTCATTCATGTGATATCGTCAGGAAAAACTAAATTTAATACAATTTGAAAGCAAATTTATGTTATTTTCAGAAATAAATAGGCGTAATTAAGTCTATTTCACATAATGATTTAATGAGTATCTATATCGGTTCGGGTAATTGAGGAAACTCTTATGAATATATTTTTTTACCGCTAAAGTAATTATAAATATTTCTGACAATAACTTGTAAAAAAAGACGCTATTTTAACCGTACGTATTTGTTAAAAGCATTTTGAATAAATTTGTTCAAAATGCTTTTAACAAATACTGGGGAATAAACTCTGACCTAAAGTAGTTTAAATTGATATAATACACTAGAATGTGCAGTATACAGAGTACAGACGTCAGATTCCTCTTTAGCTGACCGATTGAGGTTAGAACAAACAGTCGGGATCATTTGTAGCGTTCTGTATTGTGTGGGTGGCAGCTCCCGTCTGCGTGTCGAAGTTTCGCCCGACAAGTCATATTGTCGGCGGAATGGGATGAAAATATGCGAGAATATTGCATGCAGCTTTGCTTATGTTGGAGTTGATCATTCATTTTCTAGTTTTGCTTAAAATTTCGTTATTCGTAGCTTTCTTTTTACCGACATATGTTTAATGAATAGATAAAACAGATGAATAATACTAGCCTCTTTAATACATTGTATTACACATACTTATTAAAATTATTAGTTCCTCCATACAAGATAAGAATAATATAAAATAAAAATAACTTAGACTATTCCACGTATTGTGTTACAAACTGTGACACGTGTTCCGCCTCTTTCAGAGGCATCCTCAGACAACTACTTTTGCAAATGCTTGCTTAAGTACGAATGATTTTTATTTTGCTATTCTGATACATTATAATAATAATCAAATAAAAATGGGAGGCAAGAAGGGGATGATAGAAAAACAAACAAACGATAATGGTAATTCAAATGACATTTACATTAAGAAATGATTAACTAATGAGTTGCATCAATTAGGACGGGTTAAGCCGTTAGAAATATATTTAGCAGTGGCGAACCACCTGTTTTATTCAAGATATTATTAATTAATATTACTTTATTGATGATACTTTTATGTATCTCTAAAAATTCTAAACTATTCATTTTTAAGCCTTTTTTATTTACTCGATGGAGTATTTCTATGTTACTGTTATGACTAATATAATTGCGCTGGCGCATTCCACTGGCTCCCTGTTCATTTTTACAGATATTCTTTTACAATATAATAATAAGGAATGCTTAACTCAACTGGGATGAAAATCCTATTAAGCTTGATTATATCAATCAAACAAATGTTTGTAAATAATCTATTTAATTAATAATTGTTTTAGTAGTTATAGGTGTCGCTGTAGACTGTGACACTCATTCTTAAACCAGTTTGCTGCTGTATCGCTAATTTCACCAATTGATAAAAACGTTCACAAATAAATTCTTCGAAGAAAGCATTTTGTGTGTTTATTATTTTATATTATATCATTAGTTTGACCTTTACATTTACTAGGCGAGATTACGAAGTGATTCCTGACCGCACGAGGCATGCATTGAAGCCCATTAGTGTACCACTGAGACTTCCAGCTCTTCGAAGAACTGATCTTCTCTCTACTTTATCATGCAGAGCGAATAACTCCAGACTCATGTCTCCATCTACTGCATCCATTGTCATTGACATGCAGCGTAAGTATAAGTTACTAATATTTTGATACGTACACATTGGGGCCCCAATCCCAGGATTTCGGGATCGAGAAAAAATGAGAATGTTGCGCGATGGCTAAAAAAAAAGGTCCCAATTTTTTAACTGGGAATTAAGCAAATTTCTGGGTTTTTTAAGTCGACTATTATAAGAATTTATTAACAATTTTATGATGAATGTTCAATGCCGGGATTGGAAAAATTATCTTTCCTGAAATCCCGGGATAACAAAAAGAGTCTGGGTTTGGATTCCCCTAGTACACAGTGAGATAGTGATGTGTCATCATGCGTGACATAATAATTTCTTCTCGTGTTTATATGATCGATGGGCACTTTTAATAAACTAGTGGTATCTAGGATAAATTGTGACCGATAAAGTTACAAAGAAACATTCTTAGTTTTCATATTATGACAGCAGTCAGTGGTTAACGTTGTTTCTTTAAACGTATTGTTTAAAATATAAATTTATCCTCGCTCTAATAAAATTAATTCATATTAAATCAACAATAAGTAAAAAGATTGCGTTGTAAACTTTATATAATACCAATTCGTTAACCTTAAATTCCACCTTTATGGCATAAAGGTGGAAATTAACGTTAACACAATATTATGAACACGGCTAAGCCGACTTGGTCATAAAGTGTTTTATGAATATTCAAAGGTAAACAAACTTATTAAGAAAAATGTTTTATAAAACACAGCCACAAATTAAATTTTGTCGGCAGTAAAATTGTTTCTGAAAAATAACCCCTCACGTAATCAGTGTGTGCTTATTGGATCATAAATGAAAATCCTTCGCAATTTTTGTTACCTCCGAATAATATATGTACATATACATTTAACAACGTAATGATTGTAGATTTGTTAAAAGCGGATACGTAAACACATTTGTCGTCATTTTGTGTACGTCGAAAAGGTAAAATATTAGTTTCGTAAAAAATAACACTGTAAAAATTATTAACACCTTTATAATCGACATTCAAAATGTTTTTTCATTACTTTTGCGAAATTTTCGAGAAACAGTTTCGCTGCCGCTACCGACTAGCTGTCAAAACCATAACATAAAAAATAAATTTTATTTATGCCGTAAAAAATAAAATATTATTTGTAAACAAATATATGGCGTTACATTTTTTTATGGATGAGGGGTAACTTTTTAGAAGTTTATTTTTAATATAAAATTAAATGTGATAACTTTGTTATTCCATTTGTGTACAAAATTTGACACGTGCTTCACGTCATGGGAAACGGAAGTGGAATCACAAAGTTATCAAATTCAATTTTATATTACACTGTTATTTCTAGTAAACGTCACTCGAGATAAACTTTGAAAATGAAAAATATTCTAGTTAACAGTTGGCTGGTTATACTTTAATTTGGACGTGTTTATCATTATGATAACAAATTATGTAACAGTAGTAAAGATATGGATTTAAAGAAAATCTTACACCAATTACATCTTTGTTCAGTCTTGCTCGAGACAAAACGCATTGCCTATCGAGCGTTTATTGTACGGAGTTGAAAAAATATAAATGCATATTATAGTAATCATAACTGTATTGTGCGTGTGAAGTACAATGAGCAAATGGTCCGCCCATCGGCACGCACACCGCGGGTAGCCGACCGGTAATGACCGTAATTCACTTAGCAAGTAATGTATGTATGTATATTCCCACAAGCTCCCATCGATCACTCGAATTCAACGCCGAATTTGGCAGTCATATTACAATAACTAAGGGTAAAAATAATAAAGATAATAAATGCTGAGAGACTATAGCTGTATACAATACGCACATATTTTTCTGCCTATATTTATGTACTTACTGAAACCATGTGAAGACATGAAAAGCGGGCATTCAGGTTTCTGGCCATTTTTATTTCTAAAAAAGGTAGACTAAATATTTTTTGTTTTTTTAATAATTAAAAAAAGTGGCAATATAGCTAATGTCGATGCGCCGAATATTTTTTAATTGAATAATCAGTTTTTTAAGTCCCTCTATATCAGCGGTTCCTAACGAGGAGGTTCGAGAAACCATTTCCGGTGGCGTGGGAAAAGTTTATTTTTCACATATAAAAAAAATGTATAGTAAAAGTATTACAAAACAGTCTATTCATTAAAATTTGAGTTTTTTTTTGTATTTACGTGTAAATCTATGAATACATTTCTTGCAATAAATGTAATTTCAAAAATCAATTCCATTTCTGATGAAGGGCCATCTTCTTGGAAATTTTCAACGATCCAGCTGGATAGTTTTTCAATATCAAAATTTATAAATGGAGCTGAAAAAAATTGTCCAAGCAGCTCAACTTTTTTTAAATCACTAAACCGTAGATCAAACTGTTTTCGCAAGGTAGAAAGAATCTGGACATAATTTTCTCCTTTGTAGCTTTCACAATTTATTTATTTTTCCAGCTTCTCGTTCAAACAGGGAAAATGTTTAACATCTCCACGACTTAAGTTGTGCTCCCAGAATGTAAGTTTGTTGGAAAATGTCTGTTCTTTTGAGATCATTTCCCAATTTTTTTTATCTTGTCCCTGAAGTTGAATATTCAATTCATTTAATTTTTCTGTAACATCGACAAGAAAGACAGAACCCCGCAGCCACTCCAAATTTGTAAGCTCTGAGTATGTTTCATTACTTTCTTTGAAAAAGTCGATTATTGTAAGTAGCAGTTCATTAAAACGACAAAGAACACGTTATTTTGAAATTTAGCTCGAATTTATTGTTATTTTCGGAGTTCAATAATAAAATTTTATAGCCAAATTTATAAATATGATAAAATATCCTATACGAGCTACCGAAAAAGCCTCGGCGAGCTCCCCTTTGGCGATCACTGGGTTAAAGGAATCAATCCACACAGAACAATTTTTACTAGACGAAAACGTTTTTGTGTCAAAGTCAAATTATTTATAAAAAAAAAACACCATCTTGAAGTGCAAAAAGGCTTATAAACCGGTATTTTTTTCAATCAGTGTAATATAAATTGAATGAGTTGTTTAAGGAAACTCTTTATGAAGGTATTTTTTCGTGGTTGCAATTTTCACATGCCCTTATTTTTTTCAAATTTAAAAATTTAGATACAAGCCGGCATTTGCGGCTTATCTCGTTTTGACAGATGTTATATTTACTTGTTAACATTGTAATTTTCAAATAAAACTGCTTTTCAGAAAATTGAGGGTTGATCTCTTTTACCTAAACACAGTCGACATAATATGGAAATGCCACTGCTTTGAATTATTAATATATAAATATATATCTTTCAATGTTTTGTATACTTCTTTGTCGCAATTCGTTCCCATTGTCTCTTAAAAAGTCATTATTCACTGACTCAATTAATAAAACATCAAAATACCGAAACGTTTCTTTTGTTTAGCATAACGGAACTGAAAAATTGTTCGTGCAGTAAAAAATCTTCTACTTGTTTCGCAAAAACTTCCAGTTACATTTATTATTATTATATATATTTACAATGAATAACCACCTAATGGTGTTCTCAATAATCGAGAAAGTTTTCAAATGGGGTCTATAGGGATTAACATAAAAGCGAGGTAACATATTTTTTGCTTCTACCGTGACACGAATTTTCCGTTTGCAATGTGATTATTAATTATAAACTTACAGAGAAATTTCTCATTTTAGAAACGCGGTTTTACTACCGCTACCCACTTACATCAAACTGTACTTTTTTACGGTAGCAAATTATGATTATCGATTCCGGAAGAACTGTGTATTGAATTTTTAAAATAAATACTTTCAATAGGTATGTGAATAAGATAGATTCACTTCTTGATGGATTCTGAGACTAGAAACGATATCGTATATCTCTTTAGGACGTCAGTGATCAAAGAGAAAGTTCGAACTAGCTTGGAGTCGTGGAATCCTGTTTACATCAGATTCCAGCATCCTAGACGACCATTGTGTACCATCATAAAATTTTCTCGGTTGAACTGATGGATACTGTCATTTCTAAACATATCAGATAAAGAATCCTGGATTTGACAGGTGGTGTCAAAACAATATTTTTACTTACATTTAATTATTGATTGAATTGACATTTATTTGGTAGACTCCATTGTAAATTGTAATTATGTGAAAAAATAACAAAGTATTTTAGTCTATACAAACATATTAAGTCTACAAAAATATTTTTTCATATTTCATATTTGATAGCTATTTCGGCGTATGCCAACGTCAGAACTACATATGCTTAAAGCTTAAACATATGTACATTTACTCAGCATTATATACTGACTTAGAAGAGATACACAACATATCTTGTCATCCACTCGAACATCCTAATTTATATTACAAATTATAGTATGACATTTATAAACTTGACTAAATATTTAGCTCAGTAAATGTCAGTTTAAATATAGTACTAACGAAGTCACTCTCCGAAATAGCTATCAATTACACATATAAAAAAAGCATATTTGTATAATTAAAATAATTTGTTATTTTGTTCACCTTTCGCTTTCAATTTAAATTAATCGATTGAATTTTATCTCGTAATTTCTTTTTAATTTTATATAATTTAGATTCATAGAAAGTTTATCACTGGTAGCTTAGAATTTTAATGCGGTTTAACATTTTTATTTATATTCTTATCAAAAAAAAAAATATATGTTACATATACCTGAGACTATTGTATGATTGTACACATTGGCGGCGTTACGTGCAAGCGGAGTAGAAGACCGCTTGTAGAGGTAAATCTGAAGAGGCGGCCAAAAGTATATCGCCGGCCCTGATCATATTAGTGTGTATTATTTATTCTGTCACTTGAATTCGATTGTCGTTGAGTTATACATTTTGTTACGGTATAATTGAAATTTATTTATATTTCACAGTACCACCAATCTCCGTTGATGTCGAGACTCGAGAAGCGCTGAGGGCAGGTCACCGGGAACTAGTCACGTGTCGAGTAAAGGGGGCCAGGCCTCCAGGAACAATATCCTGGCTTCTTCAAGGAACGTTACTTCCTCACAATTCGTACAACCAAGTGGTGAGTATAGTTAGATATACTTGAACGATTTTACACCAAAACTTTAATCGTATTTAAATCGAATAATGTTACACATTATTCGTTACTCATATCAAAGGAAATGGTATATTTCTTTTTCATTAGAGGTGAAATGAGCCAAATATTAAAATAAATATTGGCATACGAGACCCTGAATATTATCCCTGAACGTATTTGTTGAAAAATTGGCATTTACTCATATTATATTACGATAAACAAAATATTATTTTATATTTTTCTACGTTTTTTTAATATTTGGCATTACAGCTAATGCCAGTGAGCATAATATTTTAATTATTTATAAATTCTTAAGATCATGCAAAATAAACGCGATAAGATTTTTTTGTAAGTCACTCGAGATCAACTCGAGGAGAAACAGCTACGTCTTAGGTCTCAAATTTAAATTTAACTTACCGGGAATCGAACCCGTCTGATCGGTAGAGCAACCTCTAACCAACTAGACATCAGCTTCTCTAGCATGATGTTATCGCCAGTACTGCCCAAACTTACCAAAACAGGTTTTCTCCGGGGGCCCTCGCAGCAAATTTCAAAACATATGTTTTGTTCAGGGGGGGCGTGGATTATTTTATTAGACTTGGGGCCGTTGCATGAAAATGTTTGGTAAGTACTGGTCTAAGCTACTCAATTCAAAAATTGACGTACATGCAATGGTTAAAAAGTTATCAACAACATTAAAATTAACCATTATTGTAGACCTAAATACGTCGTTCTTCTTTCCTGGAGCACAGTCCGTGGTGAACCTCTGCCGCCTCAATCATTATCCTCCTTTGTACTCGCTCCTCCGTCTTCCTACACCAATCATTGACTCCCAGCATTCCAAGTAGGGCTTCCAATTAACCGGACTTAATCACTAACCGGTTTTCGATTTTTTTCTGACAAATAAACCGGTTAACCGGTTTAAACCGAAATATCATGTATTTTAATCAATTAGGTATGCAAAAAAAATCGTAAAAATATTTCAATATTTAGCATAACAGCTAATACTCCAATTTCAAACAAAAAAACACGATATTTATCTTAATGGGACTCTAGTTACCAACCTGTTTTCTATGGCAAAGTAACAATTACTATTATAACATGTGAAAAAATATTTTATGATAAAAAAAAATACGTAAAATAAAAAAAATAGAGCTTGGTTATAAAACTCACCAAAAGAATGATGTTAAAATGCATTCAATTTTTAAAAAATACCAACTGGATAAGACAAGAAATCCAATGTTTAGGCAAAAATAGAGTAAAATACCAAAATATTCACTTGTCAAAAAATGACAAATTATTTGAAAGAGTCATTTCTGTTAACAACATGGACAACTTTGAGACAGAAGTAGATTATTCTACAATATATATATATATATGTACATGTTTGTTGTATTTTGTGAATTGTTTCCTATATAACGCAGTAAATTCATTATAAAACATTTTTCTTTTTGTAAAAAACAATGAAAAATAAGAAATGAATATTTTTGATAGAACCCGGTTAACCGAGTGAAATAAACCGGTTTTCGGTTTTTTTCAAAACACGCGATAAACCGGTTAACCGGTTTCGGTTTAAACCGGTTTGGTAGCCCTAATTCCAAGTCTTAAGACTTGAGACACCTCATCTACACGGCGAAATATATTCATTGCTATTTATTTAGTAAATGCTTGTTCAAAATAGTAATATATTTTTTTTATTTTCACAACCGACATTTAGCGTACTGTGAGATTTTAAAATATATAAAAATGCGACGCTTTATCATATTTAACTCTAAAGGAATGTTATAAAATCAATTGAGCTATAGCTAAGCACCGGTGAAAGCAGTTTATATTTCTCTAAATTCATATCCGCAAAAATTTTGGAGCATATGGCCCTTCTGCGTGTTACTCAGTTGCTTAACTTTTGTTTTTTTCGAAGAGAGTAGGAATAGAAAGAATAGGACTATAACATGAATAGTGGTTAGCTAACCGTTCTCGCTACGCCCTGTTAGGATTGGAAGGGTGGGAAGAAATTTTTAGACATCACGCCCGTGTCTTCGAAGATAAATTGATTAATCGACTGAAAAAATGCTAATCGTACTGGGACTTCAACCCGTAAGATCCGTCACGGAAGTCAATGACGTTGACCACTGCACCATTTACCCTATTATATTAATATGTTTTCAAAATATTTCTCTACACAGATTCCACTAAAATAAATAGCTATAATATTCAAACATCATCCGAATTATAAATATTGTAGATAGTTATTTTTGTCTGAACTACGAGCTTGGATAACCTTTGTTATTAATTTACGTAGAAATAGATATTAAAACGGCTTATGTTTTTAATTAACTATTGTTTTACTGAAGTAAACAGCACATTTATTTTTTTACACTAATCTATATCTAATTTCGTTCTTTATGGACGAGTTTATTTTATTTTCCTTTTTCGAGTCTTGAGGTATTATTACATAATATATTATAAAAAATATTTTAATATTAGCAAATTATTAAACTTTATGTATTATGGCACATCTTATTATAAGAAACAGAAACATGAGCTCTTGTGTGATTTTCGAAATGAGTTCAATTTCTCTAGGTAGCGGGTACCATATTATTATGTACTTGTAGATTTATGGAATATATAATTACATAACAACAGTTTTTGCTTAGTAACAATAATTCAAAACCTACATAAAGTTTGTGTTTACGTTAAAATTATTTTAGTACCGAGAACACATTTGCTTGAAATCCATACCAACAGGAGATCAATATCGAATATAGTGGAACCCCGATCGGCCGTTCTCGCTTTGTTCGTTTACCCGCATGAATCGTTTATTTTACATAATCCCGGGCTGAAGACCCATAACAACTATGTTAAATTTTCCCGTATTGATCGCTCTACGATTTACCGATTTCTTCGATCTACCATTCAAATATTGTGGTCCCGTCACAAATATTATCCCGATTGTCTGTTTTTGTTGAATATTTCTCATTTCGCTTTTGCCTCGCATATCGTTTCACGAATTTTTCTAACACACAACTAATATCCTTCCACGAAAAAAACTGGAGCTCTAGCTGAGAAACTGACAATAATACGTAAAAATTCGTTGAGAAAAACGAGCTTAAATTGCAAAACGAATCAACTTTACGAAATTACGCGAATTTTATTGGTCTTTGTTAAAATTTAATTCGTCAGCTGCAAATAGACAACTAAGTATTATATTTTTTATAAATATATATACAAATATAAAAAGCAAGTGAAATATATATATATTTTTAAAACCAGTAAAAGAATTTTTTTCTTTATTATTTTTAAATTTTTCGCTTTATCGGTTTTCTGATTTTTTCTTTTTTTTATTATGGTCCCTTGAAAAACGTAAAACCGAGGTTTCACTGTAAACAAAAGAATATAAAAATAATTATCGATAACTCATTTGAATATTTTATATTTTTAATCAAAATTTTCAACGTGTTATTTAAAAAAGAAAAACACCACTGTCATGTTTGTATGGGTGACGGATTGTAAGGCCATAAATGGAAAATCAATATATTTGTGGTCATTATGAGTCTATAAAAAAGTTACTAAATAATCTCATTTGTCGGGTAAAACAGTGTCAAGAACATTTTCATTCTTGTTTAGATATGCAAATTAATAAAACCACTTTAAGACTGTATAATTTGCATGCATATGTATATTTGAAAGGATCCTAGCAAACTCCTCAGGCCTATTAGCTCTGTAAATATTTTGAGGCTTACCACGTTTCAGGCGAATTGAATTTCAAGGAATTATTTAATTTCAAAGACTACTTAACGAATTTGTCCGTCTGCTACGTCACTGTCAGATTACATAAACAACTTCATTAAAAAAACTTACAGAAATGCCAGTTCTTTAATTGAAGATTTAAGTTAATATCTGAATAATTATTGTTGGCTATTATTAAATGAATCGTATTTACATTTTTTTTTATCAAACTACGACGCTAGTAGCTTTTTTTTTTAAAAAAAGGTGCCAGAACTCACTTCTTGCCAAGCTTTTTACTTTATACATTTTTTAAATTCATGTCCGTTCCCAATGTAGAGCATATGGGTTTCTAACGGAGGTATCTCAACATGAGTTTTTTTACGAGAACTGCTTGCTACTCAGTTACTCAACCTTTCTTTTTTCTAAAGAAATACGTATAGAAGATTAGGACTAGGACAGGACTAGTGGGTAACTAATCGCTCTCTAATTTATTGTAAGTTTAGATGGGTGGGAGGATTTTTTCAGATGTAACAAGCACACCTAGCCTTCAAACAAAAATCGATAAAGCCTTGTTTAGCGCATAACCTCTTAGTGACCACCATTTAAAGCATAGAAACGTTTCAAATGTGCTCCGACGCGTTTGATGAGCAAAACTGTTGCGTATGGAATACCGGTGGCATAAAAAGCGCACCAAATCAAGCATTAGACCCCTGGTTCTGGTCACAAAATAAGTCTATGGACCTGGTATTATTTTGTATTGTGTCATTTATTTATGAGTGTTACGATACCTGGGACATTGCATTAAAAATTAACCTAAGATAGGGAAAACACCCAATGGTTTCAAAAAAGAAAAAAAGAAAATCTTCCAAAGTATTTTTTTTCAATACTGATTTGAAGTGCTAAAAAATGAAAGAAAAAATGTGCCGGAACGCCGTTCCACCATGGGAAAAAAGCACTGGCTATTATTAAATAAAAAGTATCGATGTATTTACTTTTTTTATCAAACTACAACGCTAATAGTATTCGCTACTCGTGGTTCATGTGGTGTGTGTATAAAGTTTATTTATAAATATCAAAAATATGAATAGTTATCGAAATTCCCATCTCAGATATATATCTCGGTTATTAGTTTGTCGCCTGGCACGACAACATACACTTCTTTTGAATTTCAGCATACCATGTCTGTTTCAATGGGGTTTCGTAATTAACCGATGTAATTTACTTTCCATTAGAGTTTTCATCTAATGACACGAATTTTCCTTTGTATGTATGTACCTGAGACAAGGTTTCTGAGCCTCGATACAAGCAAGCATAAATTATTATTTATTAGATGGGTAGGTTCGTACAGCCTAAATATAGATGTTCTCTTTGCACGGGAAGGTCTTTAGAAAATCTGTGTACCGCGAAAGAGTAAATACCCTCATAATTTATTATTCCTTGTGTTTTGCTAATGTAAAAGGAATAATATATTAATATACCGTTTTCTGTTTGCCTTGATTCGGGCATGGTTTTGCATTTTTTTATACATGAGTAGGATTCAGCACTGTATTTTATACAATCAACAAGGTAATCTTAAAACATTCATGTCCTTTCCTTTATCGTCTGCCTTGTTTTTTTCATCATCTGCAATATATTTTTTTAAATTATAATCAATTTCCTTCAATATTTACAACCAAACCACTCGCGTTGCCTTTATAGACATTTTCTCACATTTTAGAACCGTGTCTGAATATGTACACAAAATCTTAAAATGAAACACTAAGTCATTTATATATTTTTTTCAATGCCATATAACAGTATTAATTTTAAGAATGTTATAAAATCGTGTATTGATTCGGATTCGGGATTGAAAAATTTTTGCTCGACGATTTTGAAATCCTGGGAATTAACGGATTCCATAAATTTCCATTTTTGTAGCTCTCGGGGGAATTCCCGAAATAAAAAGATGTGGAAGCTTTTTTTAGCTCTTCCGAGATTTCAAAAATATTTTTTCACTGGCCAATTTCAAAAACCCAGGAATTTACTGAATTCCCAAAATGAAAAGACGTGGGACCTTTTTTTAGCTCTTCCGGGAATTCCAATATCGAACACCCAGGAATTTGCGAAATTGCCGAAATGTGAAAATTTGAGATTTTTTTTAAGCTCTCGCGCGAATTTAAAAAAAAATCTCAAGTTTTTCAACAACTTTTCGAGAATTGTTCACATCTTGTCCTCAATACTGTAATTCCAAGATTAGAACTATCATATTCCCGGAATATCGGGATCAAAAAATTGGATGGGATCCTGACCAAACTGATTGATGCCTGTGATTACTGGCAAGAATAGTAATCATAAACCACGATCAGTTTTCTAAGAACTACTATATCAATGTTTTTGAATTTTTGCGATTCGATGTATGCCACTAAAATTGTCAACCAAAGCCAGTATCGAGAGTCTGGTATGATTAACAATTTCTTATTTGCCTTCATCCAAAAGTCAAAAAAATATTTCAATCACTCATATTTCTTTATTTTGAATTTATCCTGGTATCTATCCTGGTATCTATTGACTTCACGGAGCTTAATCGTCGTTTCCGGTCTTGTAAATTTAAGATTAATACAGTTATTTGTTATACATGTAGGTATTAATGTCACATTTTCACTCGCCTTATGTGCGTTCGAGCTATTAACCCGTTACCTGCCATGATCCCCATTTGGGGTACGCGACTATTATTGCTCTGCAGTTGGTAGTACTTGCTGGAATATTTTCACTAGTAACACGGTTACGTTCAGAAGAGTCTGTAGCACCATCTTCACAGAAAATAATTTGCAATAGCATTATAAGATAAGAGTTATAAGTGCTAAAAGTTAAAATTTTAAGGTAAATTGTAAAAAGGTAAAACGTGACTTTTGTATAATATATTTTTTGTATTGTTTCTTTAAATTTTAAGTTGTTATTTCGCGCATGACTAATATACAGGTTATAGTAAATGTTAATGCTTAGCTATAAATAAATTAAAAATCGCAGTCAATTTTATTACTGTTTTATCGCATGTTCCCATTTGGGGATCATGGCGGATGCCGTGTAAAATATTTGATACATGTGCTTTATTTTATTTTTTACTAATTTGTAGATATGCGTAGAAGAACATTTTATTCGCTTTCTGAATTGAAATAAATAGTCAATGATCCAAATTTTATGGATGATGAAGAATCAGATCCTGAGATAGACCTTGTTGAACATCCACCCTATACCGTCGGTCAGATATAGGAGAAATCGGTGACAATATTTCAGAAGACACTTAGCCAAAAGATGTTCCAGGCAGAGTCGAAATTCAATCAAGCTTTCTACCAATAGAAGCTTCCACTTTGGGAAAAAATAATGAAAGTAACATCACCTTCATAAATTCAGAAGATCTCCCTATCTAAATCTAAAATTAAAAAAATTTAATCGCTTTGGAAAAATATAAGACCAGAATTTTCAAAAAAAAATGAGACAAGATGATGAAATTTTAAGCAATATGAAAAATATAGTACAAATTCTGAAAGGAAAATCTCATGTGGAAGTATTTGAGACATTATTTGATGAAAATATAATGGAACATATAGTAAAACAAAGTACATTGTATGCATCCCAAAATAACCGCCATGGTTTCAATTTTTTCACCAGACTGTCTAAGATTTTTTTTAGGGGTTTTATTGCTAATTGGATATCATTCTTTACCCCAGGAACAAATGTACCGGTGCCAGGACAAAGGTTTATCTATTCAATGTGTAAGGAAATGTTTGTCGAAACCGATATTTGGAGATAAAAAGAAATTTACACTTCAATGACAATGCCGAATTAATCTAGACGCAATGAACAGACATTTTTTTTTCAATTGGTCCATTACTTGATATGATGAACAAACTGTTTCTGAAATTTGGAGTTTTTTCTACAAATATTAGTATTGATGAACAAATAATTCGATATTATGACCATCTTTATTTCAAACAATTTTTAAAACGAAAACCTATACGTTTTGGATTCAAGCAATGGGCAATGTGTTTTTGCGAAACTGGATATTGCTTATATGCTGAATTATATCAATGAATACAAGAAGGAGATTATCAATAAATGGGACTAGGCACATCAGTCATAATGAGAAATATTTCTAAAATCGATAATCCATCCAACCATTTTTTTATTTCGATAACTTTTTTATCAGTTTTGAGTTAATGAGACTGTTAAGTGATAGAAATATTACTGCTACGGGCACAGTACGATATAGTTGAATGAATAACTGTCCAATAAAAGATAACAAAATTATGAAAAAAGAAATTTGACTATTCAATATGTATATGTATTTTTACACGCCATATGCCATGATCCCCATTTGGGAACATTTATAAAAACTTACTTTTTATGGGGGTAAAGTATTTTTTTCGTCAAAATATTTTACCAAACCTATTTTTCAGTAAAAAAGAACACATATATTGCAAAAAAAGCGGGGGAAAAAAATCTGGCAGGTAATGGGTTAAGCTAGATATCTTGAAATATTTTTCTAGTCTTTTTACGTCTATAAGAATTTCTAGCTTCAATCGAGCCAATATTAAGGGGAAATGTCACGGTCTACAGAGACACCTATAATTAAGAGAAATTATTAAATTGCTTTTACACAAAAAATCGTTTAATTGATAGAATATAGCTTGATAGGATTTTAAAATCATCTCAGCTGAGCGAAGCATTCCTTGTTATCATATTGTAATAAAGTTTATTTGTAAAACATGAACAGGTAACCAGTGGTGTGCTGAAGCAGGGACCTTCTATTTTTTTTCATTAAAAAATTGTATCTCAACTAAAACGCACTATTTATTTTTGAAAAAAATATCAATAGTTGGCAAAATCAAATGTATCAATAATTACATTAAATTATAAAATCCTATTAAGCTATATTCTATCAATTAAACGAATTTTGTGTATAAGCAATTCAATAATTTCTCATAATTATAGGTGTCTTTGTAGACCGTGGCACTTACCATTAACAAATATAATACTTTGAACCCATATTGAATTTAATCATTTTCTGCATCCAGGTACACTGGAGATTTTTGTATGTCTTACAATAATAACGTAATTTCTTGAAATTGAGTTTTATCAGAAATTTAAACGGCATACCAATAAATATTGTAGCTTAAAATATTTTTCACCAAACTTTAAACATTTTCTTTTCAATATTTTTTTTATACGAAACTTTAAAAATGCATAAGTGTATTTTTTATAGGAATCTGATTCTGAAGATATCAGCACTTCTGTTTTGGAGATCGTTGTTGGACGTGAGCACAGAGGGCAGTTATTGACTTGCCGAGCGATCCACACTTTGCTACCACTTTCAGCTCCTCTGCATTCAATTCTCACTCTGGACGTTTTGCGTAAGATCTTTAATATTATTCCACAGCATGATAAAATTTATTTAATTTACTAAGTTCTAATGAAACAGAGCAATATATTGCCAGCCTTTGAGATATACTTCTTTACAGCAATAATAGCCAACTTTAACAATGTAATAATTCCAAAACTGTACATTGCTCTAAATAATTTTCAACGCGAAATGATAGCTTTATATTTTAACAACAATAAAATAAACACGGAGTTTTGAATTTATGAAACGTATTGAATTTTTAATCTGTGGAAAAATGAGGACGACCAAACTTTTCATAAAAACGTTTCTGCCACAGAACTTAGCTATGCTTAATAATAATGAAAACCATTCTCTATATGTAACTTTAATAATAAGAAATTTGCAAATCGTCTGAAAACAAAGGATAAAATACTTTTTGAGTATTTTCTATCTCTATCGCAATTTATTGTGTACTATTTTTATTTTTATTTCATTTTGACCAGCGATTGATTTTTTAACATTAAAAATAGTTGTACCATTAATCTTTCATTTTTCTTTTTCTATGCTATTGGAATTTTAAATTACTATACGTTAATAGTCAGGGGCTAACTAGGGGGAATTTCAGAATTCTAGGATGTGAGTCGTTTCATTTCTATTTCTTATTTTTTATCAAGTGCTATCTTAATTTTGAGTATTCACTTCATTTTGAAAGATTGAAACGCAGATACATAAAATATTTTATTTCTGCAAAAGGAAATCTTTCTACAAAATATTTCTAATATTTTTACTGGTAAATATTGACAAGCTCATTTAGATATGCAATTAAGCTAATATATATTTATAAGAATAATAGTACTTTTTTATATTTATGCATACTAATACGATGCATACTTATAACCTTATAAATTTTAGAATAACTCTTTTTATTATATCATACCGAAGATAATATCTCCTCAGTGGTACATTACTATTAGAAAAAAACAGAATTATTCTGCGTTCAGCTTCTTGACAATATTGCAAGATATTATAATGCATACCTTTGTTCTCTAAACAGACACCCAACGAGCTTTTATGTAGCTATTATGAATACACAGCTTTGTTATTTTGTTTTAGTTCCACCTGATGTGAGCTTACGCCTCGGCAGAGATTTGACATTTGAGAGCATAAAAGAAGGAGATTCTATTTACTTGGAATGCGCTGTACTTGCTCATCCACCTCCATATAAAATATCATGGGAGCATAATGTAAATAAAATTATTACATACCAGTGATCATCGATTATCAAATCATTTAGATAAACGATATTGTTTATTCCACCTCAGCAAACAAAATGCAATTAATGTTTCAGCAGTTTCATAATCAGAAAATACATTATTATGTTTGAATTAAAAGCGTTATTTAATCAACTAAAGTCACTACCCTACTCTGTCAGAAATTAAAATTGTGGAATTTTTTTTTTAGACTAATAACTCGGAAAGGGTACGAATCGATTTAAAAATAGTCAGTATTTATATTTTCTTTTTAAAATTTTAACTATATTCAATATTTTTTAGGGGAGGACAATAGCCCACGAACCAGTGGCTGGAGTGGAGGTTGAATGGGGACGCCTTACCTTACCTCGAGTACAACGCAGCGACAGCGGAGCATACAACTGCATAGCCTCGAACGTTGAAGGAGACACAAGATCTAACACTCTCCCTCTGCAAGTTCTATGTACGTCAATAATCCTCAGTTAAATAATTCTACTGAAAACAATTTGCCATAATATAATTCATCATATTATGTAAACTTTTCTGTCCATATCTTATATGAAAAAAAGTGTTAAGCAACTGATTTACATTCAGTTATCGTTAAACACTTTCTGTAAAAATCACTTCAGTATCGTCTTGACAATGATGTGTTTTTAAAATGTCTGTCCTAGACTCTAGAACAGTGTTTCTTAAACGAAACCGTTTCTGAATTCGTTGTTGGCTTAGTTTATGGAGGTCACAGATTCGAATCCCAGTACAGACAGTTTTACAAATTGATTTATGAATTTCTGTTCGAAGGCCTGGATGTTTGTGATATCTTGAACTGGTCCCCACTCCCACCCATTCTATCCTAAAAACGAGGCGTAGAGAGCAATTAGCTAACCACTAGTCCTGCCCTTCTATTCCTACTCTCTTTCAAAGAGCAGTTACAGACCTATGACAATTATTCAGAATCAGAACATAAAGAAAAAAAAGATTTTTTAAATTTTACTCTACATACATCTTCTAATACACATTTTCTTCATAATTAATTAAAATATAATATTCACCTCAATTATAAGTTCTAAATAAAATTATATCCGGAAAACTTATACCTTATTGTGTTCCAATTACACAATATATAATTTAAGATTTCGACTGAAGGTGCTTGGTGGAATTTCAATATGAAATTTGAACGATTCAAAAAAAAAACAGAATATATATATTGAATAAATTTATTATCTACAAAAGCTACAGACATTATATTTATATATTTCTTTTAAATTTTGTTTGAACCTATATATATTAACCACTTACCTGCCAGCGTGAAATATTTGATCTAGACCTCCACACCAGCAGTTTTAGAACCATTTTAAATTGTTTAAAAAAAATTAAAAGGCATTGTGAAAAATACCTCCATATACGATTCGCGCATGCCCAAAGATTGGTAGGCAACCGTTGCAACATTAAACTGTTCAATTAATTTAAAAATAATATAGATAAACTTATCGTTAGATCTTAGATCATTTTATATTAATAATAGATGTCGTTAGCACAAAAAGTTTTAGATATTGAAGATAAAAATATTTTCTACGAGAAATCATCTTGACGCACTAGCGCGTTGTTGGCGTATGGAGTCAGTAAGCGTTTAACACACCGGCGAGTCGTTGGCGTGTGAGTGGTTAAATTCATAAATAGATATGTCGACAATATTACTTGTGTCTTTTCCCTGTTCTGAATTTTATCGTAGATCTGTTTGATCTTGTTCTGCTCTCTCATGGAATCAAAATTTAAGATGTTAGAATCAGTAAGATAACATACGTTGTCTATTTCTTTTATGTTAGTATTAAATATACAGAGGAATAATAATTTGTTCATATGGAACTCAATACCTTTGCATTATTGGTCTTCTTAACAGGCAAATAGGTGATTATTTATTTACGACAATTAGGTTGGTTAGTATGAGTGTTCCAAGATTTCTTCCAAGCTCACCTCTATAGGTAGTCGAGGATTCACTTTGATTTATATTAATAAAATTCCTACACACATGCTTGTTGATAACATTCTGAAACATTCAAAATCCTCGTAAGCAACTTCATCTGGTCCTATATAAATGTAAGAGCTCTCTACAAAGTTATTTCTTCACTGCTTCGTTTAAGTTGATTGTGCAAAAATTCTGTCATCAAATTTTATACACCATTACTAAAACCCTCAGTCGTGTAAAATAAATATTTTACGGCAGAGCCTTGTAGAGCCATACATAAAACTGGATCAAGTAATCAGTAAATTTCACACAAAAAGTTTCTTATTTTTAGTAGTAATTTAAGTTGACACTTATTTTATGTGCAGAGCACTTTTGGCTGACAATAGGTGTCATAAAATTAAACAGAACAGCCAGTTTAATGACATTTCTTTATTAAGCCATCAAGAGATATTACTGTCATAACATCTAGCAGAACACTGCTTGCACTTTGATTCCAGATTAGACAAATATTCAATATTTCCTTCTTTTAAAGGGTAGCTTAAATATAGAATTTCTTGTCTATTTAATTTAACTAACATTTTTACAAGCTTATTTTACGTTAAGAAAAAACAGAATATTCAGTTGAACAACTATACACAGCAACGTTCCTATGCTGTGTGCCTGCCCCTACACAGAGTTTAACATATTGCCCTAACGATTTTTTGAAATATTCATTTATATTCAAGATATTGACTGAAGTTGCTTGGTGGAACTTTTAATATTAAATTTGAATCATTCAAATTTTGTACATTCGCTTAAAAAGTTCATCCGTGCACTTGAACGCCTGGAGATGCCGAAAGGCGAAACTTGGGTTGTTAGTGACAAAACTTGTGCGATTGTACACAATTTGAACGATTCAAATTTTAAACTTACATCACACATGAATTTCTTAAAGCCAAGTGATATTTTTTTCATTATTTTCAATTATTCTAGGAAAACATACATGTATAGAAATATAGAAATTCGATTCTTCTACTCATCTACAAAAAATACGCCAAAGCTGCTGCCTATAGTGTCGCATCGGTAAATGTCATACTCAATGACATTTTTTGCGTACTGAAGTACTGTATACCAATCAGTCATAATATAATTAGATACCATTGAAAATGTATTTTTCAGCATTTTTTTTATCAAACAAATTAAGATACCATGTATATTCTAAGCCAAATTCGTGTGTCAAAAATATTTCGTCAATTTCAAAAAATATTCTGCGATCATTTACCGCTCCCTAGGACTTACCCCCCCTAGGCCAATGTTCCCTCTAAGCCTAGGCAACTGCCTACTTGCCTATGCCCACGGGACGCCCCTGACAATACAACTGAAATAACCAAATTTAATTATTTATCCTTACCTGATTCAGAATGATTTCATATTTACGAATGTTTTTACAGTTGCTCCAGTGTGCAGAAACAATAAAGAATATGCTCGATCTATGGTTTCAAGTGCCAGGCGTGAAACAGAGCTGCTCTGTGAAGTTGATGCTAATCCACCGCCAAATAATTTCACATGGGCTTTGAACACATCGACTGGACTTGCGTACATACCACAAGTAATATAATATTTTATATAACGAACAAGTAATAATTTTTAAGCACCCACTTGCCAATAAGTATAAATTAAAAATAAGTTTAAAAAGTAATGAACGCATCTTCACCGGATTTTGATGATCCACTGACAGTCATAAGCTTCTCAAGTAACTTTCTTGACATTTTTCTCATTGGTATGGAGATATCCATAGATATATTCAATTCAATTTATCCAATCCAATTTATTCAATTTTTCTTTTACTTTTACAATATCACTACAATACCACTGAATGACTAAATGTCTCTAACAGTTATCTTCTCACACTGTTGTATGTAAGGCTTGTTGGTTTTCAAAAACCGGTTTATTTCAACTTCGTAACCGGTTTTAAATAAAACAATACTTTACAATCACACACTGATGATACAATTTTGTTACAAAAATTAGATCATCACTTTTTTTTCTTAAATCATATTTTCTGAAGAGCAACACCAAATAATTTCTTGATGTGTATTATTATGTATAGAAATAAACAAAATAAAAAAGAATTTTAAACTTTTTTTGGCTATTTTAATTGTATTATCCATTTTTTGTAAAACTTCGAAAACCGGATAAAACCGGTTTTTGAACATTATTGCGTTCGAAAACCGTGTCAGTAACAAAAGACAGTGGAGGATGTCGACTAATAAAATATTAAGAAACCGTGTTACATATAAGATGACAAAAATCATCAAAACAGAAGGTGGTGTTGTTCACTCTAAAAAATTTGAGAAGCCATATCACATATAGGATAATCGAAATTAATTGCAAATTTTATCCAAATGTATGAAAAATAGTCGAAATATATTCTTATACGTCATGAAAAAATAAAATTATATTTATAATATATTTTATCTAGTATGGAAGATAGTCAAAATATATTAAAATCAAAAAATCATAATATTTTATCATTTTCATACATTTTATCCAAATGTATGAAAAAATAGCAAAATATTATTCTACGATATATCCATATCATAATTCAAATATTCTTAATGTATTAAAGAATTCAAAAAGATTTTCAAGGTCAGACGTGAAAAGATTTAATCATTATGATTCAGTTGATCAAATCAGCTCCAAAGAATATTGGTCTCACATCGACTCACATGATCCAACGATTCATTTCGATAGCTCTATAATCATAGTTTGCAATAATCGAATTAAAGTCTTTGATTATTCGAAAATTTTCGAATATTATGATTTATGGTGATACAATACTTCAGCTCTCTTCACCAAGAAATATCGAATTTTCAAATGTGGCGATATCAGAACATTCACGCGCGGTTTAAAATAAGCCGCTCTCATTGGATAGAATGACATTTCAAAAATGTGCTGTTCAAAATAAACCGTTATCATTGGGCAAATTCCACGGCAGGACCCACATTTAGCACTATTAATATGAAAATTTTTCTTAAAAACTCAATAGTATAAATTCTATCTAAGCATGGCAGAAGGTTTTTAAATTATTTAATATTAATTTATTTTAAAAATATTTGTTTATTCTGCAATCCTCCAGATTTGATATAGTGGAACCCCGATCAATAAATTTTTGAGGAGCCCTCAAATAAGAAAAAGGTTCCAGTACATATATTTTTCTTTGTCAAATTAGAATCAATACGCGTGGTCTGACATGGGCTCTGCTATGAAATACACCCCAGGAAAGCATGATTCAAAGAAGATAAGTGAAGCACTTTGTTGGGCAAGTAACAGAATAGGAAGACAGCTGATGCCGTGTTTGCTACCAATTCGTACTCCAAAACCATCACCGCCGCTGCATTGTGCACTCCATAACCTCACTTCGTCTGACTTTCATCTTTTCTGTGACCCCGGTAAGAATTCACTATACATAAAGTTTTTAATTACTCCTCAATACCTTATCTCGTCCATTCTATTCCTATTAATAATTTATTATTTATTAAATAAATTAAAAAAACATGCTTTTCTTAATTAAATAAAAAAAAATTGATATAAGATAATATTTTCACCCTCAATTGCATGGAAACTACAAGGTTTCTGGCAACGGTAAAAATTAAATTCTGTTCTTTTGAACCAGTATTTCGTTAATATTAAAGCGACTTTTTCTCAAAACTGTAGTTAGGAGTGTTTGATCCCAAGCTCTTCATATAATGTAGACCAGTGGTTGGCAACCCACTACCTGCGGTTAATTGAATTATCCACTACAAGATTTTGAGTTAGCTGCCAAGAATGATAATATTTATTTTATCAAATTTGCTCTATTATCGGCATTATGCTTAACATATTCTAGTTAGCAAACATCACAAACAAAATAGACCACCAGAAAATATATCTATATGTTATCACGCAGCTTGAAAAAACAACTTTTTTTCAACAAATTTGACAGCAACCATTTATCAATGTTATCTTATTGTTTATCCTTTTAACTCAAAAATAATACATCTGATCTAGAGATCCCAACTGTAAGAAGCATCGTTTATAGTAACATTTTTCCCACTACTTGAAAGAACGTTGCATTCAGTTACTGATTACTTGCAGAAGTATACTCTCTCCACTATTTCATTTTTTTGTTTGACAATTCCTTTTCACTCTTATTATTTTTCGCTCATATCATAAACCTGTTATTTATTGATAAAACATTACCATTAACAAATCTTTGAATCGATGTAAGAGTCATTTTAAGCCATATTCAAATTTCTCTGCATCCAAGTCTTACACTTCCACCTGCAACAATTTTCAGATTTTTTGGAATGGATTCTGATAAACAAGGAATCGTAGAAGATTTTGGAAAGTTTTCATATCTTCAATTTGAAGCAAAGTAAAACATATAATATATCGTTTTTGGTAAAAAAGAATCCATTTCATCTATTTCAAATAGTTGGAATTAGCATCATAGACTGAGAGTTAAAATGCTTGATATTACAGGTGATGATAAAGGAATTCCTCAAACCTACCAACTGACAGTTCAGATATCTTCAGACGGAGTGTATCTTGCCAATATATCCACATTCCAGCCAGCGTTTAGGGTCGGCGAGTTGCCAGGGGGAAGAGAGCTAAGGATAATGCTGTTTGCAGTAAACAGCTATGGACGGTCAGAGCCAGTTGAATTGTTCATCATCATGCCACACGCTTCAAATAACTACAAAAGTATGGTTTTTCTATCCCATAATACTTATATAGAGAGAGTTTTATTTACTTGAATTACTCAAAAGAAAATTTTTAGTCATATGTCAAAAATTGTAGCCCAAAAAGTACAAACAATTTTTATGTAAGAATTTAGATTTCAAAAAACGGCTCATCGGCATGCAAAAGCTGTGTTATAAAGAGTTCACAGATTCAATATATTAGCCCAAAATCAATTTATTTTGTAAAAAACATTAACAAACCTGTGATACTTACTAAAAATTTGGCATTTCTAAAATACCTACAAATTTACACCAATAGATCTCCGTGAGCTCTCTGTGAGCTCACACATTATCAGCAAGCTGATAGATCATCAATTTGAGACTATAGGGGTTGGTTAATACGGTTTTAATTAGGGTACATTTTGTATCACCAGGATCAGTGGGTCTTAACCTTCTTTGTCATCTACACCAATGTTTCTTAACCTTTTTACATCCACGGGCCACCAAAAAATCAAAAAATGTTTTGTGGACCACCAGTAAATGGATATTAACTATTTTTGAACTGCAAAATATTTTTGCGGACCGCCCAAAAATCTTCGCGGACCACCGGTTAAGAAGCAGTGATCTACACCAGTGTTCCCCAACGGTGGTCCGCGGCCCGGTCCCAGGCCACAGAGACTTTTCACCGGGCCTCAAACAGTATGCCAAATTTTAAGAAATTCACCATACAAAAATAATAGATATAGGATCTTTTTTCGTTTGCACGTTTACTTGTATTTTTGCTTATTGTTAAATATTAACAATTGGTAGGATAATGTTACACCAAGGAACTTAAAAATAATGGGAAGTGAAACACCCAACAAATGTGGTGAAGCTGGCAACCGATCTCGAGTGTGGTATAATATGGTATGAATTTAAACACGTGTCAAGAAAACGTCATTTCAAATTATATCCTGTATTCAATTATGTTCTCTTTTCAATATCTATAATTTATATACCCAACCAATTGTGGGTAAAAGTGTAAATTAAATACGCATGCTAATTTTAAAATCGCACTAAAACACCAATATTAGTAATATTTATGATTCGTATGAAATCTTTCTAGTGAAAAGTAGACGTCAATAGTGCGCCTCTACATTAGTGGTCTGCGGTTTTTTTTTTCTTTTTTACCGGTCCGCAGGTGTAAAACGGTTGGGGAACACTGATCTACACCACCTTGAATCTGAAAATGTCGCATCCCTTTGAATTTTTTTTTCTAAATTTTTAATTTCAGAATTTTCATTTGTTGCCAGGTATTTTTATATTGAAAATTGTATACATAAATTTACATTTAAATACAAAAAAAAATGTTTCAATTTTTAAGGACTGTTGCTTTTCAGTGTATTTAAGATATATTTTTTTAATATGACAAAATAGAAACTTTTCCCGCACCCTCGGAAATGCTTTCTTAAACCCTCATGGGGTGCACGCACCCCAGGCTAAGAACCACTGCTTTAGATAAATAAATAGAAATATTGTTTTGTAAATCATTCAAATAAACAAATTTCAAAATAAATATGAATGAATGCAAGGAATTTCTCACAAAAATAACGGTGTTAGTACAGTGTAATACAGCGATTTCCAACCTGGCAGGCGTGGACTACTGCAAAGGGAGGCGCGAACAGTACAAAATATTTATTTTCCCTTTAGAACGTGTGTTTATTACTATATGAAATAAAGGATGGGAGACGCGAAGATATTTTTTTCTTCAAAGGGAGGCGTAGTAACATAAAGGTTGGAAACCACTGGTGGTCTTGGCCCGCCTGATTTTACGAAGCGATCAGTCTAGGAATTTCAATACCGTTATTACGTGAACCAAGATTCTGGTATTCGTGGTGTCTTTTCAATAACGAAATATCAATTTTTAAAATGCAAAAATACCAGTATTTCATACCAGTACCAGGATTTCCCAGGAATTTATTTTCAGGTTGTCTCGGTATAGAATCCCTAAGTCAGTGTCAGTCAATGTCAAAAAAGTTTGGAGACACCTGCATTAGTATAAGAATGAGCCCTTTACTTAGTTTCAACCAAATATTAGCCTATTATATAATAAGCATGATTATGCCATTCTTTAAGATATGTGCTCGGTAAACATTTATTTCAGTTTTTTTTTCCTAGTATAAAATTTGCTTTTTGAGAGTTAGCATCTTACACTTTAAGCCAGCAATATATTTTAAAAATGTATTGTTTCTGTATGAATTATTGTTTCTATAATAAGCACAATTTTTCTTATTTAACATTCTAGGTAACCTTAACCCTCTTCAAAAAATACTACTTCTTGGAATCACAATCACCGCCTTGCTCCTACTTTTCTTCACCATCATTTTCTTCAAGTGCAACGACAGGCTCTTCAAACGACTCCCGAGTAAGTCAACAAATTACTCATAATCAGGTTTTCTAATTTAATCCCTCACCGATAGTGCTTCTGCTTCCACACCTTGCTGAGTAGGTGGTAGAAGAGGTGCAGGAGTGCCTTCATTCCACACTGGAGAATGTATACCATTCACACCCAGTGCCTTCCCGTTCATTGAAATCTGCACAGCTGAGTTGATTTCAGCATGTGCAGGTGTACAGTCAGTAATGTTTAAAGTTCAAGGGATGAAATACTTGCAAGTCACACTTCTGTGGCTGTATTAAGGGAGTGCGAGTGAGGACAGTTCAGCATCCCACAGAAATAATGTTCATAAAAAATTACATGCTCCTCACTCAACTGTATTGCTCCACTAGTGACTATGAATAAATCCAAAATTTTGTAGTTGAAATTTTGATTTATAGACTATAATTTTTGGTTTTATTGCTTTTCCAGCTGATACAAAATCTCGACAAGCTGCAGCAGGATTACGAGACGATGAATGCTCAAACGTTGTTCATGAAGAAAGAAATCCAGATGTGGTTCCATTTAACAAAGGTATTTTCATTCAAGGTGCCGGAAAATATTCATCATTACAATATCTTATTATCAATTTCAACTCAATAATAATAGTATACCAACATTAAAACAACATTACATTCAACAGTTTAAGTGCAATTGTTGAATAATTAACCTTTAGAGGAGTGAATAGATTTTATACAGACCATATTTTAATTTACTGCCTTTTCTTAACATGACAATTTTGTGACTTTTTCCCGATGAATATATGTAATTCATACTTTGAGCATATATATGCTTACAGACAGACACTCCTGTATTGAATTTAACTACTTTTATACTCATTTACAGAAAAATGGTGCCAACGTACGTGTTTTAATCAAGATTTTAAAGTATTAGTTTAAAGGATTTTTTTAAAGATGCAGAATTATTTGAACACCTGTTCATCTTCCGTAAACTCGCGAAGCATGCCCATATTATACGTAAAGTTGCATGATGATATTTTTCTATCGCCAATAGACAAGGAAAGACAGAAATCATCCGAATTTTTAAACATTATTTTTTATTTACCACAGAACAAAATGGCATCGCACAAATGAGAGCAGAAGAAGAATGGGAGGTGGCAGCACGTAGTCCTAGACTGCAGGAACAAGAACCGGCTATTAGCATTCAATCATTAGTATGTACTAAAAACAATATTCACTCTTAGATAATGCAATGATGTCTTTAAATTGAACTAATCACCGCTTTGCCGGTAACATTTTGTAATGTGCAAAATATTATTTATTTATTATAAAAAAACAGCTCCTTTTTTGTAATAATTCCACAATATTATTTAAAGATCACAACTAAGTCCCGTTTTTAGATCCTAGGATTTAGGTATTCAATTTTTTCAGGATCCCGGTATTGATCACTGGCGAAAAAGTGAAGAATTAGCAGATTCCAATTATTGCCAACTCGAAGACCCTTTTTTTTAGCTCTACTTAGTGATTTTTACATGTTATAATGAATTCCGAAGTCCCGGGATTGTTTTAGTACTATGGAATCGCAAAATTTGTCAGGGTCCCAAGATTGAAGGCCTTAAATTAGTACAAAAAAATGTTTCATTTTTTATCGGTTCTACATAATGCTTTCCACCTAAGAATTGACAGTGAACACCTCAAAAATATTTTTCCCACGATTCCCATATAAGTTCCACAACCCCAAGGAGTACAAATCGCTTATATTCTTGTTAAATCGAAATATTTGATGTAAATATATGTTTGAAATATGTATTCCAGATTCCGGAAACCATCGGGACTTGGTCAATAAGATCCTTACACGGCCATGAGATAGTGACTTCGCGAACGCCCCTTCCAGCTACTCAAGAAAGTTGCGTGTGAAGAGATTAAGTCTTAATTATTCTTAATGACTACAATGAAATTCTGTGTTACAACACTATCAACCTTAAACTGAAATATATAAGGTGTAGTAAAAAATCATGTCATTTTTTTATGAAGGCAGTATTAAAATCAGTTGTTTTCAATAATGTGATAAGACGTGTTATATTTTTTTGTCATTTTTTGCGACACGACTAAGTCTGTTGTTAGTGGTTTTTTTTTTCTTTCATCCTAACAATGTTGACTGAAACTTGTCCTTCAGAAACACATTTAGGCAAATGCATACTATTTCATTTCAGTTACCGCCACAAGAAACATTGGCGTCATTTATGGAATTACATCTAAAAAAATGGGAATGATAGCTTTTTTTATCCATGTCCACTCTGAATGTGGAGCATATGGCTTCCTAATAGAGGTATTTCAACAGAAGTTTTTCTACGATAACTATTTGTCACTCAGTCGCTCAACTTATCTTTTCTAAAGAGAGTAGTAGGGATAGAAGGGTAAGGCTAGGAAAGGACTAGAGGTTAACTAATGGCTCTCGCTGCGCCCAATAATTTTAGGATCGGAAGGGTGAGAGGGAAAACACCCATGCCTTCGAACAGAAATCGATAAATCAATTGAAAAAATACTCTTCGTACTGGGACTCGTACCTGTGAGATCTGGCAAGGAAGCCACCAATGTTAACCTCTGTAGTACCATAGCACCCAACAAAAAAAAAGGCTTAGGAAATTTAAATTCAGTAATTTTAGTTTCCCCTCCCAACTATCCGTTCCTAAAAACAGGGCGTAGCGAGAGCTATTCGCTAACCATTAGTCCTGACCTATCCCTATTTTTCTATTCCTACTCTCTTTGGAAAAAAAAGGGTAACAATTGTCGAATATAATTAGCATAAAGAATACTTAAAAGATTTTTTTATAATTTGCGAAAAAACAAGACAAGAACTTCAGTTGGACAGCTTTATTGCACCCAGCCTTTTCAGCCGACCCGGCCTCGTCAGATTACCATCTGTTCCGTTCTATGGAACATTTTTTCAATGACAAAAATTCCATACATAAAGTGCTGTGAGGTTGAATATTTCATATTCTTTTCATTCGAAGCTAGGGCAGTTTTTCAAAAAAGGATTTTTATTATTTTTTTGACCTTTGAAGTGTCGCAAGGTATTATTAGTTTGGCGGTACCCAGCAGGCCATGAATTTTTTCGAATAATAAAACCTAGTAAATATGTCCTTTTTTTGTAAACATATTAAAAAATTACAAAGACTTACCAAATACAGTGTGTCGTTTGTGCCGCCATGATCATAGAAAATTCACAAACTGAATTATTATATTAAACATTATTGTATACGTAAGTATATAAAATCACGAGATTTCAAAAAAAAATGACTAAGCTAAAGGGGGATTCCAACGTTTCCCAAAATATTATAAAATCTACAGCAGTCATGTATTTCTCAACCCTGCATAGTGGCGCGTTTTGGTTGCCCGACGAAGCTCTTTTTGAAATCAATGTAATATCGGTAATATTTATAACTTGTAACTAAATATTTCACTATCATTCTAAGAGACGTCACAGTGTGACAAAATAAATATTATTTTTTTTAATAATCGATCTTGGCCTAATTTAATGAGTGTAAAGTCGTTTGTGTATGTGGGCACAGAATCATAGATGTTTTAACACGCTTATGGCAGTCATTCTATTAAGTAATAGATGGTAGATTGAAATTATTTTTTGTAAAAAAAATCAATAAATAATTAATAAGTAATATTAATTCAACTTTCATTTAAAAAAACGACATTACTTTTTACTACACCTAACAGATGGCTCTATATATATATCCATGCCATGACATTAACTTTTTTTATGATATTCACCATTTGATTTCGTTAAGTAAAATAAATTTATCTACTTTGTTTTCCAAGAAATTATTAAACACAACATGTATGTTTCTGTATCACTTCAAAAAACTTCTCTTCTTTGTATTTATAATTTTTGCAAACACCCCGGTTTATGTAGAGACTATGTTTGTACTGTTTTATGTGAAATACTTTTAATAACAATTTTGAGAAAATCTCTGGTATATCTGTCTGTAATAGATGTTAGTAACTAAAGTTTTTGTCTATCATGAATATTCAATAAAAAATATTGTCCGAATTAACGATAAAATATAATATTGAGAAACCCCAACAAAAAAAATTACAAATAACATAAACAAGGGAGACAAATAAATTATAATTTAAATACACGGAATATTGAAGAAGTTTTAATCAAAATCGACCACGGATATTCGATATAAGTAAATCAGTAGAAATATTATAAATTAATGAATGAATTATTGAGTGTTATGTATGTTAATAATTTATTGCAGTCAAATTGTGATAAACTCTATAAATCAGCTTTGTATGTTTTAGCCAATAATTGATGTCAAATAGTTATCTATGAAATTTTACTGATATTCATGTAAGTTCTAATCCCTGCCCAGAAAACTTCCACGTTCATAGACATTCATAAATCTGTTCACAATATTTTATGTATTATATTATAATCCAGGCGACACTGAACGTTGAGTGGTATGGATTTAAGTGTATATGTCAAAACTAGAATAAAATTCTACATATCCCTACCAGTATCAAGATGAAGGCATATCAGAAATAGCATTAAAATTTGTTTTTGCATATCAATACATTTGACTGCATAATTATGGATAGTGTTTATACATAATGTATCTAATTGATAATATGTTTCATAAATTATATTTGAATGTTAAAATATAATAATACAACCTGTTAACTCTCATCTGACCGTTATAAATGTTTCTATTTCGAAGAGGTATTGATTTTTTTTTTGCACTTTATCAAATCAAAAAACATGAGTGTTCTAAATAAATACAATTCTACCAGCAAACGACTTGTTTATTTATGAAACTATTTTTAAGAATTCTCCATTCCTTGTTAACTGGCTTTTATTTTGTTTTCTGCAGAATATAATGCCAAAGCATACACCAATGGGAAACTTGCATTATGTGTTTTGGAATAATATCCATCTTCCAATGACCCATTCATCTATTTTTATGGATTTCAAAACTTCAAGTAATGTGTATTTGCAAAGTTAATTTAATGTTCACAGAAAAATATATCACCATCGTAAATATGCCATATTTTAATTCAAATGAGTAAAGGATGAATAAGAAATTAATGAAACATTTCATTTCTATAAAATTCATTTAATTTAAAATATATTTGTACACCACATTAACAAAATACATTGCTAAAAATGAAACGTCAGGTAAATGTAGACACATGTACAAATTGACTGCTCATCGCCCTCGTATGAATGTTAACTATCAACAAATGAGGAGTATAAAAGCAATCTAATCTACACTTACATATTGTAAACAATTTCTATATCTAAAAAAATCTATAAAAATATTTCGAGAATCGAAAAATTCTTGTAAAATAAAGAGAGCCACGGGCGATTTGAATACAAAAAGAAAGCTTGCATCTTTAAAAAATATAATCGACGAGTATACTAAAAACTGTATATTTTTCATTCAAAGAAAAATGGCTCAAATGGCTCAAATAGCTCAGTATAAAACAATGACATCTTTTTGAAAAATACACCGGGAATTGGAGGTAGCGATTCTTATTTGTTAAAAATATTTTATTTATGAAAATGAGATTACATAAAAGACTTGGATAGAATAGCAACAAAAACTAAAAATTTATTATTTTGCAAAAAAGCATATTTTTTCATGGCAAAATAAGATGCGGTGTTTTCTGCATCAATTGTCCCAACATATATTCATTCAACAGTATTTACTCATAAGAGCTCTGTTACAATAAGGATTAATTAACATTCCAATTTTTTTAGTTCTTCGTGGATTGTCAAATTTTTTCCATTGATATTTTGATTGAAGTCAGAACTATGTTTAAAGAAATTGTTTATTTGATCGTTGAGTATGAGTAAGTTTTCCCGGGATTGTGATATAATTTACATCATGTAAGGTATTTTTATTTTCTAGTTCTCGGAATAACTATCCCCAATATTTGACAATTATTACAAGGTTCAATGGCCGAGGTTCAAGGTTCGAGGTTCAAGGTTCGAGCGGAGTACTACAAGGTTCTATGTTGACAGCTGCAGTAAAAAATATATGGGCATTTGAAATTTTGTACCCAGACGTCCGTCGGGTACTATCCACAGGATGTACTCGGCGGAACTGAGGGATGCTGGCATGTCATGGGAAGAAGCAGAGCAATTGGCGGGAGACAGGGAAATATGGAGGTGCCGCGTGACGGCCATATGCTCCACATAGGGAGCGAACATGGCCAAAGAAGAAGAAATTTTGAATGCTTGTATTTTGAAAATTGTAAATCTTTCCAAGTTTCTTTTTGATTGTATATATATCAATGATGGCACTGGCATGATATAACTATTAATAAAATATTGTTAAAAATAGTTCTTCATAGTTAATTAGAAATACCTAAACTCCTATTAGAACCTTGTCCATCTGAAATTCAAACAAACCGCCAGTGCTACAAGGTTCTAACTGAAATTTGTATGAAAGCACAGGTTATTCAAAAAACAGTTGTATGCTTTTTATATTAAAATAAAAAGAATTCTATGGAAGATATCTAATGTGATCATTATTATTGGAGAACACATATAAAAAAAAATGGAGAATAAATAGGAAAAGGAGCTTTTTTTTTTTCGTAATTTGTGTTTCATAATATTAATGTAATATGTTAATATTGTAAAATGTAATAATACCACACTGCAAGAATACAAAACACCATAATGGTAAAAAATATCACCATTGTGTTGAAGAATAAAAATAAATGATCAAAATCAGATAATTGAAAAAAAAAGAATAAAATTATCAAAATATAAAAGATATTATTCAACCTAAGTACATGTCTTTTGTCACTAACGACCCCGGCATCTTCAGGAGTTCAAGTTGAAACCACAGATATCTTGCGACGTGCACATAAAACTACGGCTTATTGGAAATTTAAGCAAAATTTAGACTTCATATTAATACAGCATGTAGATAATGCTACACTTAAGACTGCCTCATTATTACTTTAGTTTGGCCAAAAGTCGACACTTAGAACCTTGTAGTACTCAGCTCGCGAATTCTTGAAATTTTGGAATTTAAAAATCTGCTGTTGCGAATAGTTGCAATATCACATATGAAGCACATGCTTTCAAACCCGGCTAAAACGACTTTTGGTAGTTTCGAGAAAAATAAGAAAAAGTGATCTTTGTCAAATTAGTAATCTCTGTGAATTATGATGTGATTTGTACATTTTAACAACTATACAAGCAAAGTAGTTTTCAGGATATGTATCACTTGTTCGCCAAGGCGTGCACTGATTGGCTTATACATTTTAAGACCAAATAAAATTCACATGTTGATTATTTAAGGCGGTTTCAAAATTAACCTAAATTTTCGGTCAGAAATATTAAAACTTCGGCCATTATATAGATAAAATACATATCTCCGGTTTTGAAAGTAAGCGCTTCATATGACAGTTTGAACATTAAATTAGACCACTCTCCGTTCTGTTCATCGTTTTTATACAGTTTTATTTTGGATTTAAATGTTCATTTTACGATTCATTGAATATTACACACCTGTATAATAATTAAATGTTATCAAGCATTGAAAATATTACTTTCATTATTATTTTGCAGTTCATTTATTGTGAAAAACCTTTCAAATTTCAATTACAGAAGATAAAAAATCTCAAAAATTATGAAGATTACATACTTACATGCAAATTCAATTTCATGTAACAAACAATCAACAATTATCTTCTTAACAAGTACAAGGAGTAATCCGGTACAAACTATTCACGGATATCACAGAATATATTCATTATTTAAGCTATTTGCAAGGATTACATTAGAATTGTGATATGTATATCAGAAAAACTGCCACTTAAAAAAATAAAAATCTAGTCTTTAAAATGACACGATTTCACCCAAGTGGATAGTATGAAAGTATGCCGTGCACGCGAGGAAACTGCTAATCCCATTAAGCTACTACTTACAGGAGACACCTTTTCCAATACAGTTAATACAAAATAATCATGTATAAATTACTCCTAACCAGTGACGTAGCTAGGCGTAGCACTCAGCTCTTTTTTTACACGCTTGATATGTTCTACAAAAAACCATGTAAAAAAGTAATTGAATTCATAGAATAATATAAGCATTGTTCCCTGCATTTAAAAAAAACATGTTAATTGAAAAAATAGCAATATTGGGTTATAGATCATGTAAAAACAGATAAGAATGAATAATCAATAAGTAAATTACACAAAATATTATTATTGTTAAGAAAAAATAATACTATACATCGTTACTTGATTACATATGCGGACTTAAATGACAGACTGGACATAAATCGGTCTAGTCACTAGAAACTTCTTGACACGTCGAATGTGTTAGAATCTAATGAAACCTTTTGTTTGTAATTACCGCCTTGTGTTGTTGAATTTTTGTCATTAGGAAATCTGTTATCCGCTTCTGTGTTTTTTGTTTCTGGGAATTATATGAATATTTCAAAACGGAGTAAAAAAAGAGTTGAGTGTGTGTAGAAATTTGGACCCCCCTTTTTGCTGGGCCTTCATGCATTGTATGACTACTGTGAGATTGTTACACCGCTGCTCCCAACAGAGGTCAACGGCCAACAAAAACATGAATGTCAGGCAAACTGCGTTGTGGATTTTGATTTTATATTGAATTAAATCTGAACCAATTAAAAGTATTATTTGTGAAAATGCTCTTAACTTTGAGGTGCTTTTGATAGTTTTTTAACCCGAATATAACATATAATTTGAAATCTCGTGAAGCTCACTTCCTGCCAAGGAATGACAGTTACGTTTATATAAAACAATTTGTGCAAACAAACTGCGGGAATCTCATCTACAACAGTAGCTCAAGGAGAAAATCAATTTTGAAATGTTGATATTATTAATGCATAGAATATGGTTACTGTAAATATAGAATAATTTTACAAAACTGAGCAACTATTTTATTTGTAGAAATAACAGTATTGGTGGAAGAGAAATTGAGAAAGATAATACGATCAGTTAGATTTTTCTCCATCAATTTTAATAAAATCGTCAAGAAAAAAAATAGTCTCCGGTTTACACTATGAAAAAATGGCCGAGAATTCTGACACAATTGACTGAATATCTTAACAGTAACACTCGACATTTTTCATATAAATCTTTAAGTAACTGAAAAAAAATCAAATTGAGTAACAAATTACTGCGACATGGTCAATATTGTGGAATATTTAGTTATGTGCGACATTCCACTTACGTTCACAGCATATACACACAAAAATTAAAACAAAAATCAATGAAGTTGAGCATGATTGTGACCAAACTTCAATATTTGATAGATGTTTCTTCTTGCATATGAAGATATTGTCACCGTACTGACAGAAGTTAATAAGTAACAAATTGATAGTTGTGAGTAAATAGCAAATCAAAAATTTGAGCTTATTGGATAAAGTCTCTAGCCTCAATATTTTATGTTACATAGATTATTATAATATCAAAATATAGATGGATTTATGTCGAAGCCGATGAATCAAAAATAATGTTAGGAATAAAAGACAGGGCAATTGCTTGCTTTTAATATTAACCCTCCAGAGACGAGACTTTTTATTTAATAAAAAAAAATTTTGAGCCATAGTGAATTCACAGATAACTTTTATTTTTAGCAATAAAAAAAATCATTAAGCCAATGTACAGAAACCAACGATATTCAGGTAGAAAAAGGATGAATAGTGGGATCAATAGGCAACGGTGTTTACTGTGACCATATGGTCACGCTTGTGTTTGGAGAATTTAATATCCAATTTTTAAAAAATGCTTTTTTTATCAAACTGACACAATAAATGCACCGCACCTACCAATAAAATAATATCCAAAAATCTAATTGTGTTACTTTTCTTTTATTTTGTCAATTTTGTTACTTAGCAACATCTGCCAATATGGTGACGATATATTGTGTGGAATGGTAACACCAATGTTACGATTCCGTTTCTGATCAAAACATGACTAAACAGAATATGAAAAAACAGAACATGTTAAAAAAATATCTTTGTGGAATCTATTTATTAATTAAATATAAAAAAGTATATATATTTTATTTAATCACTGAAGTTTTAATGAATGAAGTTGATTCACTGCATAAGTATATTATAAAATTTCTAGAAATTTACATATACCAGTTTTAAATTATTTAACATAACCTCCCTCCCCAAATTATTCACTAATTCAAAAAGTTTTTAAATACCTGCTTACAACTTATTCATGATATTTTTGTAATAAATTATTTCATCCAAATACAAAAAGATCTTGGATCACTTGTTTAGAAATCATCCTTAGCTTGAAATCTAAACTAAAGCTATTATATGAAATTAACAGTAAGGCCATTTGCAAATATTTGTGTTAAATATCTACAATAAACACATTCTAATCGCATATTAGAGTGTATTATATATTTTTGTTTCTATATATTACATAATTGTATAAATATCGTTATGTTATTTTTAATAAATTATAATAAATAAATAAAAAATATAGATAGGTACTAGAAAAAGAAAATAAGAGATTTTTTTTTGTAATCAGGTGCCAATTGATGTGCAGAATTATCAAAATCGTGTACATAAATTGTGTTTAAAAATGGCCAACATGCAGTGAATACATAATTATAAAATATATATTTCATCAGCGATTAATAAATTTAAACAAAAACAATATTTTTTATTTATACTTCAATTTTTTCATGTTCTGTTTCATAACATTCTGTTTAGTCTGGGTGCCCAGTTTTACAATGCAATATCATACCAGCAAATAAATAAATTGAAACAAATTATAGCACCGATTTTCAACATTTTTTGCGCTTTCTGAAATAAATACAAAGAGCCAAATTAGGAGATGGATATTGGTTAAGTATGTTTGATTGTGTTTTTTTTTAATTCTTCTTAAATATATTTAATGAAATCACTCAAGTCAAAAATGCTTATGACAAAACAAAAAGATATTCTCTAGACCAGTGGATCTCACGTAAAATTTTACTGCGGCCGCATAATAAACATCAGTGTTCCTATGGAAATGTCTCGTGGCCGCATCAAATTTTTGTTTCGAGATGAGATAAAAATAACAGTTGCATTGACCAAAAAATGGATCAACTTATAAGTTTATATTCAATAGATGACATTGTTTTAAATATTTACTATGAAGCTGTCGGTGGCCGCAGAAAAATCCCCGCGTGGTCGCACATGAGAACCACTGCTCTAGACCAACAATAGATAAAACAGCAAGTTTACGTAGTGCTACTTTATTTTACCTCGCACACATTTTTGTTAGATCTCAATCAGTCAAAACAAATAAATTTGCTTTGATCACTTCGGGATAGAGCCAAAATATACATGTATCACTTCTATACGAATTAAATTTAAAAGTGCATAAGTTTATTTGAAACATTCACACGGAAGTCTCTTAAATGACAAATTTCAAATCACATAAGATCGGAAACACATTCGGTATTTTGTATTCATACTTATGTTACATGATTAATCACTGGATTCACCACTTCGAGAACAAAACTATCAGAACAAAAATTAAAATAATTCTTAAATAAGAAATGCATTCGAACAATCGCCAACAGCTATCGGATTAAATTTTACGCAGATATTGTACACTGTTACCAATACAAGACAGAGAAAATACTTTGCCGACAATCAATAGATGACTTCGTAGACGGTGGCCTTTTTATCTCCGGAGCCTGTCACGATGAATTTATCATCAGCCGAGATATCACAGCTGAGCACTGATGACGATTCCTTTGACTGAAAATTTAAAATTTATATTACAATATGAAATAAATAGTGACACATACATAGAGCATGGTGGGTGTTGATGTTAGGTGTGCTGTATACCATTTTTTTTAAATATACGATTTTTTTCAGTGAATTTTATTATTTATACATCAATCCGTTTCAATGCTGTTGAAAAATGTGCCTTTCAAAAATTCTCAAAACTCCTTTGAAATCAAAAGGAGAATTGCAGTAATAGATGCTTTTAAGGAATGCATAAACAATGCAAATCCTCCCGCTAATTGCGAAATACAAAAGTTCGCCTCTACAAAGCCCTCATAAGACCAGTCCTGGCATATGGGACAGAGACCTGACGCATAGCTCTAAGAGTCGAAGGACTCTCTGAAGCTACAAGTGTTTGAGCAAAAGATTATCGGTAAAGTTTGCGAGATTGGCATATGGCGACACCGGCACAACCATGTACTATGGTGAAAAATATAATATGATCTTACGGGTTTGAATCCCAGTGGGAACAGCATTTTTTATAGATTTCTGTTTGAGCTTTACTGAAACCATACTTAAAAATACGCTTACAGTCGACAAGCCACTGATATCACATTATAGTCTTTTAATCGATAATTATTTACTGAGCACTGACGGTAGGATCTCGTTTGAGAAATGCCATCAGCAGTATTGAACGACCCTTGGGTGACGACTTCACCAGCACACTGTCTGAAACGGCCTCGGTGCTACTCGATGCGCTCGTACCGCATGACAATCCATCTTGTGATACCGAGCACTTCAGGCAAATTCGTTTTGAAAATTCACTACGTTACAAGGCTTCAGAATGTCCGCTGCCCACTGAGCAGGAGATTATCTACATCGTCCGTACCTTTTGGTCAGTCAAAGCCTATAGACCAGACTGCATTGACAAGACAATTGTCAAACAGGCCTGGGCCCTCGCCAAGACTGACATTACACAAATATTCAAAGACTGCTTCGCCAATCGCACATCTCCGAACTGCTGGAAAAGGGGCACACTTGTTGTGATTCCGAAATTCGGAAGTCGACATCCGATGGACCCCAAAGCATACCGCCCATTGACACTTCTGCCTACATTAGGCAAAATATTAGATAAAATAATATGTCGCAGGCTAGAGACCCACCCATACAGAACATCAATTTTGCTTCAGACCAGGCAAATCAACAGAACATGCTATCAATTTGGCTCTGTCCACAGCAAGTCTGTCGCTGCATAAATATGTAGTGGGGATCTTCTTGAACATCGCAGGTGCTTTTGACAATGCATCATGGCCTCTATCTTATAAGCTTAGACTTAGAAAGATAGCAGGGGACCTGTATGCGCTCATTCAGGGCTACTTCAGAAACTAGGTTATCGTATATGACACTGGAGAAACTTTAATATTGTGCAGATTTCTGTTTGAAGGCATGGATGTTTGTGATGTCTAAAAAAACCCACCTAACCATGCAATCCTAAAATAACAGTGTAGCAAGAGCCAATCCTTTCTATCCCTACTCTCTTCGAAAAAAAAGAGATTGAGCAATTGAGTAACAAGTAGTTCTCATAGTAAAACTTCTGTTGGGATACCAACATTTGAATGTCATATATTCCGCAATGGGAGCAGATAAGGATTATTAAAAAAAAGATGTTTTAAAATTAACTTAATATTCACCTGAAATATACTAGCACCATAAGGAGTTCTCCATGCATTCAGCAGATTATCTTTCCCAGTAGAGACAAACCATTTGCCACAGGCAGCAAAACGCAAACTGAGAACACATGATTCGTGCAGGAGAAGTTGGTAACGATCAGGTTTACCAGCATGTAATACTTCTACGTGAGAATTCTCCATTCCGACTGCGAGCCACGACCCTTCAAATAAAAAATATTCAATTACATAAACAGATCTAAAATTAAAAAAATTACAGACTCAAATATTACACATTGTCAACAGTTTCTAAGTGATCCATCTTTCAAAAGTCAACGGAAAGAAGAATATTCCTCTCTATCCACCAGCCGGTGAAGATTCATTTCAACCCGACACACGCAAACGTCAGAGAATGTGACAGCATAATTTCGGGTATAGTGCGAGGCAGTAGCATCAATCAGTTCACAATAAGTTCCAAAATGAATGTCGTATTTTTAAGATTAGGTTTGGAGGTCAGTTGTGCTTTGCTCGTGTATCCCTGACAATGTCTATTGTTGAATCTGTGTTGGTATACATCTAGACTTTTTTTTTGAGGAAAAATATTTTTTTTTTTGTTAATTTACTGAAACCATTCATAAAAATGCACTTACAGTCAACGAGCAACTGATATCACATTATAATGTTTCAATCGATAATTGTATATTTTGGTATACTTGTTTGATTGCCAAATGAACAAAAAATGAATTATTCAAATTTTAAAAGAAATAATCTGAAAAATGTTCCTTCTTTCACCAATTTTGGAACAAGCAGGGTTTGCAAATAATAGCCTCAAATGACTCCTAGTATCGAGTTATTACTTATATTAATATTGTAATATTGATATACTAGCTGTAAGCCCGTTGCCTTCAATGCAGGGGATTTTCGACGCATTTTTAAAAAGTCAGAAAATTTACTGGCGTGAAAAATAAATTGCAAACCTATTTATTAAATAAGCCAGAAATTACAAATTACAAAAAAAAACAATTATTACATATACTACAATTTTTTTGTTCTAAGCTAGGAAATTTAAATTTTGAAGATAAAAAGATAAGCCATTCCAATTGGAAGAACGACAACTCCCAAAATATGCGATTCAAAATAAACCGTTTTCATTGGGTGAAATCCTCGGACCTACATTCACTCAGACATCCGCCAGCCATTCAGCAAGCCAACATTATCGGCTATTAATACATAGATTTTTACAATTCATTTACCGGTGGGGCAGTATCCCAATGAGAATATTTGACTGGTGAAGTCATGCTGGTGCAACTGACGACCTTCCCGTAGATCCCAAGACCTCACTGTGTTGTCCAAGCCCCCCGTCCATAACTTCGAACCATCTGCTGATATGTCTATACAACTAGCGCCGTCGGTGTGACCTAAAACAATAAATCAAATTCAGACAACAATAAAAACTTGCAAAACAATGTGTTTTTACAAATATAACGCAATCAAATATTCAAGTTATGAGTAAATTTAATTACTTTCCTTATTTATGATTATGTAAGGCAGTGTCTGCCAAACTGTGTGCCGCGGCACACTACTGTTCCCTAGGAAGTCTCAGGTGTGCCGTGGTGGAAGAAGCGTTAAAAATATTAATTTTAAATAATGCCTAAAAGCTGTGAGCTAAAAAAAAAAAGGAGTTTTGGAGATAATCTGTGGAAAATTATACCAAATCGAGGATTTCAAATTCCTCGGTGAGCTAAAAAAAAGGAGTTTTGGAAATAATCTGCGGAAAATTATACCAAATCGAGGATTTCAAATTCCTCGGTGAGCTAAAAAAAGGAGTTTTGGAGATAATCTGCGCCATCTTGGTGTGCCGTAGTACTAGTTCCATTCATCAGTGTGCCGTAAAGGAAAAAAGTTTGGCAGACACTGATGTAAGGCAATAAAAATCATTTAAATATGAACCATGTGATCTTACTGCACATGTACCCCGTATATGGTTCATATTTTACAGCTATGATTTCACTTAAAGTAGTCAAAATTGCTTTTTAATATTTGGCATTATAGCTTATTCCAATGCGCCAAATATTTTAAAGTTAAAAGATCATACGAGAAAAACTCGATGAGAATTTTATTGTAAGTCACTCAAGATAAACTCAAGATAAATTGACATCACAAACACCCACGTCAAGCAAAGTCTACACAAATTAAAAGTGATGGATATAAATTCTTTATGTAGTCGGAAAATAACAAAAATAAAAATCTCTTGCACATATTTCACAGTTTTAGGAAGGCGAAAACTTGGTCGGAGAAAACACCATATTTCCTGGGTCTTGTAGCAACGACTGCCGTAAAACATTATCTCCGAGAAAGCATGGCAATCTTGAAGAATAATCAAGGACACGATATATATTTTTTTTACTAAGTCAGCAGTGTGCAATGGTTACCTGTGATCCAATTCAAAATTTAATAAAATTGCTATTTATTTTTGGTCGTAAGAGCGAACTGTTGTTTGTCAAACTGTCGTAAGTCGAAGACTACCTGTACGTCTTCTTTCTTGAATTAGTTTTTTTTTTTTTTAACTGATCTCACTTTTTAAACTTGTCAGTTCATTTGATAAAAAATGGAATATACTTTCACTCTTCAATAAATTTGCATCTCGCAGTCCTAAGGTATCGGGCGCTAGACGTACTGGGTCTCACCGCTTTATAAAGTTCCATGATATTAGAACAATGGCTTTCTTTCTACATGTGAGAAGCACCAATATCATTTTAAGTTAAAATAATACACTATTTTAACATTACAAACCTTTTGATCATGATTTCTAGGCTATTCCATCTCGTTTGACAGTCGAGAATTAGACTTATTTCTTTACCTTTTTTTGTTTCTCTACATATGCATTTCATCTTGTTTTATTTGAAACCATGACAAAATCAAGTCAAAATATTAATGTTTTTATTTAAATAAAGAATATATTTAAAACCGGTTACGAAGTTGAAATTAACCGGTTTTCGAATGTCGCAAATTTAGCCAAAAAACTGGTTTTTGAAAACCGACAAGCCCTACTCCTTATGGAGCATATCTCAATCAGTATTAGGAGTAGAAAAAGAATGATATTGCTAGGAAAAGACTAGTGGTCAGCTAACCACTTTCACTACACTTCGTTTTTTGGAATACGAAGAGTGGGAAGGAATTTTAGACATCACAGATGTTCGTGTCATGGAACAGAAATTTGTAACTCAATTTAAGAAACTGCTCTTACTGAGATTCGAGTCGAGCACCTAAACTAGAGTATACAATTCAATCAAGGACTGTGTTTAGAAAAAACAAAGATAATATTAATGATAATTTTACCTTGAAATTGCCGCACAAGAGTTTGATTGTGTAAATCCCAAACAGCAATATTTCCATCAGAACAACAACTGAAACATACCTAGAAAAGGAAAACATAGACATATAAAAATCATAAAGGATATTTTGAGGTGTATGCAGTGATGTGCTGCTAAAACTCTATCAACCGGCCCGCACCTTGGTAAACACCAACCCGCAATTTCTATACATTTTTTTTTCAAATTATATTGTAATGTATGGTACATTACAAAATTATTTATTTACATTACATAAATTCATTCCAAATAGTATTTTGATTTTTTTTGAAACTTTAACCGTGACGGGTCTTTGTCTATCATCTGCTGTGCGATGGTGACTTCTGAGCCATGATTTAACGAATGTTGTGGAATTCTATGAAATCAGTGGCAAACCTATCAAATTAATGGTCGTTAAGTCTGATTTATGTCGAACACTTAAATTTGCCCTTTTTCTGAACAAATAGGATTAACAAATGAAAATCCTCGTTCCCCCTCTGCAGAGCTTATTGCAATTGTGTTAATATTATTTTTATATGCAAAAAAAATAGTACACAAAGCAGCCGCAAGTTTTTACTTTATCCATATTGGAACAGGTATTGTTATCGTGTAAAAATTCGATCTTGGAATTATGACAATTAAAAAAAAAACCGTATTTTAAGAACCAGCTCTCTGAATCAAAATTATTTAACCAACCGGCTCGATAGAGCCGGTGCGAACTCATAGCAGCACATCACTGGGTATATGTAACATCATAAAGGTTTTTTCCTTTTTTTCTTTGTGAGGTTTTGACTGTTTTTAATTATAAATGGTTATTTTTAGCTATATCTTTTGTAATAAATATTTACAAAACCAACAATCTTGACACTATATTCTATTGTTATTTGTGACATTCATATTTTTGGTTGCTTAGTGACTTCAAAATAGGTTTGTGTTGCTATAGTGAAATCATAGATGGCACATTTAATAAAATGAGACCACGCACACTGGAATACGGCTACAGATAATACAAATCATGCTTCTGTTGTTTTCCAATATATGGATTAGCCTCCAGTCACCTGACAGTGATCTGCAGTCCAGTTTCATGGGCGATAGTTCCCATGATCCCAGTTGTAAGCAACATAGTTTACGTTGTTATGATATCACAAATGTGACATTAAGAAACTGGAATTCGACAACAGGCAATATAAGAGATGATTCTTATCGCTTTAAGTATTTGAATCAATCTCCACTCCAGTCATCTAACAGTGATCTTTGAGTCCAAAGAAAACCCAGCCTGACTGTGACAGCCGTGTGAAGTGATGAACCACGATCCAGTTGGGAGCAGTACCAGGCATCTAGTAATTATTATTAAAGTAACAAAATATCTTTAATCGTAGTGTGACAATTACATACCTTAGAATCAGGACTAATCGCCAAAGCATAACAGGCAGGTGCACTAGAGGTGAGTTCAGCTTTAATACGAGGTGTGGGACTAGCAAGATCCCAAATAGATAAGTTTGAGGCTTCACCGCCGACTATAAGGGTTCTTCCGTCAGGTAACAATTTTACTGAACGGATGTAATTATCACGTTGCTGAAAGAAGAAAAAGAGAAAATAGTTTCAGTCTGAATATGCAAATTAGGAATGGGTAGATTACATACAATAAAGGATAAAATATATTATATTTGTATACTTATGTTATACATAAACTCTGAATAAGCGTTTGCTTTTGGATCCTCTAAAAAACAATGAAAGCGGGGAAAACCTCACAACTCTTGAATTTTTTAGACACTGACTCAGCTAGTCATATTTCAACCAATTTCAAATACTTCAATTATTTTCTACTATTTGTATTAAATATTCTGTGATAGGCTGTTTTTTTACATTTCGAAAGTGATAAATTAAAAAAATTGTGATTATTTTGTGAATACATGATATATGCAAAAAATAAAATAACTTTCTTCATGAGAGACATTTGAACTTAAGGTTTTTGTTCATCTTTGTTTGATGCCAATGCGAGTCCGGAAAAAATGTTTTTGTTTGAGAATGTCTTTCAGTCATGTTACCCTGATTTCAATATCGATTTCATTGATTAATATGGTATGAATAATGGTTTCAAGTATGTGAAGAGCGTATACAAAATCAATTATACGTTCCTAATTCTTTTTTTTTTATATTCTACTTTACATCCAACCCATATATTTCACATTTCAATAATCACGATATATATATAAATAAAAACATTCACAATGATACGTCCGCACACCACTGAGTCCGACTGAGCAGATAGTGAATGGAGTAAGGGCCGTGCAAGCGAGATGGGAATACAAAATGATGTACATGAGGTTTTATTTCCAAATATTATTTTAGAAGCCTCTTATTGCTCTGTAAGATTTGGCAGCTTCAAAAAGAACAGCTAGCTCTGCTTTGAGCAAAAATCAATAATTGAATTTCTTAGTAAAAAATAATTTATTACTGAAGCTATATGTAAATCTAAAAGCAAATAAAAATTATTCATACCAAATGTACATGTCTTTCTATCAATTAGAATTTTTTTTGATTATCCGGATTTTTCTTTTTCATCTCCAATAAGTCCGGATAATCAAAGTTCTACTGTATGAAATCACAATGAAATTTTAAAAAATCATGACTCAACTGAAGGTGGATTCTAACATGTCCCAAAATATTATATAGTCTACAAGCAGCGATGTATTACCCAACTCTACATAGCGGCGGGTTTTGGTTTCCCGACAAAGCTCTTTTTGAAATCAATGTAACATTGGTAACGTTGATAATTTATCATTTCTAAGTACAGTAAAAGTCCGTTTATTCGAACAACGATATTTCTTAATTCGAAATTTTCATAATTTGCTCGGTCCCAAAATTTACTTTTCAAAGTAAATTCTACCGTTAATTTGAAATATTGCATATTTCATAATTTGTAATGTTTTTCGTCAAAATGTACTTACGATTTCTAATAATTCAAAATTTTGGTTGAGGCTCTTGTCACACATTAATGTGGTGAACAGATGATAAATAAGAAATAGGGAAAGAAAAGACAAAAAAAAGCTCTAGGCTGCGTCGAATCGGAACTTGCCAAGTAAATATGCACCTTAAGCACTTTTTATTTGAGTTTCGTCTACCGAAATGTGATTTTACAAAAGGGAGAAAAGTGAGACATCAATATAAAGTGAAGTATCACATGAGAAAGAATCAGACATCTATCTATATATTAAGTATTTCTCTTGAAAATATCAGCGTACTTGAAAATTTCAATTATTCTAAAAATTATATCATATACAATTTAAATACTGCAGGGCTGTCGATATTGGATATAGCAGCTCAGCAGGGCAGCTCAATTATGATTTTTATAAATATATTTTATTATATCCGCTATTTGCATATTTAGTTTTGCAGTCCCATTGGGGACATCTTTCTTGACGTCATCGAAAAGGCAAAATCGTGGACCTACATTTATACACTCACTCATTATTCACACAGACAGCCAACATTATCGACTATTAATATATAGATTATGAACACTTGACTTTTGACAGAACGAAAAAATGGCCGCGGTATTTTTTTTTTTTTGTGATATGACAAAATATTTTTTTTTTTTAATCGATCTTGGCCTAGTGAGTGTAATGTTGAAAGCGTAAGCACACTCATTTTGTATGGCCAACCCTGCAGGAATAGAATAATACAATTATGGCAGTTCGGTTAACAAAAGCTTTTCAACTTCAAACCAGCAAATTCGGTATTATTTCATGGAATCAAAATTTAGAATTTGTTCTAAATCAAGCTAGTTCCTAACATTGAATTGATACAATACTGTGAACATTCATTGGAAATGAATAATTTGAAAAACTTACCAGACAATCTAACTGCGACAGCGGTTTACTACAACTATTTGGTGTGGTGATGTCCCAAAGCTTGACACAGCCTTTACCTCCAGTATACGCGTGTCTACTCGATCCACTCTGTGATAGGGCTACTGCACAAACCACCTGCGATACAAGAAAATACATGAAACCAATACAAAATCTACTACATTATTCTATGAACTGCTCATTATTCAGCTGCTCAACCTCTCTTTTTTCAGAGATAGCAGTGATAGAAAGATGTGACTAGGACAGAACTAGTAGTTTGTTAATCGCTCTTCCTGCATTTCATTTTTAGAATCGGATGGGAGGTAAGGAATTCACAAATCACAAAAAACATCCTTGTCTTGGAGCACATATCTGTGCTGAGATTCTAGCCAGTGGACACCGCAATCGAAGACAGAGGTTTTGATCACCCGGATACAAGCATTCATCTCTTACTCTTTATGGATTCGAGAATATTCACCTCTCCGTGCGGCAAAGTAGTTGCTTGCCTCGCTCCTCTGGGTATGCCGGGACCAATCAGAGCGTCGGCCGGAAAGGGCACCGGCTGTAAAGGGCCACCGCACGTATGGAAAGAGTACGCTCTGAAAAGAAAAATCATAACCACTTTAACCATTTGCAATAAATACTGAATACATAAGAGTTCCTCTAGAGATTCACCGTGAAAGTTTTTTTTTTCAGAAAAGGGTCAGGCTTAAATTGTTTCCGTTTGAGTTGAGTAAAGGCTATCCTGTTTAAAGACTGTGCACTTTATTTATGGACCATTACTAGTTTACTCATTATAAGGGTCGAGTTCATTAACTCTTAACATTTTTTAGTATGTGCAAAAAAACTCAGGTTTTAAAAAATATGTTTCATTTTAGACAGAAAAAAAACATATTATTAGACATAGGAGTATATTTTTAGAAAAGAAATCAATAATTCTTTATATTTACATACATAAAAAAGTTATAAAAAAAAATATTTAAAAAAAAAACCAAAACTGTATTTCAAAGTCAAACTCCATCCTCAAATTATACAATAGGTATGTAAAACGTCCATATACATCTGCCTACGTGATATTCCTGTCTAAAAACATTTCCCATTTACTAGAAGAAAAAAAATATACAACGATTACGATGCTCTCAAATTTATAACGGGTATCGAATGCTTTTATTTTCTGGACAAGGAATGCTGATTTTTTTCATAAGGTTTGTCAGCAGGTATAATCTGTCAAAGCGCGCTGCACCGTTCGACTGAATCCCATCATAGTATTCGTCAACGAAAGCAACTTGCTATCTATCAATATTTGAATTTTGCAAACAAAAACTTAGGGTACCTGCATACAATCCCAAAATATATTTTTATTGGTAAATAGTCATTATTACGTTTATCAAAGGTCACGCCGACGGATTATGATCACCAGAGCGAAATACGTAACAACACGCAAAAATTAATCGAAAAAATGCTATTCGTACTGGGACTCGAACCCGTGAGGTCTGGCATGGAAGCCCACAACGCTAACCACTGCGCCATAGGACCCGACAATAATATCGAACTGGAAATAATATCTAATTGATATTTATTGTAATCTACAAAGATACCTATATCAATGCAGTGCAAATTTGTCTGGGGTCACTTTGTACCCCACCGGTACTCGATCCTATTTTCGATATTTCGGTACTCGAGTGTTAAGTAAAGTTCGTAAATATACAGACATTTACAAATAGCATTTTCTAAAGGAACAATGACACAACTGGAAGGATGTTGATTTTATGAGTTGTAATTCTTAAATTTTTTTGAAATTAATAAACATTACAAAAAATTGTCTGTAAAAATCTCCATCCATTATGCCAAAGCTATTCCATAATGATTCAATTGTAACTTGTATATTTGAAAAAAAAGTAAATTGCGATTTATGAAAACATACATTGTTACTTGCGTTATTGTTTTGCCGGTGAAGTGAAAAAATAGTAAAATAAAATGTTAATAAAAAAACTTACGGTTTCCCTGCAGCGACTCCGTTAGATCTAGGCAGTCCAGGAGAGTCAGGATAAGCAGGAAGAGGTAAAGGTAAAGGAGGAGCCGGCGGAGGGCGATCTCGATGATAAGCCGAAGCAGAGTTAGAACCGCTTCCGGTGGAAGGGAAAGGAGAATAAGGACCGCCCGGAGGCAGAGCCTGGGAGCCGCCCTTACCTCCGGTAGGAGTAACAGATCGACCTCCTTTCGTGGAACCGGGAGTACCGGGCTTCTCATCTTTACTTTTGGGAGTGCTTCTAGATGAACTGGATCCGCTGCGACTCGGAGGTCTCTGTGATGATGGCCCTCCCCCTCCCACTCCTCCACCGCCCTTGTCTGGACCATTCTCTCGACCTACATCTCCGCTCACCCTGTCCAAACTGTGGTCTTCACCCCGTCTGTCTTCCTGCTAAATGATGCAAATAAATATCATAATTATCAGAAGGAGGTCTAGAAAAACAAAATGTATATGTATACCTATGAAACATATGTGGGAGTAAAGTTTGCATGTGATTCCTTTCCCTGCAGTAAAATATAGTTTATGATGATTTTGCGCTTATTTACATGCTAATCACGGCAAACATCAAATTAATATTGATTTACTAACTCAATAAGAAGTTTGCTCATGCTAAAATGTTTAATAAGATAATTTTCAATAAGCAAACATTTACTTGTTCCGGTTTAAATCCAATAAACATGTTCTGAGTATTTTTGAAACTCGTATCTTAACCATTATTGGAATGATGTATCTCTTGACAGGACCTTTAATGAAGTGTTTAGGGACCGCGGATTTTCATCATTCTCTGTCCCATTAGTCCCCTAACGCAGTGCTTCCTAGATTGGGGCCGCGAAATTTCTCTGGGAGCCGACACAGAACATGTTTTGTATTGAGGAGGGCCGCGGATTATTTTTTTTCAGATTTAGGGGGCCGTGGAATGAAAAAGGTTGGGAAGCAATGCCCTAATGGACCAGCTGAGTGTGATAAATTTTGCGACCGGATTACATTGATTTACAATAAAAGTATATAAAATATAGATATTAGATTACATAAGTAATGACTTCAACTAAAGGAAAAGTAATTTTATTTTGGATTTCAAAAAGTATTTACGTCGAATTGACTCATTCTACATTGTGTTTCAAAGTTGACTTCCAAGTTATTTTTTTTATACTTTGTATTAATTACAGTTATAAATTGGCAATTAGCCATTTGGTGACTATGTTTTCATGTAATTATTCAAAACTCATATATTTTTTTAATTTTTATCATACTCCCAACCGTTGATAACAAAAAGTGAAATTAAAAATGACTCACTTCATTTGCTACGTCAACCACGAGGTCTTGGTCACTTTTTTCTGCATCACTGTCCTGTTGGAATATTAAAAATAGCAGTCAATATATTATCAATAACTAATAGTCAGTTTCTTCTTTTTAAACTGGATTTTTGAGAATACAGGTAATCCCCGACTTACGACGGTTTGACTTACGACAATTTGCACTTACGACCGAAAAAAATATCATTTTTTTTTTAATTTCATCTGCAGCACGGAGCACCACAGCAGATGCTTGCGCAAAGTAAAATGACATAACAATGATAATGCAATACATATTTGCTCATATGTACAAATTTAAAAATAAAAAAAATATATAATAATTTATTTTAAAACATCGTCGATGCACATCAAATGTGATATATGTGACTCTGGGTGCATTCTGAGATAATTGATAAAAACTGTTTAGGAAACGGAAAATAACACTTCTATTTAAGCACAAATTAGGGGAAAATATTTTATTCAGTATAAGAATACATGTACATATAGCAAATATTAACTATTTTGAACAAGAAAATGGCTTTTTTTTAAAAGTTTTTTGTACAATTTTAAATATTTTGCTGTCAAAATAATTCAAATTTGATAACTAGGCAATAGTTTCGTCACTTACCTTTCGATATAATGCATCAATTGATTTATACCGTTCATAATTTGTACTAAAATGTAGACTTGAAATTATCAATGCTTGAAATAAACCTTTGAATTTTTTTCAAAATATTTACTTTGTTTCCAAAACATCCGGCCATAATCGCACTTGAAGCTTATAGCGAGAATAATGAAGATCCTTTTCAAATTTAGGTAGCCTGTCGTTAAGTTTTGCATCAAAACTGTGTCTCATTACGCCTCGGCAAAAACACGATAAAAAATAGTAAAGGCGACCAATTCCAATTTCAAATGTATAGGTAGTAGAGACACGTGTTCCCTGCAGGATGACAACTTGAAGCTGTATCGCTATAATGCATAAGCAGTTTTCTATGGCCCGGCCTATTCATCAGCATATCGTAGTTGAGAGACATAAAGTGTTATGCCGATATATCGGCATCTTGTAGTTAAAGGGTTAAGAGATTTTTTATTTTAGCGGTGAGCTATTATCACATTGATATTTCCATACATTTTTCTTTTTCGATGTTTGTCAGCTCAAATTCGACCTCTTCACAGTCGATAAATGAATTCTGATTCCATGAATACGTTGAGAAATTAAGGTCTTTAAAATAATTTAAAAAATGCAGCTAAAACCATCCAAGTGTTCAATAGAAATATTTTATGATTGCTTCAATACTGGCTGTAGCCCAGAAATCTTTTGAAATTGAAAACATTTCTAACTTATTCTTTTGTAAATTTGATTTTCATAAGTTCTGCTTTTTAATGAAAACTTTATCTTTGTCTTTTTGAACAAGTAGATATATTTGTGATCTCTGCATTGATTTATTTAAACCGTTCAATTTTCCAAAATTTTTAACTAAATAGGTAATTTTGTGCATTGCTGAAACAAAATGTTTGCTAAGGCACCGTTTATAAATCCTTCGCTCCAGATAATTTTTAATAGGAATTAAATGTACAGTACATACATATATATAAAAATGTAAGAAAAAATAAACATTCATACCCTGAATTTTAACTGTGCGTTACGATATGAAGTTTTATTTATTTAAAGATATTATGATATGAAAATTATTGTTTTATCAAAAAGTTTTGGCGCCTTCCAGGATGGAAACCGCTGCTATAGGGTATTAACCCTTATCTTTAGGTCATGACAACACCCAGACTTACAGCACCCATATTTACACAGATCACACAATCTTACTATCTGAGGATGCCTCTGAAATAGGCGAAACACACGTCACAGTTAGTAGCACAATATGTGGAATAATTTAAGTTATTTTTAATTCAATATTTAAATATACTTCCACAAAGTTACCGCCGAATCCATCGAAAGTACGATAATTTATTTATATTTTCCCCTTAAAGGAGACTTATAGAATGAAATATAAAGTACACATTATACAAAACTATGACACAAAAGTAAGATGACATGGTTCATATTTAAATGAAAATTTTTGAATTATGGCACAAAGTTTGTTTTCTATCCCCTTTAGTATGCTGTATTATTACATGGTTCATACTTTAGAAGACTGAAAAAAAAAATAGAAAATAAACTGTATATATTTAGCTCATTTTCGTAAAATCGTCAAATTTATCGAATTTGATGTGCAGCGACGACATATTTTGTATAAAATTCGACCTAGGAACTCGACTCAGGAACGTATCTCGGTCTTACGTCGAGGACTACCTGTATATTAAATATTAAAGCATCATTTTTTTTATTTTAAATTTCTGTATGCTTACGAAAATTTGCATGGGTTAAAGTTAGGGGTAACATTAGCAGGATCTTTCTATTTATAATGTCTGCATAACAATAAAATTGTGTTAACTTAATTGTTTAATTCCAGTAAAGTATAACATTTAACAGCACAATAATATGGAGATATTAAAAATTCCAGCGGTTCATGTTAATTTACATTGTAGATGGGTTAAATGATGAAGTTTTGACTTATTATATAAACAATCCAAATATTTCTTAAACTCACATGACCCAGCATTTTTTCCTCCTTCCGTCTTTTAGACTCATTAGGATCAGGATCTGTTGGTGACCGCGATCGGTACTTATCACGGTCTCCAGGAGACACCGAACTCCTCTGAAATGAAAAACATTTTTAACTTTCAATCTGTTTATTGAAACATACAATAATTACATGGAAATATGATTTAGGACCAAAATAGGGAATAACTGTCTTATCATCCAAAAATTTAATTAGTAAAAAATTAATAAACTTATGAATCAGTTGTAATTTAATATTGAAGACGTGTTTGAAAGATTAATTCAATTTATTTTTTAAAAAATCTGTAAAAAAGAAAACCATATATATATGTTGTCGGTAATGAGTTTGGGTAAAAAATATTTTTTAAATGTTTAGTAGTTTTTAAAGTTATGTCGATTAATATAAAAATGTTGTTTTTATCGACAGAACCACAATTTTATATATACGCTCGCATGTGTCAAACTTTCATAATGTGCTGATAAAATGAATGAGTAATCATATTTTTGTGTCCGACTGACCCACTGTGATACCTGGAAATAGATATAAGGAAATAAATAGAAACTTATTTCTACATATATTCCAAAAATGACATAACCCCTAAATTGCTATAAGAAAACGTATTTTTCAAAAGAATAACTTTCAAACTTATAAAATGACCATTAAAAAAACTTTCCCAGAGACTACTTTCCCACGATTCCCTAGAAATTAAAAGATAAATTACAGCATCTGATAAGCAAAGGTAAAAAAATCAACTATTTGTATTGAAAAATTTATGATTGAAAGTGTAAAAAATGAAAAATGGTAAGTACCTCGTGGAACGCGTGCTTCCGTACCTGCAAAGCCCTCGCACCGGCTAACCTCTCCTCCGCAGTGGGAGGAGCCGCTTTGAGACTCTCGCTGGCGGAGAGAGAGGAGAGGGAAGAGAGAGCCGGAGGAGGAACTACAGGCGGGCCTCCGCTTTCCAGCTTGGCACCTGCCAGTAAAGCAGCGTGTGCCGCTACAGCGTGAGCCGCGGCAGCTGACTGCTGCTGATGTTGATGGTGGGGAGGAAGTCCTCCAAAGAGGCCGGCACCTCCCGGTCCTTGCTGTGCGTGCATCTGCTGCTGCATTCGAGCCACATGTGGACATTGCAAAAACATGTTGCGGTTATTATTCTGTTCAGTATATTACTTCTCAGTGAGGTACTATAAATTTGTATCCACACATATATATATGTATGTATTAGCAGACTCAATATGGATGTCTGAAATTGGTGGAAACACGTTAAACACTTAGTTGTATCATGTGATTTGTAATTTTTTTTATATGCGTTCTTTTGTAACTGGTTCTATGGTTTGCCAAAATAGATTGAAATGGGTGCAAATTTTATAAACATTGTGCACAGGACACATCTTCATCATTGCGGCAAAAAACCATTAAGTATAAAATATTATACTCAATGTATTGATTAAAAATATTTTTGAAAAATAAACAATAAATCGTTCATGTATTGTAAAAATAATAACTGTGGAGTAGTAAATGAATGTGAATCTGGTTAAAAGATTTTAATTTAAACGAGTTTTTATATTATATACGTATTATAGATGGAAAACATTTGTGAACAATTTAGCGGTCACTGAGCGGAGATTCATTTTTAAATAAATACATTATTAAATTTAAATGTGACACATGATTTGCTTCACTGAGATTTTTGGGATGCTTCTCAAAGAACTAAAACACATGTCACACCTAATATTTAATTAAATATCATACTGATAACATTTGGTCACTTAAAAAATGGAAAATCAAAATAATTTGGTGTAACACTTACAAGGAGATGTTGTAGACCTTGTTGTTGCTGTTGCTGAAATAATAAATTCATTATATTATATTCTTGAATTTTTGTTAACATGTATATATTATTGTTTTCCTATGAAATAATTCTATACCCTTCTCCAAAGTTCTGTGGGTCAATTGCTAAAAGATCCAATGTCAAGCAATGTGTTAGGTGAGTTAATATATTATATATTATCATTGGTTCTAAAATTGCGTAAACTCACACTTAAAACTTCTAATGCCAATTGAACATCAATAAAGAGTTTTATAAAGCTATAGATTGACATTGGGCGTTTTAAAACTTTAGAATTCAACTATCAACAGTAACTCACTTTATTTATTTTTTTACTACTCTTAAAAGGTTTAATAAGATTTTTTATATTTTTTTATTTAAAAAAATATTTAGCATTGTAATGCCAATGCGCCAAATATTTTATAGTTGAATGATCATACGAGAAAAACTCGATAAGAAATTTTTGTGAGTCACTCGAGATCAACTCGAGGAGAATTGACATCACAAACACCCACGTCTTAGGTCTCACGTTAAAATTGAAAAAATCCAAATTTGACATTGACTTTACTGAGAATCGAGCCCAGACCTGCCTGGTCGGTAAGAGCAAGCTCGAACCAACTAGACCACTGTTTCTTAACCGGTGGAGGATTTTTGGATGGTCCAAAAAAAAAATTCTGCAGTTCAAAAATAGTTAATATCCATTTAGAGTCAATCCTCTTTTCATGCAGTTTTTTTATGCGATTTCGAAGTTATGCGGTTTTTTAGAAATGCAATTTTTATAATAATGTAGTATATTTTACGATATACAAAAATGTTAAATATTACATCGAGAGCATTTTGGATAGAATAGAGAATGAATCATAAACACAACCGACATCGCTGAATTAAGTCTACTTACTTGAATGTGTTACAGTCGATGAAACCATTGAAACATTGGCGATATCAGCTGAAATGATTACTTTAGCACATGAACTTGGCGGAAAAGGGTTTAATACCTTTAGTGAAAATGATATCGACGAATTACTTACGGATACTGCTAAAAGTGACAATGATGTCATTAATTTAACTTTAACTATAGACAAAAAACCAGAAAACGATGACAGAGTGGAAGAAATTTCAGTTACCTTTACTGCAAAAATAATTCAAGAAGGTCTCCAAATTTTCAGTAAATTAGAAGATCATTTCGTTCTAAATGATTCAAAATCTGAACGCACATTCAATTTTTAACGATAGCTTTAAAATTGTATTTATGAGTATAACAAACTGCACAAACAATTAATTATCGAAAAAAGAAACTCTGTTCACTAATTTTATTGTTATAAAAAAACTATCGTTTTATGAAATTGATGCGCATACTATTTCTTCCGAAAAAGAGTGATTTCGAACCACATGCAAAATGCACTTTAAATTAACTTAAAATGTTTCTAAAGTAAAACAATAACCAACAAATTTTATTTTTTAATAAAAAATATTTTTAAGTATTTTTACGCCGTGTTTTTCCCCTAATTTTCCTTTATTTTTTTATGCGAGTTAGCATATACCAGCAAGTTAAAAAATACCTTAAAGGTATATTTTAACTTGCTGTTTCAAAGTTATGCGGATTTTAAAATTCATGGAACGCATCCCCATTTTTTTTATAGAAGTCTTTTTTTGTGCGATATTTCGTGGATCGCATCTTGACTGTATAAAAGCTTATATTGGTGGTCCGCAAATTTTTTTTGATTTTTTGGTGGTCCGTGGATGTAAAAAGGTTAAGAAGCATTGAACTAGACCACAGCGGGCGACAAGGAATTATTGTTAAGGAAACAAATAGTTATCGAGCAATCTTTCGGTTGGTAGGAAACTATTACTATTTTTTTGTCCACACTAAATAAGAGCCAAGATTAGTCAAAACGTAGTCAATCTAACATCAGGAGGAGCCTGAAATAAAAATCTCAATTATCACAGCGAAGTTATGAAGCATTGTATTCATCATTATGTCTAAGGACATATTCCAACAGTATTAGAAATTCACTACTCGAATTATGTCAAGCAGCACTAAATAATAGCAATATTGCATCCATTCATACACTATTCATGAAAGCATCATCGGCATATTCAAGGTCACACAGTTGTAGTCCGGGAGTAACAGCTACACCTCGATTAGGCGAAATTGACCTGTGAAGTCAAAGGTAACAAACTAGAATGATGCTTAGAACACATCCCTGTCTCGCTCTTATTGTAACTATGAAGCCATTCGGTATTTGAGTCACCGATTCTCACGCAGCATTCACTATTCTCATGCAGGTATTTTATTATGGTCACAATCTTTGGCAGGGTCCTATATGCATTCAGTATCATCCCTTAACAAAGATCCGTGCGGACTATCAAATGCCTTCTCATAGTCAACGAAACAACAAGCAAGAACGCTGTTAAATTTATTGCCCTGCCGGAGGAGACATCAAAGATTGTGTATTTGGTCTGCGCACGATCTTCCAAGGAGGGAGCCAGCTTGATTTTATCTACGTATTGGCATAATGAAACCTCCAGGGATGCTAAGAGTTATTCCTTGGTAATTATTACAGCTGAGGAGATCACTCTTTTTGTAGCATTAAACTCAACGCGGACTGTGTGGGACATACAGCCGTACACGATTAAAACAAAATGCTGACGCTGCTACAGTGCTGCTTTACGGAAGCGAATCATAAGACCTGACAAAGATTCAGAAATACTGTATCCTGAGCTTCGAGAATAGATGCTTGCGTTATGGGAAGTGAATATAGTCAAAGAATAAATTTAACTTACCCCTATTATAGCATTTAATTCTGTCATGGTAACTTGCTTAGCTCTCTCGACCGCCGAAGCAACTTGCTGCTGATGCTCTTGAGCCAAAAATGGAAGAAGCTGTCCAATTATTGCATTCAGTCTTTTTGCTATTTCAGTCTGAAATTGATAAAGCAACATTTTTAATAATCTATTTTCAGAAAACATGAGAAATAATTTGAATAGTCGATTTCTTAAAATGCTGAAACGCTTAAAAAATACCAGACATTTTTCAGATTTTTCTTTATTAGACAACCATGCAAAAATGTCAAAAAAAAACTGGTGGAAATAAAAATGAGAAATTTGACAACAAATCAAGACTTATTTGTTCTATGTGACGGTAAAATGCTTTGTAGGATCAATAGGCACTTCAGATAAAATCCTCTGTCATGTCATCACTACAGTACAACTGTCTCGAGGCGAGTAAATTTCCCAGTACATGACAATTTTATGTCTCGGGTGGTCCCAAGTCACGGTCGTGTGTCCCCAGGACGTGAATAAAGTTAAGACTTCAGAATCCCTAGCTCATACCTAAGCAATTATGAGCTATGACAAATATTCTTATACTTTCTTGTCCACATCTCATCATTATTCATCATCAATCTCATCACATGAATAGGAATGGAATTATAGTTAATCTTAGTTCATTTAATAAACGTTAATTTAATAAGGAAATATCAATAATACCTGTTTGTGCATTTCAACATTCAACCCATAGGACATCTCATAATACTGAAAACAAAATATAATTTGTAAGATTTTTAAATAAGAGTAGTAATTAGGTTTTTTTGATTTTTTATAAAAACACTAAACAATGAGTTACCCTTTGAAGAGTGAGTTAATTTACTAAATTAGATTTTTTTTATATTTCGATTATTTCTAGTATGTATTGCCTGCCACACACAAAATCTGGGAAAAATATTAACAGCTTAACGACCGTGGACGCGTATTTAAGTCTTTGAAATCCAACGGTTGCGGACCGTGGACGCATATACGCATCCTACGTCATACATTCCATTATATTGAAAAATCACTTGGTTAGGATCGAGTTTGATTTCAAATGTTAACGAGAGATGCCAGTATACATATTGACGCATTATTTGACAAAAAATAAATTATTATTATGCAAAACTATTTTGTGAAAAAACACCCCTAGACGGTAGACTTTTTTTTTTCGTATGTGATTTTTCATATTATTTTACGTTCTGTTTAAATATTTGATTTATAAATCGTGTCTGGTTTGTTTCCCCGATTAGCGACGATATAAATACGTAATATTAGCAGGGTATCCTGTCGTCCAGATGCATTTGTGGGGCGGGGCCCTTAGAGGTACGAATTGCTTAGTGATTTATTGCTTGGGCGTGCGATGCTGCATTTTTATGACGGCCGAAAACAATGAATTTTTAAACGAGTGGTTGATAATTTTATGACCTATTCAAACTTAGTGATAGGGGTTCTCAACTTATGTTTACGAAATAAATTAAAAAATATTCCTTTGAAATATATTCTTTTATGTTACATTACTATAGCAAATATAAATTTGCTATAGTAATGTAAATTTATAGTATTATTATTTGAAAATATAAATTTGCTGTAGTATGTACACGTAAACAATGTGAAAAAGTAGGTTTTGCATATTTTAAAAGAAGGTTTTTTCAGTACACAACATAAGTATGCAATATACAGATGAAGAACCACTGCTCAAATGGCATTGATTTATGCGGCAAAGTATCTGGAAGCTAGAAAATTAAATTTGGTAAAGATATCTCAATTGGTTTACAAATTATAGCGAATTTAGTAAAAATACAATTGTTTGCGAATTTTTCGCAAAATTGCCCGGCCGCCAGGTGAAATTCTATAAAAAACGAGCGGGCGTTAAGCTGTTAATTAATATTTCAAGAAATAAATTATTTTTGTTGAATTATAAAACACATTGTTAACAAATGTAAACTAATTCTTTATGACTTTCAAATATTTTTTAAGGATTTTGCAATACGGCGATACTCATCAAAGGTTTAACAAACAGAATGTTAAAAATACAGAAGTTTTTCTACGAGAACTATTTTTTACTCAGTTGCTCGACCTCTCTTAGAGATTAGAGATAGAAGGATAGAGGAAGGACAGGACTAATGGTTAGGTTAGGTTAGGTTAGGTTAGGTTAGTTAATTGCTCATGTCCCATTTTTTAGGATATAACGGATGAGAGGGGAAAATTCAAGAGATCACATGCATCCATGCCTTCTATAAAAACTGTTCGTACTGGGATTCGAACCCATGACCTCCGTGAACTTGACCACACAGCCAACTAAATTCTTAGTTATTATTGATTGTCATCACAAGAAATTCTCACCATTACATAATGACGTTGCATTTCTGTTTTTTCTCCTGCCAATTTTTCACACTCTAACTTTAATCTGAAAAAAAGTAAAAAAGGAATCAGATACAAATTGTGGATTTTGTTTAGAGTTTACTATAGAGACAATCTGATGAAACAATTAAATTCATTTAAATTGACAATACTCTATTCTGCTCAAATTTTTTTAATGAAATATATTTTACTATAGGCATGCATATTATACGAAATATTAAAATATAATAACTAGTTCATAACAAAAACAAAAAGTGGCTGTAAGTCAGCAGCGGTTCTACGTACTGGGCTAGGTGAGCTTAGCCCGACCTACATTTTTCACCCAAAATGTGTAAAAAAAAAACTTTAGATGGCTGAATAAAAATGAACAGCAATTCGGTCGCTGAACAAAATAAATACACTTCTAAACGTAATTAACCTTTCGCAAATTTATACAATATCTTTGTTTTGATTTTCCTCTGTCAATATAAGGAAATGCTATGTCTACCTACAATAGTACTCTCGATTGTGTTTTGTACTACAATTTTAAACCGAGCCGGCATAAAAAAAACAATAGCCCTATATATACTTCATACAGAACAGGCAATGTGACGTCAGTCTGGCGATATCTACGTATTAATAAGGCTCTGACTATTTTTATGTTAGTCCGAGGTAAAACAAATGATATCTTTACACTGGGGCGCTATCATGCACGATTAGAAGACGTATGTTCTTTATACCCATTGGCCATACGGAAATGTCATCTAATCGTACACGACTGTGCCTCGGAATACAACCTGCAGTCAGCAAGTAGCGTGACGTCAGTCGGGCTGAGTCAAACTTAGTACATACATAAAAAAGCAATTCAATAATAATATACAGGCCAATGTTACGTAATTACTCGCATCAATGTCTGTTTGTTAAAAATAAACGACAGAGTTCGTTGTATTGTATGGATTTAAAATTGAAACAAAACAGTTCCGTCCGGCTTTTACTATTCTAATATTTCATATTTACATTAGCATTAATTTTATTATATAATAATTGATGCTTTGCAGTAGTGACGTAGTATTTATTAATTTGCTTGTAGATTAATGTATAAGGTGAAGTGGAAACATGCACAATTTAGTAGATAGTATACAATGCTAAATTTTTCTTTAGCCCACCCAAGATTTTAGGTCACGAACCGCCACTGCTGTAAGTGTTCAATCATCAATGATAAACGCAAGTCATTCGAGAAAATGAATTTATGAAACTGTCTGTACTGGGATTTAAGCCCATGAACACCGCAATCAAAGCCGGCAACACTAGACTACAGGTCTGACCACAAAATAATTATCAAATCAAGAAAAAAATTATCGCAACAATCATTCATCTACATACCATTTCAGACATCATTACCAACACAATCATCATTGGAATGAAAAAAGTATCAATATATGTATATTTAGGTTGTGATCTACTGTGGTCAGGGCTGGATTGGCATGTCTCAAAGTTGTTGTTGTGTCAATAACTTACGTGTGATACTGCGCCTGTAGGAAATTGAATTCTTCTTTTATTCTCTCAAGCGTGTCAGCTATAGTAAATTTTATTGGTCCGGCACTTGGCGGTGGACCCTGAAACAAACAATAAATAGAAAATTGAAACAAAATGTATTGAATTAAACATTGTTTTGAGATGTCGACCCCCAAAGTTGTGCATCTGTATTCCTTATAAAGCTTTTCTAGTTTATTTTATCAGTCACACGAAATATTTTTTTCATAAAGAGTAGGGAAAGAATGATGCAGTTATGACAGAACTATAAGTTTGCTAATTGCTCTCACTGTGCCTAAGCTGATCAACTTTTTCAATAATTTTATTAATTGAATCTGGAATGTTTAACAGTTGTGCAATATTATTTTTTCACTATGATAGTTGATTAATTTTGAAAACCAATCCCTAACTATGGGTGAGATTTCTCAGTGAGTTATTTACTTATTTTCATTTAAAAATGACAGCCATTGATTTTGCATTTGATGGAGTAAAAAACAGTTGTTTCATAAGATTTGTCTGTTATCTTATTTATCTATTATCTTATATATCCACATATTTATAACTTTATTCATAAATTTATTCATATTCTTTTGTTACATAATTTTGTTTAAATTATTACTTGTGTCAGTTTTCATACAACTCTTAGTGGGTAGGCTCCATAAGCTCCATTAGGAATCCATGTGCTCCACCATTGGGAGGGTACATGGTTTGAAGAAAAAAAACCTCAACCCCGAAATACATTGAGGGTTGTTCAAAAATCATGTTGATTGAAATAAAGACAAACCATCTTCAAATGCAAAAGAAAAAAGTATAGTTTCACCAAGACAATCCACCGTGTCACAAGTCGATGAAAACGATGGTCAAATTGAACGAATTGCGCTTCAAATTGCTTTGCCACCCACCGTATAGTCCAGATCTGGCCTCCAGTAACTACTGGCTGTTTGCAGACCTCAAAAAAATGCTCCTGGGAAAGAGGGTTGACTCAAATGAAGAAATGATTGCCGAAGTTGAAGCTTATTTTGAAAAGCAAAGACAAATCGTTCTACGGAAAAGTTAGAAAAAAATTAGAGGAGCGCTGGACTGAATGTATCACTCTTGAAGGAGAGTATCTTGATGAATAAAGTTGAATTTTGCCTAAAAGTTGTTGTTTTATTAGTTAGGCCCCGAGACTTATTTAGTGAAATCGGGGACAATTTACAGACGGACGGACGGACGGACATTATCAACTATTAATATATAGATTTTAAAACCGAGTTACCAAGATGAAAAAACCTACTTTCGAATGTTGCAATTTTTTCTAAAAAACCAATTTTTCAAACCCGGTTTTTGAAAACCGAAAACTTTTCATTACATTGTTTATGCTTTCATACCTAATTAATTAACTGTAAAAATAACATTTTTCAAATCAGTACTTCGCATTTCCTTCTCTCTTACGGCACTCCACTTTTTTCCCAATCCAGGCGACACACAATTTAAAAAGTACCTACCTATAAACGTGGTATAAAATAACATTATGTTATGCTTTACGTGTGATAAATAAATACGCACAAGCCGGAATACCAGTTTTTAGGTACTGAAAATTATCAAAAAACGAATTTTTCATGTATGAATACCATAACATATTTTAATAAAAAATTTCGAGATCAATTAAAATATCTTTTTATCTAAGAGTTGTACCAATCAGGGCTGTGGAGTCGTGAAGAAATAAGACGACTCCGACTCCAACCATAGGTTTACAATACAAGACTTTAATTATTTTTAAGCTTAGTAGCATGCAGTGGCGCGCCACTTCTGACGAAAGCGATTTAAATACATTTTTTTTTAAGTTAAAGACTCGAGAGTTATTAGTTTTTTTTAGTACTACTCCACGACTCAGACTCAGACTCCACACACCTGGTATCAATATAACCAGGATCGAGAATTGATGAAGATTTTAATGATGAATTATTATTTTAAGAAACCGTAAGTTATTTATGAAAATCATCCGAATAAGATATATTTAAAAAAAACGGTATTTTATATGAAATATCAAAAACCTATTTTTATTTACTCGCCCGGTATTGTGATTTCAATTGGCCGTATTTTTGTTGCTTTATTTAACATTTTTTTGTAATACCGACATAGCAAAAACCGGTGCCGCGGTTACAGAGTTTAATATGGAAATAAGATTTGGCTAGATTAACCAATTTCTTTTCGGTAACAGTGTGGTTTTTTAAATAAAACATGACGTTTAATTTGGGATGAACAAATATATTGACGAATGCAATAAACCACGGTTTGGTGGGGCCAACGGCACCCAACACACCCTTACACGCAGCAGATGTTTAGTAGATCAAAAAATTATAAATAATGCGTTAATCAATCCCAATTTAAAATGATCTAATCAACTAAGATTTAAAAAAATATTTTTTAGCCATATTTACCAATGTAGTTACTACATTTACGTAAATATTTTAAAACTAGATGTCACTGTCTCAGAATCTGAAGCATTTCACTGCCACTCTAAATATTTTCAGGTCAAACAAAATATACTGAATAAAATAAATATATAAATTGCGAGACAGCCAAGGAATTTTTTTTTTGTATCCATCCGTATAAAAAATAAATACTAATAAAATAAAAAGAAACCCAAATTTTAAAAATGAGTTTAAAAAATATTCTTAATATTAATTAAGCACATGATTGGTAATTGGGAAAACTTTACATCACCATCGAAGACTCCCGATGAGCGAAACCGGTCATGATCTTTAAACAAAACCATAATGCGATTTTTAAAAAACAGTGTTCTTTATTTAATTTGGTTGATCTCAAATGAAATATGATGTTTAATCATGAAAACCACATTAACGGAAGGGAAATAGTAAATGTATATTAAAATCTTTTCCTATATTTAACAAAGCACCTTTCGACAGATATTTTTTTTAAAGTTGATTAGTTATGAATGTTTAACGAAAGCTTAAAAAATATAATAGCCGCGGAACGAAGCATTCTAAAGTTTTCAGTAAGGGAAACTGCTGTTTTGTATTTAACAATAATTGTATGTTATTACTTGTGAGAGTTCTTTATAACTGTATTATGTACAATGTAATTTCAATTATTTATATTTTTTAATCATTATCTGTAAATTGTCGTCATATTTCTTGTAACAATTCTTTTGCAAACAGGGTGGTCGCCGGTTTTAGGTTTACTACTATATTTTTGATTATCCCACCACCACCCGTTATTATTATGTGTATGCAGCCGCTGTTTCAGAACAATCATCAAAATAGGAAACGAATTTACTCTGCATATTCTTGACCCGATACAGAGCTGTACAGGACGTATCTTTTAACCATGCACTATTGTGCTTAAGAAGATAAAAAAAATAACGGCGTCGTAAATGGTCTTGTGAAAGAAGAACAAAAAATTGCTTGAACTCAGCGAAAGAAGTAAAAAAAGATATCGCATATTTTCATTTTGGAGAATCCGTAAATTCTTGGGTAAAATTTTTAAATCTGCTAGCGAGCAAAATTTACAAAAAATTACAATAAATATTTTGGAATAATTGTGTCCCTGAGTCTCGAAAAACTTATATGCTAATATAAAAAACGTAT
>CM062834.1:7246958-7509520 GCA_031772345.1 Himalopsyche anomala
AAGGATCTTCCTTCTTGTGTGAGCCGTCGATTTGAAAAGACGTATTTCGATGTAGTAATTAAAAAGCCGGCGCGGGCGACAAAATTTTGTTAAAATTAGTTTGTTTTTTTTGTAATGTCATTCTCTATTAATTTCGGCGATGTTGATTGTTGTAATTTAAATCCCATTTGTAAAATTTTTGTATGATTTTAAATAAAATGTTTGTGAATCCCTAAATAAACGCATAATTTCGTAAAGCTGAATTTCTTTTCCAATACCTACCATCGCCGGCTTGCCTTTCGGTGTGTACGGCAGTGTGTTTCATTTACTTATTTCACACAAATTGGTGAAAAATTCAGAGAAAAATGACGACTCATGTTAATATTAACTCTTTGCACTCGAGAGGTTTTTCCCTATGATGTACCAGCAACTCGACGGAATTTTCCTCTTTTCCGCAGGTTTTTGATGATTTTCCCAACGCTTGCAAATCATCACCATTAGTGTTAGAAACATTTTTTTTTTTTAAAGTCATCGAGAAATATCTTGGAATATGGCGTAAATATTTTTTTTTATTTCCAACAGTGGTTCTCAACATTTTTAAAAGGAAAATAATACTACTTTTTTTATCGCTTTGAGTGAACTATCCAATTAATAAAGTCCAAATTTGTAATCACTAATAATAATTTCGTACAGATTTAAAAAAAAATAGAAATGCATGCTCTTTGCGCTCGAGAGGTTTTCCACCAGCAACTCGATGGAATTTTCCCCTTTTCCGCAGGTTTTTGATGATTTTCCCAACGCTTGCAAATCATCACCATTAGTGTTAGAAACATTTTTTTTTTTTCAAGTCATCGAGAAATATCTTGGAATATGGCGTAAATATTTTTTTTTATTTCCAACAGTGGTTCTCAACATTTTTAAAAGGAAAATTATACTACTTTTTTTATCGCTTTGAGTGACTATCCAATTAATAAAGTCCAAATTTGTAATCACTAATAATAATTCCGTACAGATTTAAAAAAAAATAGAAATGCATGCTCTTTGCGCTCGAGAGGTTTTCCACCAGCAACTCGATGGAATTTTCCCCTTTTCCGCAGGTTTTTGATGATTTTCCCAACGCTTGCAAATCTACACCATTAGTGTTAGAAACATGTTTTTTTAAAGTCATCGAGAAATATCTTGGAATATGGCGTAAATATATATTTTTTTATTTCTAACAGTGGTTCTCAACATTTTTAAAAGGAAAATAATACTTCTTTTTTTATTGCTTTGAGTGACTATCCAATTAATAAAGTCCAAATTTGTAATCACTAATAATAATTTCGTACAGATTTTTAAAAAAATAGAAATGCATGTTCTTTGCGCTCGAGAGGTTTTCCACCAGCAACTCGATGGAATTTTCCCCTTTTCCGCAGGTTTTTGATGATTTTCCCAACGCTTGCAAATCTACACCATTAGTGTTAGAAACATGTTTTTTTAAAGTCATCGAGAAATATCTTGGAATATGGCGTAAATATATTTTTTTTATTTCTAACAGTGGTTCTCAACATTTTTTAAAGTAAAATAATACTACTTTTTTATCGCTTTGAGTGAACTATCCAATTAATAAAGTCCAAATTTGTAAATTCTAATAATAATTTCGTACAGATTTTAAAAAAAAAATGCATGCTTTTTGCGCTCGAGAGATTATTCCCCATGATGTACCAGCAACTCGACGGAATTTTCCCTCTTCCCGCAGGTTTTTGATGATTTTCCCAACGCTTGCAAATCTACACCATTAGTGTTAGAAACATATTGTTTTTTTAAAGTCATCGAAAAATATCTTGGAATATGGCGTAAATATATATTTTTTATTTCAAACAGTGGTTCTCAACATTTTTAAAAGGAAAATAATATTACTTTTTTATCGCTTTGAGTGAACTATCCAATTAATAAAGTCCAAATTTGTAATCACTAATAATAATTTCGTACAGATTAAAAAAAAATAGAAATGCATGTTCTTTGCGCTCGAGAGGTTTTTCCCCATGATGTACCAGCAACTCGACGGAATTTTCCCTTTTTCCGCAGCTTTTTGATGATTTTCCCAACGCTTGCAAATCTACACCATTATTGTTAGAAACATATTTTTTTTTAAAGTCATCGAGAAATATCTTGGAATATGGCGTAAATATATATTTTTTTTATTTCCAACAGTGGTTCTCAACATTTTTAAAAGGAAAATATTTTTTTTTTTATCGCTTTGAGTGAACTATCCAATTAATCAAGTTCAAATTTTTAATACGCATTTGTAATCACTAATAATAATTTCGTACAGATTTTAAAAAAAAAATAGAAATGCATGTTTTTGATAAATAAATAATTTTGAGATGCGAAGATTTTCATCCTTTATGTTTGATTATCTTACTTTTTATTTTTCAAGTTATTTAAAGTATTTTATAAGTATGTTTTGTATTTATTGAACGGGCGAAAATCGTCTCTTTTATGGCCTAAAATAAATCGAGCCGGGAGACAGCGCATGTAATTGATTGAACTGTATTGAATCGACGCGCAGTGGGCATATTCATGGCTCATCGTGTAAAAAATCTGTAACTTATTTTACATTTGAGTTAGAATTATGAAATTTTAAATGAATATGGGTGAAGATATATTTTTTAGAATAAAATAAGTTAATTTAAAAAAAAAATCTAATTAGTGCTTAAAAAATATTTTAAAGTAACAATTATGAAAAGTTTACAATTATGCCTTGTTATTCAGTGTAATATGCCCCCACTGAATATGCCATTTCAAAGCTAACAAAATGTGTGGTAAATAAGTTTTGGAAAAATAAAAAAATATTAAAATATTACATCTATATTTACCGTTTTTACGTAAATCGATGATACATTTTACATACAAAATATAAAAGTAAAAATAAGACTATTTGTATTTTTTAAGAAAATGATATTTTACAAAACATTCTCCCATATGCATATGTGGTTTTTCTTTAAATGTATCACAATAAATGTGTGTTTGTTTTCGTCCTTTCGGTTTACTTCTTTTTGAACACACAATACAATCACCCTTTTTTCCAGAACGAAGAACGTGTAACGTATTATCCAACCTCTCTAAAGAAGTATTTGCACCTGAAGTGCGTCTTCGAGAAGAATTCCCTTGTTTGAATGTTCCGACCAATTGATCAACCAGTTTTTTTACAAATTTTAAATATGTCATTGGTTTCACATTCCTATCACTTTTTTTGATCTTATACATTATATAAAAATTAATAACGCACATTCCTAACCCCCAGAAAAATAATTTTCTCCACCATTTGAGACTTTTTCTTAGAAAGCAATAAGAAGATGCATACTGGTCTGCACGATCGACACCTCGCATTTTTTTTGTATAATTTGTCACAATGTTAGGTTTTTTAACTGTGACTCTTGCACCACCACGAATAAATCTATCCACAGATCTTACTGTTGGTACATCACTAGTACTCAGTAAATTCACCACTCTTTTATCATTCCACGCGAGGACTAATGTTTTATCTTTCCTTACAGCTATTGTTTTTTTTCCAACAAATCTTGGTCTTCGTATAGCTATTGGTAAATATTTTCGATTAGATTTGATAGTACCGGTGAGATGGCATTTCATTTTCAACAATTCATCTGCAAGAGGAATACTTGTATAATAGCGATCGGTGTACATATGATATCCTTCGGCGTTAGGATTTTGATCCAATATTGTTTTGAATAAATGCAGGGGAATTCTAGTGCTCCCGGGAAGGTCTGGTCTTATTAGTTCTTTCGACGTTAAGTTCCCATAATATGGTAAAATTGAATAAATGTAGCCGGTATCAGAATCCGCTAAAACGTAAATTCTTATTCCCCATTTGTTCGGTTTAAATGGATTATACGTTATAAAGCATATTCTTCCTTTAAATTTTACAACCGATTCATCAACGCATATATCTTGCCCGGGAACAAAATTTATTATCATTGGGTGCAGTTTTTTTAGATGGAGCATCCAAAATATCTGTAAAAATCTATCCCTTGTGAATGTCTCTGAATAAAATGGGATTTTGCTATTATATCTTGTCGACCAATATTCTTGCAAATTTGCCAGCGGCATTGTCTCCATATTGAATATTACACCGATGAAAGCTAAAAATTCTTCACGATTTACATCGATCCACGAGCGCCAAATTGATCTCTTAGATAATTCTTTTCCTTGTATTTTTGTATTTGCGTATTCATTAGTTTCTGTTATTATGTTATGTATCAATTCATCGGTGAAAAATGATTTAAAAAATTCTATTGGTTCTTTTATATCGTCCGAAATTTGTGGTCCTGTAGTCATCGAACTAGTTTAAAAATCTATTTTAAATGGGACATATTCTTGTTCTGTAACATCTTCCCACTCGCCATCTGAGTTAATTGTTTCTTCTGTAGGTTCTTCTATGACATCTATCCATTCGTCGTCGTCATTTACGTCATATTTCATTTCTGTAGATTCTTCTGTGTCACTCACAGTTCTTAATGAAACTCTTTTAACTGGAATTATATCACTACCACTATTACTTTCCCCTTCGGAACTAATGTCTCTGTTTATATTTTCATCATAAATGCGAAAATCTAAATCATCATCACTGCTATCGAAATCACTGAAGTTTTCTATATTATTTCTTCGTTTTTCACCCATTTTTAACGGTAATTTTTGTGCTAACCGAAAATTATAGTAGCAAACCGTTCGAACCAGTCGAGAAATCGGACTATACTGTTTCAGTTTTGCACCCATCATGATGCTGTATGTGTTTAGGTATTCGATAGCTAATATTTTATAAAATATCACAGGAGCGCTGGACATATCGAAATGTATCTTTCATGGAGGTCTACCTCCCCTAAATATTCTTAGATCAAATAAGTACATAAATGAATTTTCTGACTTATTTATTGTCTATGACATCATCAGTATATTTTCATATTTTCATCATTCATATTGTCTATGACATCATCAGTATATTTACATATTTTCGGAAATTTACATTGATAAGTATACAGTAAATTGCATATTGTAAATGTATTCAGTAACAATCGATTTCTTATTAAAGTACTCCATCAGAATGATAACAAAACTCACTGCTTTCTAGAACACCGAAAATTGCGTTTATATAAAGCGAGACCCTTGTAAGCGCATTAGCAGCCCACTGCTGGCTATGCCAATTTATAAAACTTTGCGGGCTTCCGCACAACAACTCACCAAAGTTTTATCGCAATCAGATGAATGGCATAGGAAACGCATATGAGACAGACAAACAAATTCACGTATTGGCAGCCCACCGCTGATTTATATACATTCACGGGCGTCCGCACAACAACTCACCAAAGTTTTATCGCAGTCGAATCAACGGTATAGGATCGCATACAGAAAAAACAAACAAATTAACGTATTGGCAGCCCACCGCTGATATGTACACATTTGTGGACCTCCGTACAACAACTCACCAAAGTTTTATCGCAATCAGATGATCGGTATAGGAACGCATACGGAAAAGACAAAAATAATTACGTATTGGCAGCCCACCACTGATTTGTATACATTTGCGAACGTCCGTACAACAACTCACCAAAGTTTTATCGCAATCGAATGAACGGTATAGAAACAGGAAGGCATAAGACACAAATTACCAAATTAACGTATTGGTAGCCCACCGCTGATTTATATACACTCACGAGCGTCCGCACAACAACTCACCAAAGTTTTATTGCAGTCGGATGAACGGTATAGAAACGAATACGGAAAAAAACCAACAAATTAACTTATTGGCAGTCCACCGCTGATTTATTTACATTCACGGGCGTCCGCACAACACGTCACCAAAATTTCATCGCAATCGGATGAGCGGTATAGAAGCGCATAGGTAACAAACAAGCAAACATTCATTTTTATATACATATATAGATTTATGCCGCCCCTGAAGTTTACGAAACTTCAAAATACGATATTCACGAAATATTCACGAAATTTCAAAATACACATTTGTTTAAATCAAATATATTTTGTATGACAATATAGACTATCTTCATCATGATTTTTTATGACAATATAAACTATAAAAAATATTAAATGCGATGATTAATCTGAAAATATATTTTTCTTATTTATCAATCGTTTATACATTCGACATTCGAATATTTTACCAAATTTTTGTAAAGATAGTTATAATCATTCATGTTCGATATCGCTATGTGAATTTTAGACATCAATAATAGCGTTGTATTGGATTAAATGCCGTGTTGCGGCGGCAACTCGGATGGTGCCGCTGCGGAGCCTGTCGAGTTGCCGGGTCGCCCACAGTGGTGCCGCTACGGAGCCAGTCGAGTACAAAGAGTTAATATATAAGTTAAAATGAAAATATTGAAAAAAATCTTTGGAGTCGGGTCGAAGTCGTCTTTTTTTACACGACTCCACAGCCCTGCAAAATATAGTATTCGTTCTTTTTAGTGGAACGTATTATTTCAAAACCGTGTAAAAAAGAGTTGAGTGTAATTCATTCTACGGATACCCTGTGCACATTGCTATATTTCGAGTGAGTCTATTGGGAGTGGGCGGTATGAGAAGGTGCCTCAGTGCGGAGCACCTGTGCAAAAAAAAAACACGCCTCCGTGATGCGACCGGGAACGTAACCCCCCCCCCCCCCTTCCTGCCGCGATCCAAAATATTATACTCGGGCGTCTATCTACTACGTACGGCTCGATGCATCTGCATAACAATGTACGTGACGTAGCGGTGCAACAGTGAGCGGCATTCTGTCGAACGAGACGCTGCAACAATTTGATACATTCCAATATCACGTTACACGAGTTAATATAGCATAAATATTGAATCACAAAATTCTACAAATAATGAGTAATTTTGCATTGCTAACGTATGAAGAAAGGACAATATGATATATGATTCTTCAAAGCATTACTCTCGTAATTTTGTGTTGTGAATTTGAAACAAAAATCGACTTACTATTTTTTGCATTGATTATTTGTTTCGCAATGTGATTATTTTGTATGTGCAACAGCCAAAACATCTTAACAAGGGCATCCAATCTCAGAGCCTTTTTGTGATCCTTGGATTGATCATTCACCATAAAATCGAGTCACAATTTCGGGATTCCCAATTATTTAAGATAGTGGGTAACACGAGAACTGCTTTCTTTTTTGAAACCTTTGAGAAACTTTCTTTTTTTTAGCACTCTGGACGGTTTCAAAAAAAAAATTCTCGCTGGAATTCTTTAAATTAAAACATGTGAAACCTTATTTTTTTAGCTCACTCACTCATTTCACAATATTTTGACTGGTTGGCTGCTTTCAAAAACTTTTCGAGAATTTCACTTATTATCCTAAATCCCAAAATTGATACTGTCACAATCCCAAATTCTCAAAAATGGACGGCATCCCGGGATTTCGGGGTTGGAAACCCTAATCTTAACCAGCATTTTGTAAATTGTACAGAAAAAAACCTTTACATTACATTTATATTGTTTATGCACCAAATACGCATCAGTGTAATTTACATTTATGATTTTTAAAAACTTGCCGCCAATAATATAAACAACGTCACAACCACCCACGTTTTAGGTCTCAAATTTAAATTGAAAAAATCTAACTTTGCCATTAAGCTTACCGGAAATCGAGCTCAGACCCACCGGATCGGTAAGGCAAGCTCTAACCACATGACTACAGCCATAACAGTCTTAAGTTCCTTTGCTTTGCTAAGGGGGCTTTGCCACAGTCGTTTTTTATTGTGACGGAAAATATCAGGAAAATGATTGGAAAATTCTAGGAAAGAAATCGTAAAATATGTACGATGACCGATATAAGTTGGTCCTGGAAAATCATTCGGAAAATTAGGGCAAGAAGTTATGTTTGATATAAGTCAGAAAAAGCCAAGAATATTTTGGCAAATATCCATCATCCTTCTAATATATGTCGGAAAATGTTGGAAAATGCTCTACACTTTCGACTTGGAAAAAAAGGATTTACAAATTATGTACATTATAATTACACAATTAAAAATTATTGAATTTTTTAAATTGTGTGTTATAGGTGTTAAGCATTTTAATTTTATGTATGTAATTATAATGTAATTTGTAAATAGTTTTCATTGTTAGTAGTTGCTTACACCTTTTATTTCAATTTAACTTGTATAAATAGCACTGTTTATATATTTTTCTTATCAGTTGATAATGCTCGCGATGAGCGAAACCGGTCCTGATCAAATAAATTTTATGTGGAAAAAGTACTAAAAATCTTTTATTATTTTTATTTTAGTATATACTAGTATTATATTAAGATATGTATGTATTTAGTATATACTAGTATGTAAGATATACAACGATTTATAATAAACTATAGGCGGAATATTAACAGGATATCTGAACCTACCCCCCCCCTTGTACAATAAAATAAAGATAAAAAGAAATATCGTACCTATTTTATGTTTTTGTAAATTGACAGTTGCCACCAACTTGAGATACTGTGGTGAAAATATTTATATATATTTTTATAGGTAAAATATGGCAGTGTATTCAAATAAATTTACTTTAAACCAATAAAATATAAAACCTAGATTTTTTAAAGCAATTCGCATGTTCTTAACATTGTTTACTAAATAACCATAATAAAACCATTGACGATGGCTTGGATTTGAAGAAATAGCTTATTTTTAGTATTTACATTGAAGGTACTTTTATTATAGACTAGAAAAGGTTAAATAGTAATCGTTTTTTCTAGTCTATCAGTGTAGGAAAAGCGAGAAAAAGTATGAATTAAAAAAAAAGTTTAAAGTCGCGGTCATTTAATAAAATTAACGTGAAATAATACAGACCGAAGCAAAACCCACAAACCTATATCGTAGATTCCCCGCGAGGTTGTCTGTCAACAGACAGGGTGACAGACCCGGGTTTGTGGGGGCTTCCCTGGAGGTGGGGCGATACAGACGTCGAAGGGAGCTGCCGAGGGCCGTCGCGGCGGAGGAGGGGGACGACGCGCGAACAAATAACGTAAGGTTACTGGAAAATATCGTTATTTTACGTTTCCTAGCTTCGCTGAAAATGATACATTTATGTCGCAATAAATTTCTCCGCTATGGCAACTGGAATATGACGTGCGAAAATTTACGGAAATTTGAATTGTTTTCTTACTACAATACGATATTATCTTAATATTAGGTCTTCTTTTGTTCGTTACTTTATCATGAACATTTGTACGAATGTCTCTATGTAACGAGTCACTAAACTGTTTTAAAGCTAGAAAACATTTCGACATGACTTTACCACTGTAATACGACATTTATCATCACATCCTAATATCAAAGAGGACACTTACTCACATGAAATGGGATTTTAAAAAAAAATACTTATTCCGTAAGATCGGCCAAAAACAAGTCGTTCGCTATACATGTGGCAATGTTAAATAACTTTTACACCGAAGTACAATTCTGTACATTTTTTATACAAAAAAACAATAACTGACTTATTAATGACTTATTACCGTTACAAAAAAAACAAATGTTTATATCGTAATATTAACAGTAGAGAATTTGTGTTTTAATATAATCAATTTTAGGATGTTCACTGTAAATACTTGGTGGAAAGGCATTATATTAATAAAAACAAAACATTCCTTTGTACTTTATTTAACTTCATTTAAAAGGCAGGACCGGTTTCGCTCATTGCGAGCATTGTCAACTGAAACCTAAAGTCTGACTGTCCATTGACTCAAATTGAGTCAAAATCTGGCTGTCAGTTGACAATGCTTGCAATGAGCGAAACCGGTCCTGACCTTTTAAATAAAGCGGAATAAATTACAAAGTAATATTGTGTTTTTATTCATATTAATATAATGAAAGTATTTAAATTTAAAAAAAACTAACCAGTGGTGTAAAATTGCATACATGAACGTTGAATTTTGTCACGCTATATTATCGAATTACATTTGCACCTTGCATTAAATCGATGTCACCGTATTTTACAAAATATAATTCAAGTTGAATTACGTCGTATACTAACAATTTCAAATTTAGAAAAATAAAATCTCTGACTGCTTCCGGCTGTCCAAGAGTGTAGAAAAGATGAAAAGGGTTTAAAAGGGCAACCACAATAAGAACGAGGATATAGTAGTAAAATAAAATCGATACACGCACGCAGCGGATAAAATAAGAAGGAAAGAATAAAAGAATCTCAAATCGGTAGGTAGACGCCGCACACACGACGTGATGTTTCAGACGTCGGTTTTCCTGCCACGGTTAACCAGCGCAGCGCAATGTCGATTCCCCGGGGTGGGAAAGAAGGAAAGAAGAACGGGAAATTTATATTACTGTTGTGATGCTTCGCGGGCTTAACGGCAAGGCGTCGATCTTTGCGTACGAGCGTTGGTCAATCAAAAAATTAAGTAAATCATATTGACGGCAAAAGTTAAAATTTCCACATAAGTATGTCATTCCATGAGAAATGAGCAAAACATGCAGTTTAGATCAGTGTTCCCCAACCGTTTTACATATGCAGACCGGTAAAAAAAGGGAAAAAAATCGCGGACCACTAATAATGAAATAAAAATGGTTTTAATGTAATATTTGTTTTAATCTTATATTGTTACAAATGGACATAACTATACAACTGTTTTCAGTTGACAATGCTCGCAATGAGCGGAACCGGTCCTGATTTTTTTAAATAAAGTGGAATAAAGTACAAAGGAATATTGTGTTTTTATATGTATACTTTACATTTACTTGAACACCCTAAAAGTGAAAACAATTATGTATTATGAAATAATTGGTATATTTAGGTAGGGTTTAACATATGGGTTTACTATCGAAAAGCAAATATTTATGACTGTCGATTCTGAAAAAACCAGAGACCATCGTGTCGCACACAGAAAAATAACCAGAGTAAGTATCCGCAATAAACTAAACTTCACAAATTTGAAGCCGGATTTTAGAAGTGTGAGTAATATGTAAACGCACAAAAATGGTCAAGAAACAAAATACGGAGTCGCATTATTGATGCCTTCTTATTTAACAATAACTAAAAATACAATAAAACGCGCAGACGACAAAAAAATCCTATATTCAATATTTTTGCATGGCGAATTTTTTGAAATTTGGCATACTTTTTGTGGCCCGGCGGAAAGTCTCTGCGGCCCAGCACCGGGCCGCGGACCACCGGTTGGGGAACACTGCTTTAGATGACCTACATTTTAGATTGCAATTTCATAAAAATCTAGGGTTGTGGAGTCGGAGTCGTGAAAAATGAGCGTCTCGAAACATTTAAAAAATATATATTTAATGTGTATTCAAACCACAATTTAAGATTTCGACTGATGGTGCTTAAATTATGTACAGTCACACAGATTTTTTCACTGACGACCCGGGTTTCGCCTTTCGGTATCTTCAGGCATTCAAGTCCACGGGTGAACTTGAACCGACGCTTAGTAAATGAATGTTTCGTGTTTCTATAAGAAATAAATGTATCATTGAGTTTAAAGCTATTGCTGGCGAAAAGGATTAGCCCATAGGAATGCTTATCTACAAGTTTTTCTATAATGAATCGCTTTGAGAAAAACGACAATCATAGATACGGTTATTTGACATCTGATACTGCAGGATCATCCGTGTGCAGGTTGATTATCCGGTTCGCAGATTATCCGTGCATGAATTAAGTACATGTCTTAATGCACAACATTTACTCGGAACATTAATCATAATGCTATACTTACACATCATCATATTAATTTCAGAAGTTTATACGCAATATATTAGGAAAAGGGGAATCTACAATACATCGAATCCAGGGCTGTGGAGTCGTTGTGAAAAAAAGGACTCTGACTTTAAATTAAAACACGACTCCAACTTCGATCTCCAATTTGGTTTCTATATAAATACATGTATTTTTTTTAATCCATGTGCCCTCCCAATGTGGAGTGGTAGTTTTTCTACAAGAACTGTTTGTTACTCAGTTGCTCAACCTCTCTTTTTGAAAGAGACTAGGAGAGATAGAAAGATGCAGTTAGAACAGGACTAGTGGTTAACTAATCGCTCTCGCTACGCCCAGCTATTTAAGGATCGGAAAGGGTGGGAGGGAATTTTTTTAGACATTACTTACACCTCTGATTTAGAACTAAAATTGATAGAAAAATGCGGTTCTTACTGGGACTCGAACCCATGAGATCTGGCACGGAAGCCCACAACGCTAACCGCTGTGCCACAGGACCCGACTAGACTTGAGATGTATAGCTTCTGTTTTATAGTAAAAAGAAAACTTTTCATCGCTACTTGATTATGTACGGGGACTTGACGCTTACAACGCCAGGAACGTTTGACACGTATTCAGTTATAAAAAAAAGTGCCACAATAATTTACAGATTTTATAAGCATAATGACCGATTGCATATGTACAATAATCACAACATTTTTTTATAAGAATTGTGTGCAAGCCACTGACGAAGTATAAAACTTAAAATACTGTCAGATTTTAACAAATTACGATTGAATTCGCCCATAAAATTAAAAAAGATTCCATTGGACCCAAGGCGATTAAATTTTAATGGCATATACACGTTATATCGCATTCGAAAGCATCAAAGGAAATGTATTAAATACAATTTGAGTGCGGTCTGGGTTCATTATAAAGTGTCTTCAGTCAATCAATGAAATCTATAAATTAATAGCGGATAATGTTTGTAGCTTCATAGAATGCAATTATGAAAGATTTCATAGATATTTGAGAAAAGAACAAAATCAAAATACGTAAGCGGCAACGAGTTCCGCTGATAACTGAATGATTGATGTTCGATTTTTTGTTCATTTAGCATTATACAATATGACAGCTAAACATGTAGATATTATGTCAAGATGCGAAGTATTATTATTTTGTGGAAACTATTCAAAAATACATTATTTGTTTTAAGTTCAATATATTTGTTTTATGTTGAATAATTATATTTTTCATGCAGTGTATTTTCTTAAGTAAAGGGATCTTTTTTTAATTTAAGATTTCGACTGAAGGTGCTCGGTGGAATTTCAATATTAAATTTGAATAGTTCAAATTATGTACATTCACACAAATTTTACACTCAAACACCCGGGTTTTGCCTTTCGGCAACTTCTGGCGTTCAAGCGCACGGATGAACTTGAACTGACGCTTAATATAAGTTTCGTATTTTATAATTTATTGTGTACTGTATGTTTACATTGCTTATGGTGATGCTAAAATTTGTAGGTACCTATTATAAATAATATTATAAAAAAAAAACATTAGAAAAAGACTTTTTGACGTTTTTGAAAGAATGTTTTTAACGTTGAACTTCACTGGTGATTTAAGAAGAAACTATAAAAGATTGACAATGTTGTATGACTCCCGTGTAGCTAAAAATGAAAACTCAAGTAATCAACGAAAAAAGTTTTCCGCCTGTGTGGTCGAGAGGTCAACGTCGTTGGCTTCTGTTACGGAAGTCACGGGTTCGAATCCCAGTACGGACAGTTTTATAAATTGATTTTTCAATCGATTTATGAATTTCTGTTCGAAGGCATGGATGTATCTGATGTCTTGAACTCCCCCCTCCTATCTATCCTATCCTATGAACGGGACGTATCGAGAGCGATTAGCTAACCACTAGTCCTATCCTAGCTCTATCATTTTATTCCTACTCTCTTTGGAAAAAGGTTTGGATCCCCAGTATGTCTAGAATAGTGTAAGTAGGGAAATCAAAAGTAGAATTGTAAGCAGAAATAGATGATTTAATGGACTCCATAAACAATCCTCCCGCAAATTACGAAATACAAAGGTTTGCCTCTACAAAGTTCTAATAAGACCAGTCCTGACGTATGAGTCAGAGATCTGACGAATTGCTAAGGACTCTCAGAAGCTACAAGTGTTTGAGCGAAACATCCTGCGAAAGATTTTCGGTGCCGTTTGCGAGTATGGCATATGGCGCTATCGGCACAACCATGAGCTAAGCCTCTACGGTGACCAAGACATTGGTGTTAAATTGGTTAAAACTAAACACCTACACTGGGCCGGACATATTTATATTACGTTTAGATGAATTTAAACTAACACAATGTTTCATATTTACTATCCCTGAGGTAAGACGAAGCGTCGGAAGACTGCGACTTCGCTGAATGGATGAGATGTCACAGGACCTGCGAGTGCTGGAGGTCAGTGACACTATAGGAAAGCGGAGGATCGAGTGAAGTGTAGAAGAAAATGTTATTTTTTTTCCGTCGTAACATAATGTCCCTCTAAGAAGAGAGGGGAGCTTTTACTATTAATTGTATTCGATAAAAAAAACTCGTTCTATTTTTTTTAAGCAAGCCAAACTAGAATAAAACAAATAATCAGTAGCTAGTATATTTATTACATATTTTATAAATTCAATTAAAAATTTCTATCATTTTACGTCGTTCCTTTCAACTAATCCTTATAGTATAGACAACATTAAAATAAATTTCTTGTTCAGATAAATGATAAGATTTTAATTCTAGTTGAATTATTCTAATATTCAATATCTTATTTATTTCCGTCAATTATTGTTACTCCAATTTATAGCTGTATTGGAGTGCGCGCCAACCTGGAATGAGTGCGCGGGGGCCTTGAAACTGCTGCGCGGCCGCGCACGCGCGCATCTTTAAAGTAATATTGGTTGCAAGTCGAACTGTAGTAAGTCGAGGACTACCTGTATTTCGTCCTTCTTTTTTCCAAAGTAAAATTATTTTTCTCCGGTCAGTATCAGGATAATCATGGTAACCCTGATTGCATCAGCATATACATGTGTACAAAATAATCTTGTCGATGACAGTAATAAGTTAAATTGAAAATAAATAACACTCGAGCCACAAATAAGATTAAATAAATAATCCAAAGTCATTGTTTGAAATATTTGTATGTACCTATAGTAAAACTGTGTAGCTAATAATTATCTCTTAGAGCTTAACGACCGCTGGACGCGTATTTAAGTATTTGAAAACCTATTGGTTGCTGACCGGCGGACGCATATATGGGTCCTACATCATACATTCAATTATATTTAAAAGAATCTGGAATCTAGAAAATTAAATTTGGTAAAGATATCTCAATTGGTTTACAAATTATAGTGAATTTAGTAAAATTACAATTTTTCAATCATGCCTTCCTTATATTTATTATGGAGTATATGATATTTTGCTGTCTATCCCTACATCACAATTTCTAACAAGTCGATGCCAATTCAAGAAATAATATCTCAGTTATTTAGTCTCAAATCATAAGTTCAATTTTGGGTTTGTTTACCTTATAAACCAGTCTTACCAAAAACCTTCGTCAAAGAAATGGTACATATATTTATATGTGAAACATTTAAATAAAAGAGGTGGATTATTTAAATACAAAAATTAGATTTGTAAATAAATGCTTTTTGGTTTCATACTTAAGGACATAACCTAATAAGTTATTTTATAAAAATATGTAGGACCAGTTGAACTAATATTTTTAAAATTTTCTTCACTACCATTTCGTCTTTAATCGTGTGTAATGTTAACTACGAAAGGTTTTAAAGAATTTGTAATACACCATTATCTTACCATGTCAACGAAATGCAAATTGTCAAATAGTCCCAAGTTTAGATTGGTACTAGAACCGTTACATATAAAAGCTGATATATTTTATTTCTTTAATAAATAAGAAATATCTTAAGTGAAACTAGTCCTTAAATCTGATTGCAGTATTTCGCCAAATAGATGCTATTATTTTATATTCGTTGATTTGTTTTAACAAATGTTTTAGCAAATATGTGAAAAATTTAAATAAACGTCCTCCCCTAAGTGACAATTGTGCAAATGTGACCGAGAAAGCTTACATGTTCTATATGAATTTAGACATTTAAAGTTTAATATTTGAGTCTCGTCAAGAAAATAATATTTTTCTTCATACGTAGGGGGTGGGCAAAGTTAATATTTTTGCAGGCGGTGATCTGTTTTACATCCACTTATAACTAACTATAAACTGATCAACACGACAAAACAATCAATTGTTGTATTAATCCAATTTCAAGTTATCATTCATCCTTAAAAATGTATGGTTGTGTCAGAATTAATAGTGTGTATGAGAAAAAATTCAGAAACGTTTACAACCCAACTACTTTGAATAACCATAAAATTTGAGAAATAACATTACTTATACAGTAATATGATACAAGAATGTGGCAAGAGCTATAATTGCATTTAATTAATTCTGTAAAAAACGTATAGCATCACTATTCAGAGATCTTATTTACAAATATATACATACCTACTCAACTAAATGTCAAAACCTTCAGATTAGTTCTGGCAAGCACATGTTGCGGACGAAAAGGTTTGCCTAAGAACTATTCGTGTTTAGTAGGATTATATTTTGCAATTCTGAAAATACTGCATGATTACATTTCACAAATCAAAGTTGACTTACCGCAGCGGCGGGGTGCCTTGCCGGTGTTGGGTACATTCTCAATACAGGCACTTTAAAGCGTAAGATATGAGATGGTTATGCTTAACCTATCGGCCACATTTTATATTCTGAAAATAAACAAACACGGGTTCTAAAAACCTTTCGTAGCACAGTTATCGAAATATTTTCATTAACAAAATCACTATGTTAAACGTCACCTTGTCACCATAAACACATACCCCACACAACAGAATTCATAAACCACAATTCTGAGTGAATCACGTAATGTTTATCATGAAATATAGTATAAAACATGTAGTTTAACTACCCTACACTATAATTGTATGAATATGACGGCGTTGAAATCAATCGCGAATGCAGAATGCATATTGTTTTCCTTCGAGATAGTACAGTAAATCGTCAAATCGTCCACGCCGCCGAAGATGAAGGATCTCTACAAATAACAGTATTCCATTACGAATATTACGATTGGCAACATTGACGTTTGCGTAGATAGCGCCACAAGCAAATAAATTGAAGACCGCCACTATCCCTAGAACTTAAAATATTTCATATGACTGAAATGATCATAGACAATATAATTTTACAAAATATACGATACTTTCAGGAAATACAATAAATTGATTAGTCAAGAAACTGGTCAAACAATGCTTCGCATGATTTACGTACTATTGAACTGAAATGTTTTTATTTTCAAAATTACTAATATTAAAAATGCAATAGCTTAAATTTTAGATCTTGCCACCATCATTACGAAACAAAATAAATTAAAATTTTCAAATACCCTATAATACTATTTAAAGTCTACAAAAATAAAAAATAAATGTTTTTTTAATAAAAAGTAGCTCGAAGGCTGGTGCATTTATATTCAAACATGTTTTTAAAAATGTGAGATGACGAGAAGCAATTCACTCAAAAAGAGTCTTTTGTGAAAATATTAAAACGCTTTTATTATTATATACGCGCTTCGACACGCACGCGCTTGAGGCAGGTAATATTTATTTTAATTTTTGTTTAATACACAGAGGCTTTCGCGTGCAATAAATTAATTGGGTACTTTTTCAAACAAAAATAATTTTAAAAATGACGTATGCAAGAATTCTTTCTCATTTTGTAAAATAAACACTGCTCTAAAAAGAGTAAAAACTCTATTTCGTTTTAAAGCATGCATTATACCACAGCCTTCTATATCAAGCCATGTTGCACGGCCTGGCAACAGTGTATTAAGACCGCTCTTAGACAATGTATACTTACCCTTTGACATATGTCAAATCGACTTAAGAATTATTTCCTATATTAACGTCAGAAATCCATGATTTAATCTTAGTTCATTGTGTTTGTTTTGAGATCTGTAGATTTTTTAACAATGTAAATTAAACCGAATTAAATCTGTATCTATTTAAAAACATAAATGACGGAGTGGGAAGGAAAAATAAGTGCCAGACTCTTTTTTATTAAACTTCATTTTTTTATAGCATTTTTCCGCAATGCAAAGACAAATGCATTCGGTAATTTCAACAGCTTATCAACAAAACTTTACGAAGTTGCTCATTATAATGAATGAAACTAATTTTGTTTGGTTTAAGGTTAAATGTATTTAGCCAGGCATGTCGGCCGATCATGTTATTTTTCATCTTTGTCTACTTCTTGATACAGGTTTTTTTCCATCTTACCCACTGATGAGATCTTGTCCATAGTATTGAACTGGATTACTGAAATCTAGTTTGTTGTCTCATGATTTTTCTTTAATACACCCGTTAAAAAAATCATTGCTTCCCTAATATTAACCCTTAACTATGCCAACATGCTCCTCTTTGTCAAAAATGTTGATCGATTTTATAAAAACAATATTTAATGAAACTTCAACAGTTGTTTGTTTTAAACAATCTGTTATAGTTCTAGCTAGCATTTATATAACTATTTCTTTTTACCTCCCAAAAGCAGACGCTATCACGAAACTGTGAATATTTGCTAATTCGTCGACATTATTGCTAGCTTGTCACTTTAGTACAAATGTATTAGTTACCTCGCTGTCATGAAAATGTTTGATGCATACTACCGTATTGACCGTAGTACGTGAATTTTGATGTGGAATTGCTCTAGGCCATTTTCTTTTCATTATACATCGACCCCCGGAAAAGCAAATGTTGAGACTGCACTGTTACTTAGCAAGGATGCAATTCAAGGCTGAAGTTTGAATTGCATCCTGGAACACGGTACCGTCTAGGCATCTGAAAACATCACGTAGAAAATTAAATTAGGCTTAAAAATCAATTTCTATACAAAAACTATTATTGGTCGTTATGAAATGCAGCAACTATATGTTAAACCAGTGTTTCTCAACCTTTTTGGAAGCGTGGCCCCTTTTGAGTGTCTTTATTTTTCTGTGGCCCCCTACCTTTTTTTTCAGCTCACTGAGAAATATGAAATCTCCGATTTGGTATACTTTTTCCCAGAATATCCCCGAAAACACCTTATTTTTTTTTTAGCTCACCGAGGAATTTGAAATCCTCAATTTGCCTGTGGCCCCCCTAAAATGTGTTGTGGCTCCCCAAAACAAAAATAAATCTCTGTGGCCCCCTGGGGGGACATATGGCTCACCGTTGAGAAACCATGTGTTAAACTACAATAATTTTACAATTTCACGTATCTATATATTCGGTGAATAATTCTTATTGCATATGATAAGCCATACCAACTAATTCATGATTTCAATATAAGTTTAATTGAATACATACACTCTGTTTTCAATTTGGAATGCCAGTACAGTATTCCAACTTTATTTTTTAACTTAATTTTCTACGAAATTTTAATACAATCTCTATATTAATGCAAATTATATCATCGATACGACTCACAAAGCACATTCATTATGTCAAAACACGTCTTCAGTCACAAATAATAATATTTAAATTTAATTCAATGTTTGCTTTGCAAATCAAATGTCAAATCCTAACCTATAACATATTACATTTACACATTTTTTAAACATTATTTGCGAAAAATCTTGATAAATATCAATGGTAATTAATATTCAACAATTCAATACTTATTCAAAGATGTAATTTAATTAACTGGTGGAAATAAATTGTGAATTTATAATGTTCGTTAATCATTGACGAGCGTGGTTGTTACTACCTTAATTTTCAACATAAATATCGATATTTACTTACTTTTAATGGATATTTTAATGAATCCTTATATTGGTGGAAGATAATAATCACTGAGCAACTTTGAATGGCTTAAAATTCAAGTTTAATGTATAATATATCACGATTTAATCGAATTATATGGCATTGATCGCAACACAGTTTACACAACCAATATAGCGGCCACGGAAGCTGCGGAACAGAAATTATAACGTCTATATAAATCATGACTTTTGTAAGTGTAAGGTGGTTTTCAAAGAACTTTTAAATGCCTAAGAATACACTGATAAAAAATCTTCAACTCAAATACATTAAATTTGAAGAAAAAAAACTTTCAATGTGGAGATACATAGAAGCAATCACTGGATTTCCATATAAACTTTATGTAAATCGCTAGTCGACAACAGCAGTCCGAGGGACTAGGGGTCGATTGCGTAGTGCTATTTCTACGCGGCTTTGGATAGAGGCGGTAATGATCTTAACATTAATAGCCGATAAAATAATCACTATGTTTGCCACACTGTCCATTTCGCCCAATGATAACGCTTTATTTTGAACACCACATTTTTCGACCAATGCTAACGGCTTATTTTGAATAGCATATTTTTGAATTTGTCGTTCGTCCAATTAGAATGGACGTCTTTTTATATTCAAAATTCAAATTTCCTGGCTTAGAACTGAAGCATCGTAATAATATTGAGAGAACTTTATTTGAAAGATTACATCGCTACGAAGTTTTTTAAATAATCAAATATACTGATTTGATTTTTTGAAGCTATAATTATAGGGCTGGGAGCTGATTTGACAGATTTTGATCAGTGTCATTGATTCGATTATTGGAAGGTATGGTTATATTTTGCATCCGGCCTTGAAAATCTTTTTAATTGCTTACATGCATTAGGAATATTCTAATGACGGTATGGATATTTTATAGAACTATATTTCGATTTTTATTTTAAAATCTTCTACTTCGAAAAATGACTGTTATCAAACTTAAACATTATCCAAAAAATAAATAATTTACAATTTAAATACTGCAGGGCTGTCGATATACGCCCCGAGGTCTATTTCTGCTACTACGAAAAATGATTGTTAGCAAACTTAAACATTATTCCAAAAATTAAATAATTTACGATTTAAATACTGCAGGGCTGTCGATATATGCCCCGAGGTCTATTTCTGATATTACGAAAAATGATTGTTAGCAAACTTAAACAGTATTCTAAATAATATATTATATACAATTTAAATACTGCAGGGCAGGACTGTCGATATATGGCCCGAGATATATTTCTTTTACTTTTAGAATTTCTGGCTTACTCAATAAATAGGTTTGCAATTTATTTTTCACGCCAGTAAATTTTACTTAAAAATGCAAAAAAAAATCCCCCCATTGAGGTCAACAGGCTTACAGCTAGTATATTATTAAGATAACATACAGATTATGATAATTTTAGAGATAATAATATCATTAAGTTTAGAAAAACAACATTTTTTTAAAAATTATCCATTTGACAGATACTAATTCAACATTTAATTAGCTATGAATGTCCAATAAAAAATGAAAAAAACTGAATATTATTATCGATGTATTCAATTGAGTTTTCAAAAATAAATAGTTCATTTTGGTTGAGATGTGACTTTTTATTGAAAAAAATAGGAGGTCTCTGTTTAATCACGCCACAGGCTCCCTTTTCATTGTTTACAGATACATTTTATTTCAATATAATAATAAGGAATGCTAGGATGACTTGAAAATCATGTTGAGCGAGATTCTATAAATTAAACGAATGTTTATAAATAAGCCATTCAATAATTTGCCTTAATTATAGGCGTCGCTGTAGACCCTGACACTCACATTGACTAATTAAATTTTAATATAAAATCTCTTTTATGTTCCAGTATATTTCAAAATATGCATGAATATTTAATTTTTATAAGCTTTTTAAAATAATAAAATAAATATAACTCTAAGCGATATTAAATATCTGCCACCTGTGAACAATATAAGTAATCTTTATTGCGTAGACGGACATTAATGTAACTAGTCATCACGGGATGTCGTCATAAAATAATAATTTTTTCGCATGTGCTATTTTTATCTTTGTTTGACGCATGCTTAAAACCTAGTGTTTGAGTGAATAAACACGATTATTCGTGCGCCTACAAGGTCTGGCAATATCTTTGTTTCAACGTCGAAACTGTTCGAAACAACGGTCCAAAATGGCAGTAACCTCCGTTGCAGCTGTAAATAGTCGGTACTGCAGACAGCACATGAAAACTGATAACAATTAGTGAACTATTCAGTTACGATTCGAATGACAATTCTCTTAATATCAGTGGGTGTTTAAATAATAAACTTTAATTGTTAGTGGTAAAACTGTGTTGGTTCATAATATGGATTACAAAAGCGGCGTATACAATGCAGCAAGAGATGGGAACCTCACACGACTGAAAGTAAGTAGTTAATGTCATCTACATACACTTGGCATATTCGTTTTATTTCTGAATCTGTCGATATTTTTCGCATCACTCGTGAATCTTTGTCATCATTTTTCTGGGCCTGTAAAAATCATTACGAAACAAAGTTATTTTTGGCATAAAGCGTTGTAAACAATACGTCAACGAATATATTTAGCCTACATCCTAAATAAAACCCTTCGGCTTAGGTCAATATTTACAGGCTATCTGTGTGATACTCATTATGTATAATGTGAAAAGACAGGTCATAACAACGGTAAATTATCACATGATTTATAAATATCGTTAATAATTCGCTATGTACGTATGGGTCGCTCTGCTTACGTCAAATACAGATTTATCGTGGAGTTTTGTTGGAATTCAATGTGTTTTTATTGTTATTTAGGATATTTCTTTGTGTAAATAGTAATTATACGAATAGATGAACTTCTTCCTATTTTAAATCATTGTATTCATTATAATACAGTAAAAACGTGTACGTGGAAAACAAAATCATCTGACACATCGAATTTTGTATAGATTTCTGTTGTACATGTATAGACAAAACAACTTGAATCAAAGATAATATATTATCATAGTTCATTTGGATTTAAACTGACATTTGAATCACAACACAAGACAATGAAGTTATTTGGTATTGTTTGCATGTCTCTTGATTTCTTTAATCCACTCACTGATGCCATGAAATATATATTATACAATTGGTAAGTACTTATATTGCTCATAAAAATAAAAAATCTATACCGACTAGAAATGATGAAAGCCATAAAGTAATTATCTTATTATTATTTTATTTCAATTATCTTATATATATATATATATATCTATAAACATTTTTCAATACTAAAACATTTTTCCTACCACTGTAAAAAAAACTACCTATGAAGGTATCATAAATAATTAGTGACTTGAAAATTGATGTTTAAAGATTTTTAAACGTTATTTTCTTCAAATTTAAACTAGACGGGAAACATTCCAAGTTAGTATATGCTAACACAAATGACAGTTCCGTCGAGGGAACTGTGTCAAAATAGTTATCTACAATAATATTTGATCACTTTTTGTAGAATTTAATCTATTCTAGATTTCTACCAAATAAATGGCAACTCAATTAATAGATAACATATTACACAGTTTATGTATGTATTTAAGTATCTACTTATAAAGATTAGCATAAATATATATGATGTATCAACCTTCGCTTAGGTCAGCATTCGGAAAATAAAATTGTAAACACCAATCTTTAATACAGTCTAATCACCTTGGAATAAATAATTTATTGTATAGTTCTCCAGCTCTAGGTAAACAAGATACAGATCACCACACGAGCTTTTGCCTCCATACTCATTTGCTACAGTAAATTTGATGTCAATATAATAAAATACAATTCAGTTTTACGACAGGTGACCAGAAATACCATCAAAACAATAATCATCAGACATGTGGACCTATAATGTATTTGTGTATCATTTTTCTAAAAATAATTTTCCCCATTGTCTTTATAATTTTGTGCAAATTTGTATAGTCCTGATAAAATATATAAAATCGACTAAATGTGCGCGATTGAGTCTGGGTGTCACATTGGAATTTGGGTGTTTTTTCTTCTTGATAAAAAAGATCAATTCATATCAACGGACACTTATCTATAAATATGGAATAATGTTGATAGTTCTCTTCATCGACGCTGTCCAAAAAAATGAAAGTAGGGATGATGAAAGTCACTGGCAACCAACGTTCTAACTCTAATTTTTCGGTTGTGTGTGCGGACCATCAGCTGCAGTGCAGTTTATTTTCAGCAAAAACAAAAAGTGTGCGCAAGAATGGACGTAGGTAGTCACTGACCTACTCAATGAAGCTTAATAAATCAATTCGTCGTAACAGGATGCTAAAAATACTCTAGGGATCAATGAAATTAATGAAAAAATTATAATATTGAAACTTGATAGCTTGATGGTTTATCCTATTGAAGTCCGGTCAGTCAACCCATTATTTGCATATTACATTCAACATAATATTTATTTCTTTTGGAAACAAAAAGATTACTTTAAATTGCACACAATAGCGGGAACATTGCTAGCAACCAGTTCTTTTATAGGCCAGTCCTTTGTAAAAAGTGACTTAATTCAAACAAGTTTTGTTGCGATGTTCCACTAAGAATCCATTTGTTACATCTTGTGGGCGGATGTTTTTTGAAGAATATATTAAATTATTTCACCCATCTAGCAAAGTTGCGGTCTTCCCGTACTACCGAAACCAAGATCCCGGTATTCATGGTGTATTTTGTATACCGAAATGCGGGTTTTGAAAATGTATAGAAACCATCAGATTTTTAATTATAATTGTTTGCGATGAATTGAAATATTTTAAATCTGATTAGAGTTTTGTCAACTTAAACAAGTTCCTGGATTGATGAGCCTTTTAATGATGTATTATTTAGACACAGTTAGTAATTTATGAACAACGCCCGTTTATGAACACCATAAATGTTTTAATGGCGGTATTTTATATAAAATTTCGAAATGTCAATACAGATTTTGGTTTACTCTTTCGGTATTGTGACCTCGATCAATCTAGTTTTTGCTTTTTTATAGTTATCGTTATTGGTATTTGCACTACCGGTGTTGATAATTCATCCAGTATTGCAAACCCTAATTTTAACAAATCTGTCAATGTCTGACTCACCGTAGAGGTTATTAACACATTATTAACACACTATACCGACTTCACTAAATGTCGTCTTCGCAGCCAGGGTCAAATATATTTCACATCACTTTAACACTAACTAGTAGCTTCTGAGAGTCCCTAGAGTTCACCGTCCAAGTCTCAGATCTATACGCCAGAACTGGTCTTATAAGAATTTTGTAGAAACAAAATTTTATGTTATGCCATTGAATTTGGAGGATTTTAATTATGTATGCTATCCATAGAAGCATTTATTGCTGCTTACAATTCTCCTTTTGATTTCCTTACTTTCACTGTTTTGGATGTTGACTGGTGATCCAAGATACATCGACCGCTTCGATGAGTTGAATATCCATTGGTGGCATTGTTTTGTTTTGTATATTTTTAATCCAATGTCACTTGCTGCTAGTTGCATGACCACAAAGGCTTCGACATCATTCATTGAACGGCCGATTATATCAATGTCATCTATCTGCGTACGTCGGAATCTGCACTGATTCCGTGTCGATTGACTCAGACTTGTGTAATTTCGAGTCTCGTATATCTTTTTCAAATTTTAAATAATAAGTATATCAAAGTTTACTTCTGTAAACGCCATCACAGGCTGCCTAAAATCAATAAACATAAATAAAATATATTCCACTTTTGTTAAAAAAATGACATGTGTTTCGCCTCTTTGAGAAGCATCATCAGACTTAACATCGCAAGGTTAAGACATTCAGTCAGGAAAAGGTTGATATCGCCTTCCTGAACCAAAGTCTAACTGCGACTTACGTGGATTATCCTTTAACGCAGTGTTCCTCAACCGGGGTCCATAGCATGTTCTTATTTGTATAGCTACCCAAAGAAGATTAAACAACCTAACGTTTTTGAGATGTAAAAAATTTGAGCACTTAGTAAACTCAAAATCAAGTCTATGACATCCTTAATGACCATCAAATATTTATCAATCACCGTTTTTAAAACCCCTACAAGACGCTAATGTAACAAGCTACAAATAATCACTTTATTATAAACTAATTTACTTTAAATAATCCCACATTTTTTATCGTCACAAGAAACACTGATGTCAAGTTAATAAATAAAATATTATAATTTTATAAATAAATTAGGATGTTAGTGTAGATAACAGGATATACTGTGTATCTCTTCTAAACTGTATAATACATACCTGAGTTAATGTATGTTTGAACTTAGTTTTGATGATGGCATACGCCTCTATAGCAATCAACTAAATATACAATAATATTTGTAGAACTAAACACTTTGTCATTTTTTCACCTTATTACAATGGAGTTCTACCAAGTAAAAGCCAACTCAATCAATATTGTAAACACTTTGGTCAATTGTTTTTTATTCATTTGTCTTATTGTCTACGGCACAGTTTCTCAACCATTTTGGGCCCGTGGCCCTTTTGAGTCTGATATTTTTTCATTGCCCCCATACCCGTATTTTATATAAGCATGTAAGTTTTTCGAGAGTCGGGGAAACAATTATTTCGGGACTGGAAAAAAGTGAGAAATTAAAAGATTTTTTTACAAAATAATTTATGTATCTCTATATTAATAGCCGATAAGGTTTGTTGGCCGAGTGTTGGTTGTTTGTATGTCCGCGATTTCGCCTTTTCAATGACGTAGAAAGATGGTCTCCCCCCCCGCTGTTTTTTTTTTGTTCATACTAGGCATATTTTTTCGTTACACTGACATTTGAAGAAGCACATTTTGTGTTGTGGAAAATCGCTAAACCTTTGATTGAACATAAAAAAAATTGCCGCGGCTCTGATACGATACACGGAACTTTGGATTAGCTGCCGAGCTCTCTATCAACTGAGGTACGGTCACATTCCACTAGAGTGAAAATAAAAGTTCAATATATATTAAACATTCGAAAACGGAACTAAATTTGGGATTCAAAGTGAATTCGATTGTTTCTATTAAAAATTCAAAAATGGAATATTGTGACATCTGTCAAATAAAGAGTGGGGTCTACATTTACACCTGCAGTATTGTGTGATTAATTCAAAATAAATGAGTTAATAATGTAGGTCTCTATGATATGATACATTGTTGTATCTCATTTAAATCTTCAGAACATATTTGTACATATACATAGTCTCGACAGTCAAATGTAAATATTCCATGTATGACATATATATGCTGACGGCTTAAAATAGAATATTTTAAGTTCTAACAGAGGGTAAGTATTTAGAATTTATCTTGATACTTTAAAAGTTTTGTATCTTTTGTTTTGAATAACGAGTAAACGAGTCTATGCTTTAGACAAGGTAAATTTATGCTCAAATATTACTTTAAAATAAAGTAAGCCAAATAGTTTGATAGACTGCGGTCAACAAGACTAAAATTAAAAAATAAATACTGCAGGGCTGTCGATATATGTCCCGAGTCTTCTCCTTCTTCGCCGAAATATATTTGTTTGCATACTGAAACATTTGAATTATTCTAAAAATTATATTATATACGATTTAAAGACTGCAGGGCTGTCGATATATATCCTGGGGTCTTCTTCTTTTTCTCCAAAATATGTTTTTTGCATACTTCAAACATTTAAATTATTCTATGAAGTGCACGGAGACTTCTAAACTGGTGTTTGACATAATCTGATATTAATTCAAGAAGTTGTCTAGCAAAAATTTCAGTCTTTTTTCTTGGTTTTAATTTTTTACAAGGTCATCTTTTTCAAACTTATAAGCTCAATTTAGACATTAATTCGGCATTTGCAGCTTGCACCCTTTTGATAGAACGTGTATCAAGTTTGATACATTGTGATTATCGAAAAAAACCTGTTTTGAAAAAACTGTGGGTTACGTCCTTTTTCCTTTCCATAGTCGATTTAGAACCGATGTTAGTTTTTACAAAAAAAAATGATTGTTAAATTGTGTATTCTGACACCATTACTCTATAGTCGTGACGTAATATTGCCACTGCCATATTTTGGATTGTTGGTAATATTAAACAGGATTCATTAAATTTCGGCCCGCAACATTTATTTTGCTTCTGAATCAATTTAAGATGTTTTTTTTTGTCGTATTCAGTCATAAAATACCATATTAATCTTAAATAAAGACGCTTCTCTGCTTTAACCCATATTATGCCGGTAAGTATTAGGATAGTCGTACACCTATGGCCACAATTTTCTTGGTAATAATAAAACCTAATAAATATACATTTTTTGGCAATATATGAATAGTATATCGTATAGACTTACCAAATAAATACACGCTGTCATTTGCGCCGCCATATATCCACAAAATCAAAACCAAATTTTTCAGTGCGTCAGTATCTGTACTGTTAGCGACGCTTTTCGGTAATACAAATAAGTTATTTTTAAAATCGATATTACATTGATTATAGTACAAAATATCATGGCTTCGAATCGTTATTTTTTTTCGTTCCGATTCAAGTAAAAAAATATATATCGTTTCGGTTCCGGTTTTCGTTCCGACAAAAATAACGGTTTTTCTAGTTTTCGGTTCAGCTCGGAGTGATTCATTTTGGTAATTATCTGTTAGCGCGGCGCCATTTTTAGCCCCTCGCGTACAGTTTTAGAAGTTGCAATACAATACGCAATGCAGCGTAAAAAGATGGAGCAGATAGATTAAATGCTACGAAATATCTCTGTCATCAAGACGCAATCTAACTTTGGGAACTTGATAGAAGAGCCCATTATTTTTTACTCTATGGGGAAGGCCTCCTTGTTGTATTTTTAGCCCATACGATTTAAATAATGATATACTCGAACAAGAAGTAATCGATGGTGATGTGTGGTGAGTGGTGAGCGAGTCCAAGGATAAGACCCAATACGTGTCAGGCCTACGACAATCGAACTCAACTGACTTGGGGAGTAAGAACATATTAACGCGCGTGTTTGAACACGCGCTGAACCGAAAAAAACCGATATTTTTTTCGATTCGGTTTGGTTTTCGTTCCGACAAAAATAACGGTTTTAACGGTTTTTGTTTTTCGGTTCAGTTTCTGTTTGAAGCCCTGCAAAATATATCGACTGTAAATATAACACAGTGATTCTAATAGTTATTAAAATCGTCTACTTTATCCTGTATTCGTGGGTTTAAAATGGACCGTATATATTCGCTCGTGGCACACAACCGGTTAATCGCATGATAAACATATTTGTAGAGGTGTTTTACGAGATCTATTAAGTATGTTATATAATATAATTATATTATACATCAATGTTACATAACGAGTTGCCTAAGAGTAATGTAATTAGATTAATTTATTTTATTACCAGTCATGTTCAATACACTGCTGAATGTAGACTTCGCCTAGTGCTTTGCCTAAATATTTATTATAGTGTATGCGATATAAATTATATATCATAGCTTGTCAAAAACGGTGGACCTTCGACATCTCCATTTTGTTCTCTACCATTGAATAGTCGAATAGTGTATCTCGTTCATTGAATATATCATTCAACTAATGGTTGGCAATAATTTCGAGATGATTGTTGTGACATGAGGACTAATAATTGCTTATCGTTATTCGCCATTCCAGAAATCATGAAGATACAACATTCTCAGCTGATATATTGATATTCGATAAGTACTTGCTATTTCGGTTAAAATTGTTTTTAATTTATTTTTTGATTCTGTCACACCGCGTGTAATAGAACACTTTAAATAGTTTATAATACAATTTAAATGTATTATTTTTTTCAGTGATTTCCCAGCAATGCATACTATACAATATAGTTTGCAAACATGAGTTTTATCAATAATATTATTCTGAAGATAATAATTTAAAGCAGAATAAACATTAATCATATTACTATTCAAATCTATACACACCCCGTGGTAATTAAGTCGTGACTATTGTATAATTAATCATCGCAATTTTAGTAAAAGCTGTATCCAATAGAAAAAAAAGTTTTGAATTTTTTCGATGCCAAATATTTTTTTCGAATCCGCTGGCGAATGTAAAATTAGAATAACAAACATTGAACACCTCTGTCGGTTGGTAAATTGGTCCACCACAGCAGCGGTGTACACGTTCCCTCTCTCGCCGGGCCTTGACATTTCAAAATTATCTTGTCGAAAAAATCTTATTACTTAACTGACCCGCTTTTTGATCGTCCAGACTATCAGGTTTTCATCCGAAATCAAATCGTTTATTTTTTATTTTTTTGTGTCAATTTGCAAACCATATTTTGCCGATTAACAATTACTATTGTGGCAATTTTCTTAAATTGTCAGCGCTGAGAAATAACAACTTATTTTGATTTATTTCTAAAATGCTCAGCGGTAGCGCTAGTGTTAAATATGCTTGCCACAAATGCTTCGATTCACCTAGAACTAGATCAAATCTGGAAAACTATGCGTCCGCGATTGGCTCACGATATAGTTCTTCGGAAAGCAAGAAATGTTGGGAGATAGTTGACATCGTCTGGATTAAACATGACTGTCACTGGAAATTAGGAATTCTGAAGTCTCGGGGTTTTCAAAGTCCCGGGACTCGAGACGTGATGAAGTCAAAGTCCCGAGACATCCCGAGACTCGAGACTTTTATTTCCTCTTTAATAAAATTATAATTTTACTAAAATTAAATATTTACATGTATGCATGTATGTATTTTTGTATTACATACACTCGGCGCCTTTTGAAAGTACGCACTAGTAAAAATTGCGTTTTTTTTACTACAATGTTTAATAATTATTATTTTTCTTATGTAATGGATGTGTGCAATGCTTACGGTTAATTTTTACTAAGAAAAGATGATAATGGTACATGTTTTGAAAAAATATCAACGAAGCCGCCGTCAGGAGTAAATTTATGACCGTAACTTCACAATACAGCTTTTAGACCTTTTTTTGTCCTATTGAGACATTGGTACCTTTGTGAAATTCTGAAAAAACATTTGTACTTAAAACAGCATCAGGTATAAACATTTAATTTTAATATTTTTTAATTTGCTTTTGCTACAGTTATATTGCAATATATAAACACATGGTATTTGAAACTTCTACGAAATTATAAATCCCAAACATCTGTTTTTCTATCAGATCTCTTTTATATATGCATACTTTTGTTAAAACCCCGGGTAAGTGTCACGTCCCGACCATTTCATGTCCGTTTTTCTTGGGTCTCCCCTCATTCAGGGTCATGGGTCAGTCATTTTGAGGGTTTCTTAACCACAAGAATTATTTTTTTCAGAATTAAAATGTAAGTACATGCTATTAGGACATTATTAATCACAGTCACAATTCCCGGGACATTTTCCAAAAAAGTCACGGGACTTAAGACCGCAAAAAATCCAACAAGTCCCGGGACGTCTCGACACAGAATCCCTACTGGAAATGCATCGCTGGAACAAAGACAGTATTTATGTCAAATTAATCAAACATTGAATAGCGTCTATCGCGATAGCGTTAGAAAATCTTAGACATTCATTCCAATAAATACATACCATATCATTAAATTTGAATCGTTCAAATTATGTAAATTCACACAAGTTTTGTCACTAACGATTCAGGTTTCGCCTTTCGGCATCTTCAGGCGTTCAAGTGTACTACGGATAAACTTGAACTGACTAGTTGGTCGAACTGACTAGATTCAAATTTAGTATTGAAATTCCACAAAGTCCATAAACGCCTTCATAAAATTTCCTTTCTTTTATTTAATTTAAATATGTCATATTTAACTCAAGACCCAGTGATGGAATAATAATAAATTAATCAAAAAAAGATTTATTTTAAATAATTATTTTCGACGTTCTTTTAATCATTTATGTTTAACATCAAATCACAGTGAATTTTTTGAAAGTTATTTTAAGTGGAATGAAATACCTCGGAGTAATTCGAAGATAATTTATCTTCGGCCGAGAGTAATCGCAACGTTTAGAAAATCTTAACTAATCGTTTCGGTAATTTCAACTTGCGACTACCAACCATAATGTGCATACTTGGCGATACTTGTATGTTTATATGATGTCTACTCCGGTATGAAGTATATGGTCCCCCTTGGAAGAGCTTTACTGTCTTTATTAAGTATCTGCTTCAAAATCACTCTAAAAGCCATTTATAATCATTTATATCTGGATATATTGTACGATTGTTAATATTCTGAGAAAGTAATGCTTAAACTAAAAGGGATGGCGATTTGTTTTATGAATGCACTTTTTTTGCATGCCAGTATGTTTACAAGCTTCTTTTCTTTCACCATATACGCTCCCTATGTGGAGCATATGGCCGCCACGCGGAACCTCCATGTTTCCCCGTCTCCCGCCAATTGCTTTGCTTCCTCCCATGACATGCCAGCATCCCTCAGTTCCGCCGAGTACCTTCATCCTATGGATAGTACCCGACGGACGTCCGGGGCGCTGGAATCCCACCGGTCGAAAGAAGAGGCAGGCAGGATTAAGGCTTTCCGGAGGCATCCGCAGCACGTGATCCAGCCAGTTCCAACGTTTCTCCATAACCACTGACGTGACGGGGCGCTGTCTTGTCAGTTCACTTATCTCCGAATTCCTCACAAAATCATTTGATTGAGTGATTTTTTGACGTTTACAAGCAAAAGAGTTAAATAAACAAACCTATGTTTTATTACATCTATCATAAAAATCGACGACTTCCTCTAAGTTACAAATCAATTCTACAATCAACAAGTATAAAATACCAGAGCTGCGGAGTCGAGACTGTTTTAACTTGAGTCGGACTCGACAAAAACTAATAACTTCGAGTCCTTTTTTTGAAAATTGTGTATTCAAATCGCTAGGGTTTATAGTGGCACCACTGCATGCTACTAAGCTAAACAAAACATTATAGTCGTGTTTTAAGCTATAGTCGAAGTCGTTCTATTTGTTGACGACTTCACAGCCCTGTACAATTCATACATACATACATAGGTACAACATAATATATAAAGATAAATTTCAATATTACTAGAGATTCTTTTTAGGGATTTCAATTTACTAATACTATTATAAGTTAGAATTATGGCATCCAATCGAAAGTAGCACACAATGATTTTAACCCCGGGATATACAACAGAGAAGTAGCTAATGTCAATGTCAGAATTGCCGATGTAAATCGGGATCGCAGGATCGGAAAGTAAATCAAAGTATATCTTTCAATGTCTTAAAAGAGACGAGGGTTAATTTGTTTTCGAATGAAATAACGTGTTTCCTCTCCCCTGTACTTTAAGTTTAAGCTGATTTAGATGAGATGCAACGTCTACCATGCAATACTTTTTTCGGAATCCACTGATCGTCCATTAGTTCTGGATAGTGAACACTCTTCTCAGACGCTTTGATTTCTGTCAATGAGGAAGCGAAACATTTTAAAACGTTTCCTTTTGATAACCAACGTACCTTGTTATACAACAGAAGATCTACATATACGGACTCTACGTTTCAATTAAAAATATTTGAATTGGCGACGCTTTCGAGCTTTAGCTATAATGTAGTATATAATCTTAATCACCAATTCTATAACTTTGCAAATTTATTCTGGAAATGTCTGCGCAAAAAGCGCTTCATGAAAAGTGATGTAACAATGGTAAGCAAGTATCTCGTGAATATTTTTTTCTTTGGATTTAGCAATAAGTGTTAACACAGCAACAAAATAGCAAACTGTGGCAGAACCGCACTCACTTTGTCAAAAAGCCGCATGGGCACTGAGTTTACTGATCGACTAATCGTATCGAAATAACCAAACACTCTAAAATTTCACGCGGTAGAATGTCCTTATCTTATTGTTTTTTCTCTAATCGATAATTCTTTTTTAGATTTGTTTTTAAAGAACCAATTATTTTAAATACGATGCTTTTCTAGCAGAAAATTTATCTTAGGTAAGTAAATTTCTATAAATGAGCAATCAACAACACAAAACAATCTTATATTACGTGCTATTGTCGGGGTGCCACTTATAGCATACTAATTAAAAATAGTGTGCAAGTATATAAAACCTTCCTTGACTTGCAACTTATTAGAAATAACCAAGCGCCTCACAATAATACATAAACCTGTTTTGTTTGATTTCATAATTTGGTATACTAGAATAGGATATTTCAATTGGCATTAGGAAATATAACGAATTCTATTTACAACCAATAATATAACAGATTTCATCACACTTATACCGCAGATCAATTAAAGTGTGTGACTACTTTGATAGTCCTTATTAGGTGTTGCAAGGATAGTTTTTTTTTAATGAACAGAGCCTAACATACAATTATTCAATGAGACTGAACCCAAAACAACAATGAAAAATGATAACTTGTCCATTAATATTATAGATACAAAATCTCTTTCAACGAATAATAAATTATTGAGAAATTGAATGTTTTATTTTGCGTTGATTGTGACCATGCAGATACATATTCGAGATAATTTTTTTTATCTATATAAAAATGAATGTTTGTTTGTCCCGTATGCGTTCCTCTACTATTCATCCGATTGCAATAAAATTTTGTTGAGTCGTTGTGCGGACGCTCGTGAAGGTTTCTGAATTAGTAGAGCCAGCGGTGGGCTGCCAATACGTTTACAATGAGACTCGCTTTGTATCAAAGCAATTCTCGGTGTTATGGGAAGCAGTAAGTTTTCTTATCACACCTATGGAATACTATGCAATACTGTGCATCCAAAAGCACTTCAATAAACACAATTAAATCAATAACACTTTCTATCTTTGAGTGGCATTGTAACGCATGCCGGGTACTCGCTAGTAATATATAATTCGGAAATTAATGTCGTTTTTTCGCCGATTTCAGTCGATTTGAATGATTAGTCGCGGTCTGTCTTTCTTTTGTGTATACGCGTGCCTTCATATTTATTGTTTCATCAACAGTTGGGGGCGTCCATTATAACAGAAACAATTAAAATAAAAACCAGATTAGATTTATTTTTTATTTTTCAAAAGATTGTTTACGAAATTGCATGGTATTTGAGTTTTTTTTTAAATATCTGCAACTACGGCAACGCTTAGCATTTGTTATTGCCAGTATTGTTCTATTTTAAAAACTAAATTAATTTAAAAAAAAAATCATATATTTACAAATAATTGGGCCATTGTATTTATCAAAGTTGGAAGACGCCGCCATGCAGGCTTATCCTATCATGATAGCAGACCCGATCGTCGAACTGAAGAACAATTTCGTCCGACAGGACATATTATAAATATCACGTGTTATTATATTATCGAATCAGAAAAAGGCAGTATTATGGGGGGGAGGGGGATTGCAATGAAAATGATAACTAACCGAAGTTTTTTTTGTCGAATTTGCGACAAACAAAAATAGTTTTGATCATTTTCTTTATATTTAAATCTCTATGAATTTTGGTTCTTAATTTCCAGCATTGTTAATTGTGTTCTCAAGAAATTCTGTTCTGATTCCTTCAGGGTTTATCAATATTTTGACATGCTCTCGTTTTTTTTTAATATTAAGTTCGTAATCTATATATTAATAGTCGATAATGTCCGTCCGTCCGTCCGTCTGTAAATTGTCCCCGATTTTAATATTAAAAAAATTGTAAAAATTATACCAAAAATAAAATAATTTACGAAATTTCTACTTCTAAGAAAAATGGTTGTTAGCAAACTTAAACATTGTTCCAAAAATTAAGTAATTTACAAGGACTATTTTTGCTACTATGAAAAATGGTTGTTAGCAAACTTAAACATTATTCCAAAAATTCAATAATTTACGAGGTCTATTTCTGCTAATAGGAAAAATAATTGTTAGCAAACTTAAACATTATTCCAAAAATTAAGTAATTTACAAGGACTATTTTTGCTACTATGAAAAATGGTTGTTAGCAAACTTAAACATTATTCCAAAAATTAAATAATTTACGAGGTCTATTTCTGCTAATAGGAAAAATAATTGTTAGCAAACTTAAACATTATTCCAAAAATTAAGTAATTTACAAGGACTATTTTTGCTACTATGAAAAATGGTTGTTAGCAAACTTAAACATTATTCCAAAAATTCAATAATTTACGAGGTCTATTTCTGCTAATACGAAAAATAATTGTTAGCAAACTTAAACATTATTCCAAAAATTAAGTAATTTACAAGGACTATTTTTGCTACTATGAAAAATGGTTGTTAGCAAACTTAAACATTATTCCAAAAATTCAATAATTTACGAGGGCTATTTCTGCTAATAGGAAAAATAATTGTTAGCAAACTTAAACATTATTCCAAAAATTGAGTAATTTACAAGGACTATTTTTGCTACTATGAAAAATGGTTGTTAGCAAACTTAAACATTATTTCAAAAATTCAACAATTTACGAGGTCTATTTCTGCTAATAGGAAAAATAATTGTTAGCAAACTTAAACATTATTCCAAAAATTAAGTAATTTACAAGGACTATTTTTGCTACTATGAAAAATGGTTGTTAGCAAACTTAAACATTATTCCAAAAAATAAATAATTTACGAGGTCTATTTCTGCTAATAGGAAATTAATTGTTAGCAAACTTAAACATTATTCCAAAAATTAAGTAATTTACAAGGACTATTTTTGCTACTATGAAAAATAATTGTTAGCAAACTTAAAAATTATACCAAAAATAAAATAATTTACGAAATTTCTACTTCTAAGAAAAATGGTTGTTAGCAAACTTAAACATTGTTCCAAAAATTAAGTAATTTACAAGGACTATTTTTGCTACTATGAAAAATGGTTGTTAGCAAACTTAAACATTATTCCAAAAATTCAATAATTTACGAGGTCTATTTCTGCTAATAGGAAAAATAATTGTTAGCAAACTTAAACATTATTCCAAAAATTAAGTAATTTACAAGGACTATTTTTGCTACTATGAAAAATGGTTGTTAGCAAACTTAAACATTATTCCAAAAATTAAATAATTTACGAGGTCTATTTCTGCTAATAGGAAAAATAATTGTTAGCAAACTTAAACATTATTCCAAAAATTAAGTAATTTACAAGGACTATATTTGCTACTATGAAAAATGGTTGTTAGCAAACTTAAACATTATTCCAAAAATTCAATAATTTACGAGGTCTATTTCTGCTAATACGAAAAATAATTGTTAGCAAACTTAAACATTATTCCAAATATTAAATAGTTTACGAAATTTCCGCTAATACGAAAAATAGTTGTTAGCAAACTTAAACATTATTCCAAAAATTAAATAATTTACGAGGTCTATTTCTGCTTCTACGAAAAATGGTTGTTAGCAAACTTAAATATTATTTCAAAAATTAAGTAATTTACAAGGACTTTTTTTGTTACTACGAAAAATAGTTAACAAACTTAAACATTATTCCAAAAATTCAATAACTTACGAAATTTCTGCTATTACGAAAAATAGTTGTTGGCAAACTAGAACATGATTCCAAAAATAAATAATTTACAATTTAAATACTGCAGGGCAGGGCTGTCGATATACGCCCCCAGATATATTTCTTTTACTATCAGAATTTCTGGATTATTCAATAAATAGGTTAGTAATTTATTTTTGACGCCTGTAAATTTTCTGACTACTTAAAAATGCAACAAAAATCCCCCCGTTGAGGTCAACGGGCTTACAGCTAGTCTCTATTGATTTCTCAATTCGTATCTCGGTACACTGACATTTTCCTTTTGACGTATTATTAATCTCCTGGTCCTGACTTCTAACTTAACATTCATATATAATATTTTATTTGCTATTTTCAAAAGATAACTGTTTGGACTCGGTGCCCTCAACCCACGCAGGCTCGCGTTCTATGTTGCCGCTTGCTATCGTTTCATTACCGCTCGGTTTTTTGAAGAACATTCAACCCGACCAAGAGCTTCCAAAACTCTATATACATAATTATAATATACTCGTCTATCGCTTAGCACGGACCGTAGTTTCCGCAGTCCGCTTGATCAAAGTATAAAACGGAACAGTTTTAAACGAGGGATTGGCTTATATTCTTTTATGAAAGTTTACACGACAAAGAATTACCACTAGGTATTTCAAATACTCCAAACAAATTATTCGACTATTAATTTTTTAAACTGGTCATTCGCATTTGATTTTGATTTTTGAAACGTAGAAATATTTTTATGAAAATACATGCGAAATAGAAAAAAAAATGTATTTTTATTGTTAAAACGTTATTTCATATTCAAAAAGCAATTTCAAATTAGGTCATTGTTTTTGAGACGAGTACCGGAACGTCGAAAATAGGATCGAAGAGCGATGGAGGTACAGAGTGACCCCAGAGAAATTTGCGTAATATTAGCAGTGCATTCATTGATTGAGGTATCATTGTAGATTAAAAAAATATACAAGCTAGATATTTTTGATATTTAGCGAATGGTTAAAATAAGAAGAATTTTGAAATGCGAATGTACCCCACAGGAACCCGAAGGTTAATTATTTTCCACAGAAAAAACACTTTGTAAGCGGGCGTTTTTTAGTGATTAGCGCAAAAATATATTACATTCTTAAAATCAACACAACTTCTAAACCAAACAATATTTTCGGCTGAAATTTTCAAAGAAATCATATGTGACATTTAATCATTAAACATAACATATGTGCCATTTAATCATGAAAACATTTTGAATACATCATAATTTCACTACTTTTCTAAGCTGAATATAAGAACCTGTTATTAATTTAGTAGATAGCACTCCACTTGTAATCAGTATGAAATATTCAAAATATTCTGTATACAAAATAACATTAATCCATACAATACAATTATATACATAATTATAGAATAAGATCCTTATTCCTACAAATTTATAATCACTGGAAGTGTGAAATCTGATGCCTTAAATATTCGATAAACATGTGTCGCCTTTTTAAAAAAAATACTATGTGTGAACGAACATTCAGGGCATTATAAATTATGATATTTATTGCTTATTGTCAAAAAGGGTCACTTGCCGCGGCAGATATTTTGAAGAAACCATTAAATTGCGTAATATGAGTCAATATACCAACAAAACTGACAGTACGCGATAAACGTAATTTTACGTTTCCCGCCTATAATGTGTTAATATTTCTAAAAAAATAACCTATAACCCTCTTTTCCATACATTTCTTAGTCTCGCTTTACATGGTTTCGTTCTACACGGTGATCTAGCAGAACCTATCTTCCGTGTTAAGCGAGGGATGGATGTACTACAAAATAAAAACATCTTCGTCTAAAATATGTTGGCACGATATATGTTAATTTAACGGCATTGGCATCTCTCGCATAAATAGTTTTAACCAGAAACGAACCTTCGAATTTTTTTAGTTCAAGTTTCCGAGGCTTTCCGAAATCAGTGTTAGCACTCTAGAATCGTTCTCTATCGTTCATTTTACTAAAATATTGGTGACGACAAATTAAGGTTATGCTACTGACTGCTATTTACTCGTATTATGTAGTACGTATTGACATTATCAATCGTACATCTTTTAAACTCCACGACAAGAAAGTGTGTAGCTTGAGACCAATCGTAAATGGTATTTATTTTTGTTGCCAGCGTGTTTGAGAAGCGCATGATTGTGCAACGATTACTCGTAGGTTTTAACCGTAAAAAACCGGTTTCATTATAGAAGGTTAATCCATTGCTTAAAACTATTACTAACTTTTAAGAATATGCAATTGCAAACTACCGTAAAGTAACATGAGTACATTTTATTCGTTACATATTATATACTTTTATATGTGGTTTGAACCGATGAAATCCTAAATTTGAATAACGATTCAAATTTAATATTGAAATTTCACTAAGCACCTTCAGTCGAAATCTTAAATTAGATGAAATCCTAGTTTCATGGTGGAGCAACCACCCTGTGGGACTGTCTACAACAGGCTTTCAAAAAAAAATCTATCAAAAGGACTATTTTTAAATCGAAAATATTTGGCGGTCCACACTTCTTTGGTAAATATTTTCTATTTTCAGAAAACATAGGGCAAAAAATCATATTTTATACTTGATGTATATTATTACTCTTTTTAATATACTAAAAAATAGTATATTTTTTTTAACCATATGATTTATGGAATGGTTTGTTTGAAACTAAATCCTGCAATCTCGACCGCATGTTAATTTATATGATAAGTTTGTTTATTCTCATAAGCTCATTATAAAAAAATATTTTTCACAAAAGTATCTACATACTTGCAAATAATGAAACCGTTTGATGAGCATGTTTAACAAACATCAAAATTTTGGACCGTTCATTCTTGCCAAAGGATTATTTTTATATTCCGTACGAAGAAAAAAATATAATATGTAGATTTTAAATAATATCGCAGGACACACTGATCTCTCAAGTAAGGGTGCGCAACCGGTCGATCGCAAAGCAAAGTACTGTCGATCCCGATATTTTTTCCTCTCGTTCCATCCAAAAAAGTTGATTTTAATAATTAATATGTTTAAAAATACTCAAATATAATTATTTTGTTAAAATATATCTAATGATATTTTGCATTTTTTAAAAATATATATTCGATAGAATCGGCGGTAACTCTGTGGACGTTCATTTTTAATATGAAATTAATATTGATAACTTTATTCTTCCACTTGTTGTGTTACAAAATGACACGTGTTTCGCCTCTTTGAGAAGCATCACCAGTCCATCGCAAAGTTTACGAAGAAACTAAAAATTGATTATACCTATTTCTTAAGTTATAAATTACAAAATATAAGTCGGAGTTTGTAAACAATTCATCAACAATATGAGATAAATAATAACAATCACTTTTTAACAACTCAGTTTAGGATGCGTCAAAATTTTTGCCAGCCATATTATATTAAAACTACCAATTATTAGTTGTAACACTGGAACTAAGTCGTCGAACATTATAAGGATGAAATCTGCGGTTACATATCTTTGCTCGATGGTTTGTAATATTGATATGTATCAGGCATGGAAAACCTTTCCTAGGTCTGGGGATAAATTATCATTCTGTCTCCGAGTCAAGGGCCGGACCAAATTATTAAACATAATAAAGTTATATTAAATTAAATAAAACACGTTGCTATTTCTTATATGGTGGTGATCATGAACTAGTAGAGTTGAGCCATCTCCATTATTTAATCCCTCCCTAAAACTATTAATTTCTTTCTCTAATACTTCGCCGAGATGAATCAGGGCCGGACAAAAAAATAGTTCGGCGGATCCGGCCCGCGGGCCAGTGCTTGCCCATATATGATATATATACACACTCTTCACGTTTGAATTGTACATTTCCTTCCGGGAAAACTTGCTCTTGCACGGAAATGATTAATTAGTCAGCGATTTACTTCAATTTGCTCATTTGTTAGATTTGCCATTGAGAACGTATTATAATTATTTTTGCTAAATGTCATTGAACCTAGTTCGTCTGCGCCATATTCTTTTTGAGTATTTGCAGTTGCGGTTGTATTGATATGCCACGTATTGTAATCATCATGTGTGTGGTTGACCTTTATGAATTTAAATATTATATCTTCTTATTGGATTTTAAAATCGAATAAAGACCTTCGTTTGACCATACAGTGACTTTTAACACTTAAGTACCGAATCGTCGAAACTAGGATCAAGGACCGGTGGGATACAATGTGACCCCAGACAAATTTGCGTAATATTTGCATTGCATTGATTGAGGTAATTAACTATACAATAAAGATATTATTGATATTTAGCGAATGGTTGAAATATTAAGAACTTTGTGAATGCGACTGCACCGCATAGGTACCCGAAGGTTAAAGTTTAACTAACTAAGGTAAGAGCACCCATCGCCGCCACTACACTAACTACCGCCACCGTAAGAATGTTCTCGAAATAACAAGAAAACCGTTAAAATTTTCTCAACAAAATATATTTAACGGTAAATACGAATGCATAGTGATCACGTGTCATTTGTTGCTTTGTAGCTAACTGTATTTATTCTATCGGAAATCTCAGTCTTTCTGCAAGAGCTCGGCGGTACAGTTGTGATTTGGCTTTTCGTTAAGCACTTTGTTAAGAAATGGTTAAATTTTATTTTTCGATTTAAAACAAAATTAATTGAATATGTATGAAAGTTACGTTTATTTTGTAATAAATAACATATTCGGAACACTCTAAAGTAAGTTTAAATCTTGAATTAATATTTTTTAAGTGATAAAAATAGAACATATTGCGTGGCGGTGATTGGACCCATTAATTATTATATGGGAACCAAATACCGCCACCCCTGGCGGTAATAGAGTTTGAAAACATTGAATTTTTGAATGTAAATTATATGTATTTAATACATTTTTCAAATATTAAAGTGAACAACACAAGTTATATTTGTGTTGGTCCAATCACCGCCACTTCTACTGTACATTGCTCATCCCGTAAAAGCATCAGCAAAAATATAGTGGCGGTAATAGGGCATTGGCCATGGCGGTGATAGGCTCCACATAAACATATACAAAAATGCAAATTTAAGCTAGATAAACTTAAATATTGCAATATTTTTCATATAATTTATAAATAAAATGATTAAATAAGCATAATTTGTTTCGAAAATACCAATGCCGTAATAATGTAAGTGATAAAATACAGCTTTAATTTAATTGGCGGTAAAAGGAACCATAATCGGTGATTGGGTCATTATTTTACCTTAATTTTCAGATATTAAAAATTTATGAAATATGGTTGGCACAAAAAAATGTTTATACTCCGTGGGAGTTCCGTACTGGCAATAAGTAAAAAATATAGTATACCACGTACCACATTGCGTGATAAGATTAGTGGTAAGTATAGGGAATGAGCTAAGCCAGGATTTCCAAAAATGAAGCCTCAGTTACAGGACTCTGTCGCAGAACTCACCAAAACTCTAAGCAGAGAAAATCCATTTACTGGTGGAAGACCTGGAAAGAAATGGTTTAGCTGTTTTTTAAAAAGACACCCGGAATTGGTGCAAAGAGTTTCACAGAACCTTACTTCGGCCCGATCAAAATTAACAGAGAGCAACATCAAGAATTGGTTTCAAAAAATTAGGACCTACTGCCGGTATATAAGCACCCACGACTTACATTAAGTAGTTTGATATTTGATTACTTATAATAAATACTTAAATATTTAATTTTTATTTTAGACGAGACATTCTTCGATATTTTAGAAAGCTGCGCCACAGTCTAAAAAGTTAATAAATTTGAAGAAGGTCACTCCTGTTGTAGCAACTTCAAAAGAATTCCTTGCACATCTTCGAAATCAAAAATTGGACAAAGACATGAAAGAAAAGGATATAGCTGAGAGACGGCTGAAAAGAAAATTAAGATTCGATGAAAAGGCAGCAAAACAACAGAATTCTGCAAAAGTGGCTAAAGTACACAAAGAAATTATGGCATCATTTGATACTGGCGATTACGTTGTTGTGACCTATGAAGGCGAATTGTTTCCTGGTCTTGTTCTAGGTAGCAATACAACCGATAATGAAGTGCAAGTTAAGACCATGACAATGGCAGGGTCAAACTGGAAGTGGCCTGCGATCGACGATATTTTAAATTACCCTGTTGCAGATATTGTAAAAATTTCTACGCCAACGTTGACTAATACTAGGGGATTTTATTCCGTCCCAGAAGTGGTATCTTTAAAAAAGAAGTAATACTTAACCTACTTGCCTAATTTCATCATAGTATGTACTTATATAAGTAAGTACCTATTATTTATGTGAATGCCAATGAAGGTGCAATTTTTTATTTACAAGAATGTGATTTTGATTTTTTTTTTGTATTAGGAATGTGTTTTTTTTATATAAATAATTTAAGTACATACCTAGGTATAATAGGAAACATTTAAACATAGGTACATAAATAAAATGAATTTAATTCGAACAAACATTATCTTTAAATGTGTTTAAAATGGCTTTAAATTCATATGGCGGTAGTTGGTTCCTGCTTTGGCGGTAATTGGATAAAAAAAATAATTGGGTGGCGGTAATAGGGAACAATTCTTCAATGAAAAAACTTTAGTTAATTAATTAAATATAAAGCTCATTCTCACTATTGCTTTATACTTAAATAGGCGATATATAACAGTATAGAATTAAACAAGAAGTTTATGTTTTCGTTAAGAAATATAAGAAATACACACAAATTTCTTAAATCAAGCTACTAATGTGGCGGTAGATGGTGCCCTTACCTTATATGTTGGCAATTTTTTTTTTTGACATCACATGTGTACAAAATCATTATATTAATAGTGGATAAAGTTATTTAGTTTGATATGTCGCCACCCGTCTAGCGATATTTTTTTTTGAATATATAAAAGTAGTAATATATAATAATTATTACTACTTTTTTTCATTAAGATTTTCAAATATATTATGTATTTTTTCGAAAGAATATATTATATGTATTTTTTTTACTGCTGCTGCTTGATTTCTCTTAATAAAAAATCTTTTTATTTTGGAATCGAACTTCAGTTTCCCGCGTCGTAGGTCAGCACTCTAGCCAATAAACCACCGATGCAATTTGAAATACGAACATTATTATTATCATAGATCACTATAATATTTTTAGTATTTTGTATTTGAGTATTTTGGCCTAGCTGTCGGTGGCCGCCGTAAAATGCCATTTTGTTTGGATCGACCATTTAAACCTCACCCATGAATGTTTACTTTTTTGGGTTTTTCAAATTTTTTTTTGAATATCATACTAAATAATGTTTTTAATAGTTAACATGTGTAAAAAAAAAACTTTTTTTGCACGTATTTTAAGGAGTAATTAAACCTGGTTTAACGCAAAGCTTACGTTGCCATCCTTTCCTTATAAATTCAATATCAAAAAAATATTTTCGAAAATCACGGCATTACGAGGCTAAACATGCAAATAAGTTTGATAAGTACGAAGGGCAATTTTGACAAGACCAAGTAAATTAATTAAAAAGAAAACTTTCTGCACAACGTCGGATATTTACTAGAGCGGCTCAAGAGTCAACATGCTATGTAAAAGCTAGTTATGCAGTAGCCATGATACTAGAAAAAAAATCGAAGCCATATTCAGATGGTGAAATGGTTAAGGAATATTTGGAGAGTGTCGTTGAAGTTCTGCCCAGAAAAGAAAACGGATTTATCAAAAATAAGCCTGTCTCGTCAAACTATTACTAGGCGTGTGGATGACATTGTAAAACATATTGAAGATAATTTGAAAAATCGAGCATCCAAGTTAATATTTTATGCTCTAGCATTGGAAGAAAGCACATACCTAACAGATACCGTCCAAGTGGCGATTTATATCCGGGGCGTTGATGTCCATTTTAACAAAATAGAAGAATTAGCGGCACTGTATCCACTTAAGGACACTACTTGCTCACGAGATTTGTTAGGAGCTGTTATATCGACATTGGATCGTTTTTCGTTACTACTCAACAACCTATCGTGATTAACAACAGATGGTGCTCCAGCAATGGTCGGGAAACCCGAAGGTTTACTAAAATTGATTGAAAATGACGAAGTATTATTACAAAGTTGTTAATAATACTTCGATGCTAAATTTTTATTGCATTATTCATCAGGAGAATTTATGTTCCAAATCCCTTAAAATGAATCATGTCATGAAGGTGGTCATCAAAACAGTAAACTTTATTAAGTCGAAGGGGTTGAATCACCGTCAGGTCGAAGAGTTTCTCAAGTCTTTGGACTCAGAGTATAATGACGTTACATTTTATGCAGAAGTAAGATGGCTGACCCGTGATGAAATGTTGAAAAGAGTGTTTGATTTGAAGCAAGAAATACAATCATTCTTCGCAAGCAAGTCAAAAAGTAACACAGAATTTGAAGACAAGGAGTGGGTTAGCGACTTTGCATTTCTGGTCGATATAGTTAGCAACCAAAATGTTGTTAATACTCATCTACAAGGGAAAGATCAACTAATTAATAACATGTTTGATATTAGTACCGCATTCCAAATGAAACTTGGGCTTTGGGAACAAAACTTCCCTACATTGTTATTGCAGCCAGACGTCACACAAATGGAGGCGGATAAATACGATTCGTTGATATCCGGCTTGAACCTGGAATTTGAAAACCTATTTCAAGATTTCAAAAAGCATCGTGTGCTTTTTGCTGTATTTGCAACGCCATTCTCCGTAGACGTGAATTTATTGCCAGGAATTTTACAAATGGAACATTGTGAAATGTGTTGTGATGCACAGTTAAAGGAGAAATTTAATCAGATTGGCTTGGAAGAGTTTTTCAAAACATATTTGGACAAGGAGAAATATCCTGCACTTTACAAACATGCTCTATCGATGATTTCGCTATTTGGAAACACTTACACGTGTGAACGGCTTTTTAGTCAAATGAAGGATATTAAATCTCAAATGAGAACACGAATCACTGATAAGCATTTGGAAAACTGTTTGAGTGTAGCAACAACATCATTCGTTATCAACATTGATGCAATAAGTTCTGACAAACAAAATCAGACGTCTCACTAAAATTTATTATATTTTTTTTATTTTGTATTATTATTTTTTGTATTGCCTTACTCTAATCTAATAAATATGTTTGATTCTCATTTTTGTTATATCTTCTTAAAAAACAATATATTTCTTGTTTGCCAAAGCAAAAAAAAAATAAAAAAGAAATTTTGTTGTACGGCCCGGTAGGAAATCTTATTTCTAAAATCTGGCCCGGCTGATGAAAAGGTTGGCCACCCATGTCTTAGAGGGAACGTTGACTGTACCCCAGGGGGTACGCGTAGAACACTTTGGGAAACACTGATCTTACAATAATCGACGGTTACATGCTTGATATTATGATCCTTGACCCTTTGGGTAGTGAGTTAATTTTTTACTAAAATAGGATTTTTTGTATATTTTTACCATAGATACAATCAAAAATATAAAAACATTTTTTTTTGTTTATTGGTCAGTCTGTGAAGAATATGAAATAATATTTCAGATTTAAATAATTTTACAACGCATTATTAAAAATGTAAATGACATAATTCATTTTTACTTTTCAACAATTTCCTAGAAGCTATTATTTCCAATTTGGGCCTAGTTATTTTTTGCTTTCATCTATAGACAAGTCCCGCTGTACTTACGTTGTTCCAGGAACGGAATCGCGCCGAAATGAAATTCACGCTCAATATTGTACGGCTACCGATTTGTGTACAAATATTGACTTCTTTACAAAATTGTTTTGTTGATTTGCAATAAAAAATATAATAAAAAATAATCCGACTGCCAATAATTACAGATATAAATGTTTTTTTCCATATGTGATGAAATAATGACAATTTAATTGAAAGCATGAGAATGGCAAAACATATTAGATAACACAACAAATGGTTAACGATCCAAACTCTACAATAAAGTTTTTACACTCTTCAATTTTCCAATTTGGTTTGTAAAATGTCCAATTTGGAGTTCAAAAACTGTAAATATTCAGTAGCAATTGGCAGAAGTGACAGTTGCAATACGCGACTACAATTAAGACGATAATGAAGAATTTCAAAGAAATATTAATATAAAAATCAACTAAAATTGTATTGATTCCAGCAGTTTATATATATGTCCAATTTGGTTTGTAAAATGTCCAATTTGTAGTTCAAAAACAGTATGTAACACGGCTTAATACACTTAGTGTATGTAGCACAGTTGAAGTTCGAACTCTCGTTAATGTATACTTTAACACTTTCTGTTGACGCTTACAATATAACAATGCATAAGTGTATAAACTCGCCGACGGACGCTGGACATTGTGGACATGACATTACGGTTTAGGACCTAAACTATGCTAACATAACTAAACTATGCTAACTTAACCTAAACTCTAGGTTATGTTAGCATGCTGACAAGCGCTAGTAAAAGTAGAAATGACATTACGGCTTAGGTTACCTTAGTTTAGGTTAGATGTGTCATATAAAAAGCGATAATGACTAATCAATTTGTGTTCATGTCAAATGTCAGATGACAGTAAAACACAACTGCGTGATTGCGCGTGCACGACAGTGGAAAGTGTAAGCGGGATTATGCTTAGATTTGTAAACAATTTATTTAACTACGTCTAGATGCTACGTCTGACTAGCAGATAGGTGTTCATTTTTCTCTCCAGTATAGTGTAAATAGCCAAATATAGAATGTATACATTGACTAGTTAATTTAAACATTGACTAAGCGCACACTTTGACTGTAACATATTATATAAATGTACGTGTCGTTGAATATTCGACCACTAATATGCCTTAATAATGTGAACATAGTCATTTTTATTACAGTTCATTTATACCCATATACATACTATTCTTTTTTTTTGTATCATAATATTATTGTTCAAATTATCTTATTAATGAGTTTATTTATAGTGACTTGTCGTATTGGCTAATAAATACTTCATTAATATGTTTAATGATCATGTTTTTCATCTTACTCTGTCTAATTTATTGTTTCATATATATCGTCAATTAGCTTTGCAATTTTATATAAATACGTTGTTTGGATAACTTTTGTATCAGTTTATTATGTCTACTATCTGAGCAAAACCAGTCATCTTGTTGAAGTGAAGATTGTCGAATGTGTACGATAAACAAAGAACTCTCCGCAAAGAATAAACAGTGAGCAATATTCAATAATTACAATTTTTAACAATTAGGAAAAAATGTTGAAACTTCCTAGCCTTGAAAATTGCATCCTCAGTAGGAATTCTGAAGTATCTCAGGGTTTTCAAAGTCCCGTGACATCCCGGGGCTCGAAACTTCTATTTCATCTTCAATAAAACTATAATTTTATTAAAATTAAATATTTGCACAGTCTGCGCAAGAATATTTCGCGGACCTTACGAAAATTCAGTTTTGTATTTTAAAATGTCTTCAAAGAACACAAATGAATTATATCTTTATAAATATCATTACAAATATATCCAAGCATGTATCCACATCTCAAATATAAATAGTTTTACCTTTGACACAATTTTTAACAGCTAATAATGAACTAATGATAGTCCAAGTAGTAGAATTAACAAATTGTTGTGTTCAATGCGATTTTTTTTTCTATCAATTGTTGATAACTTTAAGCATCCAGGAAATATTTAAAAAATCCATGTTTTTTTTTTAAAGATTTTTATTCCAATAAATATAAAATTTCCCACCCTTAGCTTTCATTGGTGTTGTTATTCGCCATGGTACGGAATTATACTTTTTTTTTTAAATAAATTAACTTTTTTTTGGTTATTCTAAACACTTAAAATAGTTTTTTTTCAATCAATTAATTGTTTTGGGCTTAAGATCTGCAATTTCGTTGCCCATTATCGTCAAGAAATTTTCAATGATGTTGAGATCAGAGCTGTCACCTGGCCATAAAGCCTTTTTACGCCAAGATTTTATTGGTTATTCGTCGCCCAAAAAGCAGATGGAAATATAATTCCCATATTTATTTGTAAAACAAATTGTTTGAAGGCCAGAAAAAATCATGAAGTGGTCGATTTTGCACGATGATAAAAAGCGGAATCATCCTGGAATACTGTCCGTACTTCATTGAATTATAAAAACTCCTCCAATTTTGGTAGACCTTCTTCAAAAATGACAAATTTATATTCGTCACATTTAATGGTCTGGGGTGCTATCACCAGTGAAGGAGTTGGCAAAATTTTTATGTTAAAAGAAACAATAAATGTCAAAAATGTCAATGTTAGACCGATGGTAAACGTTACCCGTATTGACTGTACTCACAAGATCCATTCGAAATGACATGTCGTATAGCGGCTAAAACGATATATAGGTCATGGACATCGGCTGTATAAAATCGGATACAGCCGCAATTTCTATGGCAACCGCTCCCCCCCCCCCTTTCAACGTTTCATTTAATTTCCTCGTTGATATTTTTAAACTAACAATATCGTACGCTTAATCTGATTCATGGTTTGATTTTCCGGTATCTGTAACGTATTTATTTTTTACAGCTTTCTTATTACGACGTGCGTATTTTGGCGAATTTAGCTTACATATCAATTTGCAGTTTTAAAAAAATTTCCAAACGTTTGCCAAATGTTTTAAATAGGTAGACATCGGTTTCAGGCGAAAAGTAATTTTACAGTATCTGCCATAGTGGATCAGCTAATTTTTGGATTAAATGATCACTTTAATGTTGAGAATCTGGGTAACTGATTTTTTTTTCAGTTGAATCAACTTAAGCCTTAAGGCATCATTTAAGATTTCGGCTGAAGGTGCTTGGTGGTATTTCAATATTAAATTTGAATCGCTCAAATTGTGTACAGTCACACAAGTGTTGTCTTGTCACTAACAACCCGGATTTTGACTGCACGAATGGACTTTAACAGACGCTTAGTAAATATGTGTATCATGTATATAAAATAAATAAATTTATCACTACGTTAAAAGCTATTGATGGCGACATGGATTAACATTACTAATGATTTGATTTTAATGACATTCAATAATAGCTGGGGAAATATTGAACAAATTTGATATTACATGTTATTATCGTTAAAATGCTATAACATGACAATGCGTACAAAACAATTCCAGCGATCAAAAATAAATAAAAAGAATTATAGAAATTACCCACTATTTATCGCTTAGTGCAGGGGTCGGCAATAAAATTTGCTCGCTTATTATAAAATTCTAAAAAATGAAATTAATTTTGTTTTAGGTTTTTCGCAGATTTCAATTTTTTTTTGTCACCGTCTGATTTTAAAAACTTTTATTGAATTTTGCACTTTTTATCCTCAATCCTAAAATCCCAGGAATAGTACTGTCACAATCCCGGGATTTCGGGATCTCAAAATTGGACGGGGACCCGGGATTGGAGGCCCTACTTCCATACTATTCAGTCGTAAACTTCTATGGATAATTCAGAACGCGGAATCAAATTTAAATGCCATTGTAGTTATGAATGAACGTAGATTGACAAACGCTGTATTTCCGGGAGGTCTGCTCTACACTGTGGACGTGTGCTCTGACCAGTTATTACATACAGATAACCTTAGACGTATATATATTATGCTTTCAGAGACACATAAATCAAAATATTATTTATTGACTTGGCATTTACTTGGTAGAACTCCATTATGATAGGGTTAAAATAGCAACATATCTAGTTCTACAGTTTTTATATTTATTAGTTGATAGCTATTTCGGCATTCGCCATCGTCTAGTCTAGAACTAGCTCTGACGATAACGAAAGCCGAAATAGCTATCAACTAATAAATATAAAAACTGTAACTAAATACGTTGCTATTTTTACCCTATTAAATCGAAATAAATATTTTTACTGTTTATTTATTTTGCTAAGTTATGTTATCATAAAACGTAAACGCTCGGAAAAAATGGCGATGGACACCGTATTTAGATAAAAACTATATTTATTTTGTATATAAGATATTAAGATATTTTGGTTTTTTTTACCTAACCGCATTTCTTTTGCTAACAAGTAACTGGGCGCCACTGATGTTATATATTTTATATGTGCACTTCATAAATTATTGTAGTAAAATGAATATGAATATGTTAATATTTTTTTTATGAACTTATATAATATATCTCAATCAGAGATTTTGGACCAACCTGTGAAATTTGTAGACCAAATTTAACATTGGAAAAGTGACCCTTCGTTGAAAAATGATGCGTATCATTGGGTTACATCGACCATTTTGTTCTTGCGGTAAGCATGTAAGTAACCCCACCCCAGTGATCAAACGGATCTAGTTAAATGTCTCGGCAGGGTCAATATATAATCAAGATTTTTTCAATTAACGTTTAAGGTCTCGGAGTTGGATGATCGTTATGCTTTTCTCCTCCATTTGATGCTGTGTCGGCGTGTAAAATAGTACAATGATGGATTGAATATTGCCACACGGGTTCCACTCATGGTGGAATATAGAATGCTTTAAGGGGGTATTCTAGTGTAGAAATTTGAAAAAATCGATTCTTTTTTTCATTTTTGTAAATCCGGGAAATCGGTAAATTCCCAGGATTTCCAGGAAAAATGAAATCTGCTAGCGACGTACATTCCCGAATTCCGAACTTTTGTGGTGAATGATCAATCCCGATATCCCTGGATTGGAAAAATTGTAAATCCCGAAATCCCAGAATTACAAAAAAAAAACCGGGATTGTATGTCCTACAGCCAACACCTCAAAAGTGGACTGATATTTAGAGTCGGAACTGCTAAATGAGCATTAGACACCTTTTCATTGCACGATTGAGTATTCTGTTAGGATAAATAATGTCGTTTCTTTCTGGTGATATTTGCAGGTTCTATAACTGACGGTCTTACGAAAATAACGTGTCTCTTTGCCGTTCGTATCATAAACTTTATTTTTCTATATTGTCACGCCTACACGGCCTTGACCTACTATTAAAGCATTTAAAATCGGCACTTAATAGTTTTTTTTCATAAGTTGTACATGGAATGAATCGACAGAAAAAAAAACTTCTAAATGTTGATAGTCATGTTGTATACGTGTATTGTATACATATACTATAGGTGTGTAATTAATGTGTTTGTATGCGTTTCCTTGAACAACATCGGCTTCAACGACCCATGTTATACCTAAGTGACAGGTATTATTGATTTCAAATTTATTTACCGTTTTTTTTCTTTAAAATGAAAACGGACCGCGAGTCATCACATCCCGGGATTACCTGATCACCAGTGATATTCCTCTAATACCGCTAAAATGTTTATTAATCAAATAACTAAAATTGATACCCACGATATAGATTTTTAATGGAATGTTCTGTCTGCGAGAGTGTCTCAAAGAAACGAAATATATTTTACCAATTTTACAAATTTCACAATTATAGCAGAGTTATTATATTTTATTCCAGCGTATGCACTATGTAGCAATACAGTTTTTTTTCCATAGAAGTAATGAATTGGAAAATATTTATTTGAATCTGCTTTGTTTTCAGTCTAATCGTACTATTCGTACGGTGTTTATTTATTAAAAATGTGGAATAAATAAAAAAAGACTTATTTTTTACATATTCTTGTATTATATTTAAGTGTCTTATAACATGCAATCTGGTAGAAAATAAACCTTCTTCCGAGTTTTATTAACAAAAGTAATTTACTCAAAATGACAAGTTAGAATTTTTTTAGCATATATTTGAGAAACTATAGAAATATTTCAATGTGTAAAATACAATTTACTACAGCGATAACAAAACAATATGTAACATCAACAGTCGACACCGTTTTGGCATTTACAGCATTTTTATAATATATCTGCGATATTATCTGATGTGCGCTATCACTCCCACATCTTCTAAATTGTATTAGAATAAAAACTGAGCATAACGAAAAAAGGGCATTCCGGGAATTCGGGATTTTTAATCCTTTAATCCCGGGATTGATCGATCACCATAATATCATGCCGCAATTGCTTGAGATCATTAATCATTGCTTGAAGGGGCAATTAATAATTCCATATTTTTTTCAACTCGAAGTATGTAATTGACGAATTGACAGTTTTCATAACTATTCACATTTTTTTTTACCTCGATCCTTTAAAAAAGTTACGTCAGCCAAAGTCAAACGCGCTTGAGCTTTTTTTAGTCCCGGGATTGGTACTAAGACGATCCCGGGATTACGGTATCGCAAAATAGGTCGGGATCCCTGATCACGGGTATCGGAAAAATGTTTGTCATTCGAATGTGTCAACTAGAGTACTATTTCCACATTTTTTTTATTTTAGATCAGAACCGCTTTCGTTCATGGCGAGCATCGTGAAATGATAAAATATAAAAAGATATGTGACATAACTCGTAATTTATTTTAGAGCGAGTTCATTTATTGTGAGAAATTTCTACTACGATGTTAAATCCCCAAGAATAAATCCCCACTAATAAAAGTCATTAAGACCAATACAGTTGGTAGGAACTGGACGTAAAACAGGTAGGTAGAAGTAAATGAAATCATCGCTCGACTGTTACGAAAACTTTTATTTAAGAACTTGCAATCACAGACAAAATTTTGAATTAACACAATACACAATAACTATTATACAACCTAGCTTGCTCACACGATTTTATAAATGTTAACAAAATTGATGTTAAACTCTGCGCAGAGAACAAAATGGATTTTAATTTTCGTCTAAATGGAAAAATCTCAGTTCTTTCATCCCGGACGAAAAACCACAAAAGAAAAAATAAACTGTAAGTGAATTTACAACTAAAAGTCTCTGGAACCAAGTCCCAGAACCGGGAAGTGTCCTCAACACACGTCGTGGTCGGTTCGTGTCCCAAAGAGCAAGGAAGAAAGAAACAAAAATCACATGGCTATCGAAAAACAATGTTGCCATTTAAGGCCATAAACACTAAAACAATTGATATTACGGGTTACAATTTAAAAACAATTAATTTAGTTACACATTTTAAAATTCTGCCAGTGTTCATCACAAAAGTGGTAGTGGGAGCGGGTGACAATAAAACATACCGTATCAACAGAGCCTTTTTATATTTCATCAGTCGATAATGCTCTCAATGAGTGATATCGGTCCTGATCTTAAAATAAATAATCTCCAATTAAAAAATATTACGCTATTATAAATGGATGTTTTTGGCGTACTGCATGATAAATAAACGATCAGTCTAGCAAACTGATGGTCATGAATAAAATTGCCGTTGGAATAATTATTTGAAAAAAAGCAATGATTTTGCTTGACATTGACGGACGTCGATGTTAAGTTCATAGTTCGTGAATAATGTATAAGATACGGAATAAATTCAAAACGACATCTTAATAATAGGAAGTGACTTTTGTTTACTTGTATAAATAAGAATACAGGCAAATGATTTTAATTACTACAGTGCCAAAATGTAAACCTTGCAATTCTTGATAAAAGTCCTGCACTGGTCGAAATTTGATAAAATTAAAATTACATCTCGAACCCGAGTTTTAGTGCCACACCGATTTTTTTTTTTCATCAAATAAGTAATTTAATACAAAAAATATATTTTCTTGGTGGGTAAATCAAAATGTTTAAGTGGGTAATTCAATTACCCGCGAGTAGTAGATAATAACCACTAATTTACACTATGGCATGAACTTTGGCACTTATGGAAAAAAAACTTCAATGTTCAACCTAATTTTTCTACCAAAAAAATGATCTTTTGTTTTATTATTCAATATAAATAAAGATATACCTTCAATACAAACTAAAAAAAGTAGAGCAAAAAGATTATCATTTTTAAAAGTTTTATGTTAACTGATATAATTGTTTTGTTGAATTTACATGAATTATTGCATACAATTTGTTACTTCACAATACTATACACACAGGTAAAGAGTACATTTTAATAACACAGCTGTTTCGTATTTTTGCTGCACTACGAGAAATATTATTAATTCTCATTATAATTTTTCAATACAGCGCTTCCTTGTGTTTCATTGGATTACATACAGGAGCTTTTTCATTTTTGACTAATGAAGCAAATAAACATAAACAGATAAATCCTCCATGTTGTAATCGTATCATCGAGTTGGTCTGTTTCGCATCTTGCATAAATTAAAATTGAAAATTTTATGTTTTCGAAGAAGTCATAGATTTTAATAATCCAGAAAAAAAGGCTTAAATTAAACTGGCACGTGTGACCAGAATGCAGACCTTAATCTGCCTTTAGTGATACAGCTGATTTGTGTATAACTTATCCCCCGTGTAAAAAAGTATTGAGCGTACTTTAAATAAAATAAAACTTTGCGGCCCGAAACGAGAATAATTAATTTTTATGCGACCCAATAGAAGAAAAAGGTTGTGCGTGCCTGTTTTAGAAGAAGTGAAATCTCATACATACAAACTTGAATTTTCTGATATTATGAAATAACACTCAATATTGAAATACGAAACGGAATTTTGATAAAATATCCAACAATTGTTTCATAGATTAGCTTTCTCACTACAGCGTTTTTATGGAAAATGATCTCGCTCGACTTCCGAAATTTTATTTGAAAGTTTACGTTGGTCCAATATGAGTATAGAATGTAAAATGTGGGGACATACATATTAAAACATCATTTCTGTAGTGATCTATTTCTGTACCTCCCAAACTATATCAGAGTTGTGGCAGAAAGTCAGCCATGAGAGCGTATTACGAACGGGTGAACAAACCTTTGATCGTAAACATTGTTTTCTCGAGACTTATCAAGGAATCCGAGAAATTCTTCAATTCTATCCACGTGTGTATATCCTGAAGGGCAATGTTATTAATTCTTGTTTATTGTTTCTTGAATGAAACCATAGAGGCGCATTCAATCCTTTTTCTACATTATATTATTTGAATATTGCGTAATTTAAGGCACAGTTCTTGCATTTTGGCATTGATAGTTAAGAATTATTTCATACTCATTTTATTTACGGGCACGAATCCCTGTACGAACAGTTTCGTAAATTGATATTTTAATCGATTTATGGATTTCTGGTCGGAAGCATGGATATCTGTGAATTAATATATAAATTTTTCCTTTATTAATTACTAGAGAGGAAGTAGTAAATAATATTAAAAAAAAAACAATTTGACAGTGAGTCCCATAATCCCGATATTGGTATTTATATGTCGAAGATTGCCCTGTTGTCGGAGATCTCGGTATTGCAAACCATTTTTTCTTAAATCTACAAAAAATCTATGTTCCAAAATATTACTTATTCGAACCAGGAATTTTATTCAGAATAATATATGATATAGTATGAGTTTGATTACTAAATACGCATACAGATCAAATGAATAAATACTAGCAATAAATCCGTTGCCCTCAACGGGGGGGATTTTTGTTGCATTTTTAAATAGTCAGAAAATTTACTGACGTGAAAAATAAATTGCAAATCTATTTATTGAATAAGCTAGAAAATCTAAACGTGATTAATTCTCTAAATGATTTTTTTATGAATACACCCAATTCTCTAAAATAACTAAAATACACCGTAACTGCAAAACAAAATATGCAAATAGCGGATATAATACAATATATTCATAAAAATCATAATTGAGCTACCCTGCTGAACTGCTATATCCAACATCGACAGCCCTGCAGTATTCATATTTCATATTTTTTATAATAATTCAAATGTTTCAAGTATGCACACAAATATATTTCGGAAAAGAAAGAAGAAGAAGACCCCGGGACATATATCGACAGCCCTGCAGTATTTATATTTTATATAACATAATTTTTAGAATAATTCAAATGTTTCAAGAATGCAAACAAATATATTTCAGTAATATATTTCAGTAAACAGTATTCATATTTTGATTTTTTTATAATAACTTAAATGTTCAACATATACATACATTGCCATGACGAGATTAATAAAATACAACAAAAATATACATAATATTATTATATCAAATATTATTAATGTTAATATTTTTAGATCTTAATGATGCTGTACAGGCAAATGGATCACAAAAAAGTGTGTATGGCACACAAACACAAAATTTGTAGGTGAAAAATATTGATATTGCATGAATAACAGCAGCTGTAAAAATTGGCTTTTGTACCAAGTGTCAAAGCAAGAATGCTGAATCACATGGTCGCTTGGACTTCGGCCACAAGTTTCATCACAAATAATCTATACGAAGTGTAATTATTAATACTTGTATATAAATTGATTTTCTCCTTCAGTAGTCGTACTTCCTTCCTTAGCTGGTGCCAAAATAACTTTTGGTTTGATATTAGTGTATCGACATCCATTTAGGTATATATATAATACATATGTGTAAGATTTCTCCATCCGATTCTACTTAATTTCGTTCTGAAATGAGTTCTGAAATGAGATCTGAAATTTATCCTACATACATACATTATAAATCAGGCATCCAATCAAACAATTCAGTTTTACTTTATTTTTCAGGAGAGCTGAATGTGTTAATTTTTAACGTAATTTTAATACGAATTATCTTTAATAAGTATGTACGAAAAACCAAAAAACACTTATTATCAACTTAATAAACGTTAAGCGTGTTTACATTCTACACAAAAAACTGAATAACATCCAGTCAGCTGCTTTAAATCCTGCGATTCGATTGACACTCCGTTACCTTACTTTGAAAAAATAATCACAAATCACTATGTTCGTAACATTGTCATTTTCGCCCAATGATAACGCTTTATTTTGAATACCACATTTTTCGACCAATGCTAACGGTTTATTTTGAATCGCATATTTTTGAATTTGTCGTTCGTCCAATTGGAATGGACGTATTTTTATATCCAAAATTCAAATTTCCTGGCTTAGAACTGAAGCATCGTAATAATATTGAGAAAACTTTATTTGAAAGTTTGCATCGCTATGAAGTTTTTTAAATAATCAAATATACTGATTCGATTTTTTGAAGCTATAATTATAGGGCTGGGAACTGATTTGACAGATTTTGTTTAGTGTCATTGATTCGATTATTGGAATGTATGGTTATATTTTGCATCCGGCCTTGAAAATCTTTTTAATTTCTTACATGCATTAAGAATATTCTAATTACGGTATGGATATTTTATAGAACTATATTTCGACTTTTATTTTAACATCTTCTACTTCGAAAAATAGTTGTTAGCAAACTTAAACATTATTCTAAAAATTAAATAATTTACAATTTAAATACTGCAGGGCTGTCGATATATGCCCCGAGGTCTATTTCTTCTACTACGCAAACTAATTGTTAGCAAATTTCAATTATTCTAAAAATTATATTATATACAATTTAAATACTGCAGTGCAGGGCTGTCGATATATGCCCCGAGATATATTTCTTTTACTTTTAGAATTTCTGGCTTATTCAATAAATAGGTTTGTAATTTATTTTTCACGCCAGTAAATTTTCTGACTACATAAAAATGCAACAAAAATCCCCCCGTTGAAGTCAACGGGCTTACAGCTAGTCTATTATAAAAACTCCTAGTGTTTCTTAGAAGCTTTAAAATTACTGTATGAAAGAAAGTGTGTAGATAGAACTTTTGAATTCTGCTAACTTCTTTATTTAAAAATACATGAATTTGAAGTTAATATATATGTAGAACTCTAGAATCCTGCTAACTTTTTAATTAAAAAATGTCAGACTCTGAAATTAATATATGTTAGATTGTGGCAAATACATTTTCCGACCAAAAGGTCATTTTATGCCAAAATGTCAGTTAGAATCTTTTCAACATAAGATAACGACTCGATACACTTGGCCGGTATGAACAATATGCCTTTGACTTAACCACTTTTGATAGTACAATCATTATTTAAATTTGATTTTCATACTATTTTATCACGATTTTGAATATCAAACATTTATTTAATTTTAGGTATTAAATTTCCAAACCGGAATAAGTAAAAAGTGTACATCGGCTAAAACATTTATTGGCCGTGTTTGATATTGGACGCCTCATTAATGTGTGTAGCCTACAGTTTTGTGTACACATTATATTTACTTCAGTTTCAATAACGAATCAACGCATTTTTGAAGTGCTAAGTGCCATATTTCTAAGAAATTGAATGATCTCAATTGATCCTTGGATAGAGTATCGATTTTTTTAAAATATACGAGGCAAGCAAGGCGATAAAACTCTACAAGGGAATTGATTTGCTAATTATAATCAAAACATCGTACGAGAAAGGATCATGAATAATTATGATGTATGGTTTATTACTACTTTTGCGAAATACAAATTTGAATCCCCGAATCGAATGAGGGTCTTTGGTAGGCATTAGTGTAAGTAATACAAGGTTATAGAATACTTTTGCCATTTATCTCTCTAGTTTACAATCATTGTTTCTGAGACTTGTCTGAGTACCAATAAAAACACGTAGTCGCAGATACTAGTCAACTAGGGCCTCCAACACCGGGATCCTGTCCAATTGTGTGATCACGAAATCCCGGGATTGTGTTAGTACTAATCCCGGGATTTCGGGATTCAGAATAACGAGTGCAAATTCGTTAAATCCGGTACACATAAAGCATTTCCGTGGAAACCGTGAATTCGATCCTTTCCTGTTGGAAGGAGCTAAAAAAAGCCCACATTTTTCACTAGTTGTAAAATTTATAAATTGCCAGGTTTTTAAAATCGGTCAGCGAGCGAAAATTTTTGAAATCAAGTCAATCGACCTAAATAAAATGTTTCATCTAATTTTCGAGAATTTCTGACTTTTTTTCCCAGTGATTATTAATCTTGTGATCCCGTAAATTCACATCCCAATAATTGTGAATGCCGAAATTCTCCAAGAATCTCAAACAATTGTGACACGATTTTATGGTGAATGATCAATTCCGGGATCGAAAAATTGTGAATCCCAAAGACCCGGGATTAGATATTCCACAGTCAACATCGAATTGAAAAATCAAATGTGAATAAAACATACGAAAACTCTTCATAAATATCATTTGTCTGCTTTTATTCGTATCATTGTGGATAAAATAAAAGTTCGGTATTTTAATCAACAAAGAGAATAGTTTTAACTAGACAGGTATATAGAGATGCGTCATATATAACAGGTCTCAGATAAGGTTTAAGCCTCTGGATACTATCCACTATTCATCCTCGTTAAATCCTATAATATGGTTTAAATATATATTTCAAATCGAAGTTATCCCGTTTACGAATTGACTGCGTTTTTTTTTTGTTAATAAATGTATATATTTTTTTATAATTATTGTATATTTCTCTAGAAATTTCAAATCAAGGTTTATTTAAAAATATTTTTGTTACGCATTCAGTTTTGTGTTTTCTAAAAACATATATCCTGGCTAGAGTATCCAATCCCGTCCAATTTTTTGATCCCGAAATCCCGGGACTAACATGGTCGCGATCCCGGGATTTCGGGACTGAGAAATCTTGGGCAAATCCCGAAAACTGATAAGATTTGGAAAAAGTACCAAATCGAGGATTTAAAAAAAAACGAGGTTCGGAGATAATCCGGAGAAAAAGTATACCAAATAGAGAATTTCAAATTCCTCGGTGAGCTAATCCCAATCCCGGGATCCCGGGATTGGATACCCTAATCCTGACAGAACAATATCGAATAAAATTGTAGTAAATTGAAGTATTTTTTTGTAACAGTGTTAGCACTTCCCCTACAGTGCTAAAAAGTACCTCCGATATGTTGCTGGCCCTCTAGGAACCAAGTGAAAAACATTTTTTTTAATTTTGTTCTTTAAGGGCCAGCAACATATCGGAAGTATTTTTTTAGGGAAGTGGTAAGGTATAGGTACTAAATAAACTAAAATAAAAAAAATCTAGTTAGATTGGCATCAATATATTTCATAGAATGGCCGTTTATAATAATAGGTATTTAGTATTGATATTGTATCAATAGAAGTGTATAAGCAAATCAACCATTATTACGTCGCCAATATCGTAAGAACACGTGACTCGTTTTTTTGGTAAAAGTACTTTTTTATTTGTTGCGATCTCTAATATCATTGGCACATTTTAGCATTTACGTATATCTTATTTTCAACGCCGAGCGCATTAATTAATTATTGCAATACTAAGCGAAGTAAAAAGTTTTTTTATTTTTAAAGATGAGGAATTCCCCCGATGAAGTATTAGGCATATTTACCATCGCTGGCTACATTTATATGGCCAGCAGCTTGCAATATGTCACCAAATAACGAGGAATATAGACTTGTTGTTAAGTCGAGGAGTAAGGAAAGATAACCCTAAACATACCATTTTCATGCTTGCTGTCCTTTCAAAGCTTTTCTTACCCGAGGGCCAAGAAACGTCGCGCTCTAAGAATATGCTTAGAGTGCGAAGTTTCGTGGCCCTCGTGTTAGAGCTAGCAATAGTTTTAACGCGGTACGAAAACGACATTTTGTCATCTTATAGAATATTACTCACGAGGTTTTTTAAAGTTCGGTAAACCGGAACTGCTATTGAACGATTAAATCTGATTATTGGTTTGAAAGAGTTAAACGATACGAACTGATCTGTGAAATAAACGTCTCTAATCGACGTACGTAAACCGCCCAACGAAGTAAGTGTACAGGAGATACTTTTGATTGTAAAAATCTTTAATACCTTTTTAGGATTTAAAAAAACATCTCCATGCATTTAACAATAAAAATCTCTCGCTTACCCTTACCACCATTATACTTCATCGCAGAACATTTCCACTGATTGTCTCGAGTCCGATTAAATAATTATTTTCTTTGGGCTTTCGCCAAAGCGGTAACACAGTGATAGCAGCTTCATTCTTACATCCTTGGACTTACATTCAGCCCACGAAAAATGCTACTACTATCATCTGTTACATGTCATTTGCATACTGTAATAATTTTTAATTCAATACCAATTATACTCAGTATAAAATAGAAACACTTCTTTACGACGAGAAAAGGCATGGATAATGAAATACATACTCTTTTTAGCTGCTAACATGCTATTATCGAGTTGCTACCAAAAGTTGATACGTAACGATAACTTTTTATGATTTTTTTTTTAGTTTATTTGCAACAATTATGGAATATAGTTGAAAGATTTTTCGACTTCACGTTGTCCACCCCTTTGACTTCATAAATATCCATCTGGAAATCTTTAAGCTTCTCTATAAATCGCTCCTCCTTGCACAATAGCGTATTATGATTTATGACCAGTGGCTGCCGGTCAATGTTGCATTTGATCAATGTACGCCTTGTATAAATATGCAGAGGCGGTTATATTTCATGAAATAATATTCAAACATAACATTTATACCAATCACTCATTTTAATTTCTTCATGTATTTATTGTCTACTAGCTGTAAGCGCGTTGACCTCAACGGGGGGATTTTTGTTGCATTTTTAAGTAGTCAGAAAATTTACTGGCATGAAAAATAAATTACAAACCTATTTATTGAATAAGCCAGAAATTCTAAAAGTAAAAGAAATATATCTCGGGGCATATATCGACAGCCCTGCCCTGCAGTATTTAAATTGTATATAATATGATTTTTAGAATAATTGAAATGTTTAAGTTTGCTAAAAAATATATTTCGTAGAAGAAGATTTTATTTTATTTTATTGAATTTAAAATGAGGGAAATATTATTTCATGAAATATAACCGCTCCTGCATATACTAGCAGTGCATTGATCCAATGCCACATTGACCGGCCGCCACTGTTTATGACAACAAGACAATCGAAGACTTTATAATATCTTAACTAAACGCGCGTCGTATTCATTATTTCAATTTAATTACAAGTATCCCACGAATAGTGTATATCGACCCAAGGCACGGTAAAAGGGGTATCCCCAAAACACAAAACACAAAATGGCAGCCGTTTGAAAAAAAAACAATTTTCAGGTTTTTTCTAACAGTTTAATTTTTTTTTTAAATAGTAAAAAAAAAGTAGTTTTTTTACTTAAATCTGCTACGGTCTATAGGAAGGATGTATAGAGAAGGTTCACACAAAATTTCAAATAAATCAGTTCGGTAGAACTTGAGATATTATGTACGCCAGCTTGAAAACGTAGTTTCGAGAAAAACGCGCTTAATGTTTTGATTTTCGGATTGTTCCGGTCGGACCGGCTTAGTTGCTGCGTCACCAAAATCGTTGTAACTCGGTAAATAATTAAATTTTTGAAAAATCTCTTTGAGGGGGTACTCTCAAATGTCTAAACTTTAGAAAAATATAAAATAAGAAAGAATGGATTTTTCAATTTTCTAGACTAGAATACCTCCTTAAGCGACACGATTAGGTAAATTTCGTTTTAAACCAATAATTGTTCAATATCGTCTAGGGTAGTGGTCGGTAAACTCATTAGTCAACTGAGCCAAATATCAACTATACAACGATTGAAATTTCATTTGAAAGCTAATTTTTAAAAACTTAAACCATATTGGTAGGTACACTGTTATTCACTTGATTAGGGTACTTCTATGTTAATTTTTGCTAAAAAGGTCCTCAATCTGATTGAGGTACGTTCGCTGAGATCGCTAAGTTTTATAACATAAAACCGACTTCGAGCCGCATTTTGCCGACCACTGACATAGGACGTCAGTGATAAATCTTTTAGAACGGTATCTAATTAGCATGATCTTTTTTAGGGCGTGTGCATTTTAGTGTTTTGACTTCTAATCACTTCTAATCGTTTTTCCACTCGAACCACGGTAGAGAACTGAAAGTAGTCGGTTAAGGCATTGACCATATAATTCTATTTACTAACCGGATTAAAGGAATTCCTTCATTGAACTTAGTACGAGAGTAATTTAAATAAAATCTCCTGTAAAATGTATAAATTGTCCGATACGATTTCTTGCCTATTACGGGTGATATGTACTCTTATATTCATTTTCAATGTCAAAGTACTGATGACATATCTGAAATCGCTTTTATTTGATTTGCAATTTTGCTGTTATCAAGCTTGGGATACAATTATAAATGTTTTATATTTGAAGATATTAAAATAAATATTTATGATATAATACACATTATAAGACGAGGATTTTGTTTATCGATAACCTTTATAGTATCATATAATTGACATCATGTGCACAATCCTCAATTTGCTATACTTTTTTCCCAGATATCTCCAAATCTCGTTTTTCCAGAATTGGCCAGAAGGCCGCACCAGAGTGGCCAAACTAACATTTTCTTTCAGTTCATAATAAAAAAGACAAAGACGATTTTTCAATACAAAATAATATAAGTATGTTAAGTAACATTCGATCGCTTATTAACGTATAATTTGTAAAATATGTACGTAGTAGAGGTCTGCACGGGCCCGGTTAAGGAATTTATTTCTTCAGAAAAATATTTCAGACTATGTTCGTGTCATAAGTCAGCCATGATGATTTAAATTATTACCAGTTCTAAAGAGAATCGTAAATTTGTAAAAAACGGGTTTTTTTCGGGCTGAGGAGTATTAATTTGGGTTTCGGGTTCGGGTAACAAGTGTGGTATTAAACTCGGGCCAGGGCCGTGTCGGGCCTGAGTCTTTCGGGCTCGGACCGGGTAATTTTGTAAAATTTGGGCTCGTGCACCTCTAGTACGTAGTGATAAAAAAAATCCAACCTTCTCCCTGATCACTGCGAATAACTCTCAGATAAAGCGTGTGTACCTTGCTAACATATTGGCTTGGGCAGGGTTTACCAAACCTTTTCTGCAATGGAACACTTGGCTTACTTTTTAGGTCGGGGTATTCATAATAGTTTAAATACAAAATATATGAATAAGACACTTTTTTTTTAATGATGTGGCGTCGAGAATGTTCCTGCACTAGGTTGTATAAAACTGAAGCAAACCGTAAATTGTTTTGACACATTGGGGCATTCATCTGACAAACTCCCCGAGAAAGAATTTAATGACATTCATTATATCAGAATCACCAATAAAATCAGTCAGATTTTCATAATCACTTGCGTCGAATTAAGCATGGTGGTTTTGCTGCCACGGAAAATGGATTGCGAACAAGGAATGCTAATTATTAGTTTTCCGAAAATATTTAAAAAGTGTGGTTTTTAAGTTATGTGGGGATCGCGGAACACCTAGTTAGGTTTTGTGGAACACCCGGACCCTTTTTGTGATCCCGGGATTGAATTGGGTTAGTTGCCGTGCTGGCATTCAAGCCCTGGTCGAAAAAAGGAACATGCAGTGCCTAATGTGCTCTCCGTCAATTTCTGGTATGGGCATCCTTAATAATAATAAAGATTCTTTTACTCTTAATTGTTATCAAACAATAGGTCTACGCAAAAAAATAATCACGGACGTGCTTCACTGCACTCGAACGGCTGGTCATAAAATGCGTGATTTTTTCTGGTCCCCCTATTATTATATATATATAAAAAAAAAGAAGTTTTCTTGTATGCAATGAAAGTGGTAATACCGTTTAAGTTTCAGAAAAGTCTGTGTATTCATAATTATTATGCTAGTGATCTATATTTTGATTTTGTTGTTCGGGTTCGTGTTCGATTGTCGATGTAAAACAATTCAATTCTCTTGCATCGAGTGTTTTGGACGGATCAACAAACGTCATTATTTCCTGGATATTTTGTTTTTCCTTAACCACCACCTACTCTTCCCACTCGCTGTGCGTCAGTCGCCACGTGACCCTTACCTATTCATTCTCTCAGAAGCCTCGCATAGACATAGCCGGGGAAATTCTCGCGGAATGCCGTGAAAATTTTCATGGTCCCCCAACCTTCGCCCGCAACCTTGGCCCACATAGCGGCTTGCATTGGTGAATTCACCCCGTAAAAGCTTATTGATTTTATTTTGTGGTAGTGTGGGTTTCAGTATTATTAATTCAACTCGCGTAATATGTAAATCATATCACTTCAGAGTACAGTAGAAACTCGATAAATCGGACTCATTTGGAAAAGTTGGTATCCGACAATGTTGAAAATCTATTGTGTAATAGTTATTATTTTGAATGCATTTTTTTTATTACTATTATTTAGAAAATAAAGGCGCACGGTACATTTATTTACGAGGTCAGTGAAGGTTCTTTAAATGAATTAGAAATATTGCGTCATTTAAAAAAAATAATGAAAAAATAATGAAAAAATATTTTTTCGGAAAAGCTTTTACATAAAATTTACATAAAAGTTACATTTTTATCGAAATCTTAAAATCTTGCCAAATTATCGCATTTTTTATCATTTAAAATAAAACAAATACTATGTTTTTATTATACTAGGTACTCTGCGCCGTGTATGAATACTTGCACACACAAAAGGGACATGTCTGTATATAAGTGCAGGTGTTGGCCATTACTTTTCAATAACATATAGTGCTCAATTATTGTAATTGACTTAAAATTGAAACTTGAAAACCATGAAAACATGGCTAAAGTGAATCATATTACAAAAAAATCATGTTCATATTTGGTTTAAACAGTCCAGTTTTTCAAATTTTTTCCGGTCAGAATTTATATTGAATGGTCGCAATATATTGGTCAGAATAAATAGTCATAATTTAAATGAAATTAAAAAGAAATCTCACCTAACCTAACCTAACCAAAATGTATTTATTGATTTGGCATTTACTTGGTAGAACTCCATTTTAATAGGGTAAAATATCAAGGTATTTCAGTTCTACAGATTTAAAAAAATTAAAGGTTGATAGCTATTTCGGCTTACGCCATCGTCAGAACTATATTCTTCTATTATTCTAACCAAAATGGTTATAAAATATTCTGACCGTATAATATTTTTATTCTGACCGTTCATATTTTTATTCTGAGAAAAAATTGATTTAAATTCTGACCATTTAATTGTTGTTCCCTTTCTTTTTTTCCTTTGACATAATAATTCCCTTTGAACCTCATATTGTCATTAGTTTAACAAACAGAAAAAAACATTTCATACATTTTACAGCATTCTTTTCGATTATTGCGTGATGTCGTGTAACAGTAAAACATGATCAAATTATAGCGGGTTTGTGTTCCGTTACAATATTCCCGATAGGTGCTAGCAGTGTTCCCCAACCGGTGGTCCGCGGGCCAGTGCTGGGCCGCAGAGACTTTCCGCCGGGCCGCAAACAGTATGCCAAATTTCAAGAAATTCGCCATGCAAAAATATTGAATATAGGATTTTTTTTATCGCCTGCACGTTTTCTTGTATTTTTAGTTATTGTCAAATAAGAAGACATCAATAATGCGGATCCGTATTTTGTTTCTTGACCATTTTTGTGCGGTTACATATTACTCACATTTCTGAAATCCAGCTTCAATTTTGTAAAGTTAAGCTTATTGCGGATACTTTTTCTGTGTGCGACACGATGGTAGCTGGTTTTTTCAGAATCGGCAGTCATAAATATTTGCTCTTCGATAGTGAACCCAGATGCAAAACCCTACTTAAATATACCAATAATTTCATAATACATAATTGTTTTCACTTTTAGGGTGTTCACTGTGAATACTCGGTGGAAAGGCATTATATTAATCAAAAACACAATATTCCTTTGTTATTTATTCCATTTTATTTAAAAGATCAGGACCGGTTTCGCTCATTGCGAGCATTGTCAACTGAAAACATTTGTATAGTTATGTCCATTTGTAACAATATAAGATTAAAAAAGTATTACATTAAAACCATTTTTATTTCATTATTGGTGGTCCGCGATGTTTTTTTTCCTTTTTTTACCGGTCCGAAGGTGTCAAAAGGTTTTTAGTTTTGATAAAATAATTGGTGTAGTGTTAGGTTTTTGTTTTTTTATTGCTGAAATTAAAAAAAATGATAATTTGTGCTATTAAAACAATTATTTAAAAAATATATATATCAGGTCGACCCCGTAACCCTGAAAATCTGAGAAGGCGATCACTCGTGGAGGCCCAAATGCAGACATAATCAATGAAATTATCTAAACATCCCATAGAACTTTTTAAACTACCGCAGTTTGAATGTTGGCCGAAAAGAAAAGAGTGTTTGCACTGAATTTAATAAAAACTTGTAAGGACATTTGAATTTAATGAAAAATTTAAAGCAATTGAAATCAACCAATATCTCTTAAATGCATGATTTAATATTTTTTTTTATAAAAATGCATAGTTTTTACCAAAAGTACACATATAAATAAAAAACATTTTGTTTCCGCAGTTATTTTATCGTTAAAAACAATAATTAATATTCATGTATTAAATGCAGTAATATTATTTTCCTGGAAAAAAAACAATTTTTACAATATTTAAAAGTGAATTTGAATATTGATTAAAATCAAGATATCCAAAGACCTCGGCTCTCTTTATTAGATTACAGATTACACCATCAGAAAATTTCCATTAGAACATTTATAAATAATGATTTTTATTTTGCCATTGGGTATAAAAATCTACCTATGTGAAAATCGACTTCAGTTTTCCAAAAAATTTTCGTAGTTACAGTACGAATTTAAGGGATATTGAAAATGTTATTAAAACTATATTTTTACAGAAGATTAAATTATCTTTGTATCTTGTCTCTAATATTTCAAGTTCTCTTAGATTCATTCACCTCATTCGTTTTAATTTGATAATCGATCCCACCGTCTTTAATTAGTACAACGTAAACCGTCGATTACCTCATTCGTTAGTCATTATACATGATTGCCGATGATTTAATGCAATATTATGATGCCGTAATAAGAATTGCACTTTTTTCTATTAGATACACGTAGCACACACGCACATAACAGCCATTTTATTGATTCCATGGAATGGCATAATATTATTCATACCGCTCTCTTTACATTTTTTACGCGTTTCACGCTAACGTAATATTGGATTCCGATTTCTGACGTAACAATTAGGGTATCCAATCTCGGAGCCTTTTTTCAATCCCGGGACTTTGGGATTGATTAATTCGCTATACTATTCCACCAGATCGTATCAATTTTCGGGATTTGCAAAAAAATTCTCAATTTTCTCAGGATTTCGCGATCAGAAAATTGAATGGGATCCCGGGATTGGATGCCCTAAATATTGTGAATTCCAAAATCCCGGAATCACGAAAAGGGTTCCAGGATTGGATGCCTTAATATCTATTGTTTTCACTGAATTGGTTTCACATTGCTATTTAATCCAATATGATGTGATATTTATTTTACTCAATATGCGTGTGTAACCAATAACTTACACTCGCAAACATTCTGAGTGCAATTGTATTTTTTTTTAAAGTCACATACTTAAATTGATTGGCTATGAAATCTTTACACATTTGATAAAACTGATCTTTTGATAAAAACAGTTCGGGTCATAACATTTCAAACATATTTTCTTTCAATGTGAAACTATTCGATTAGTTTTCTCATCGTGTTTTAACTAGAGACCTTGGACGAAGGCGCGCTTGGGCATGACCGTGGATATATTGTACTTGTGTTTGATATCGGAAGGAGGATATCGTTATTCCGATTACGTATTTCGTTTTCATTGTCAGCTCCTTATTACGTGCAGGTCGGTTCTCAGGCATAGCCATCGTTTTTATTCTTGTAGGTCAACATTACATTATTGTTATTTTGTATGGTGAATGTCAAATGAATAGATCCGCGTCGTGAAAGATGTGCGTTAACGCAATGAATTCCATTTTATTGTGAGTTTTGATATATTAGATTGATGCAATTTTTTTTGCGTTTTTTTGTAAATAAAATAAAATATTTTTTTTAGATATCTTTTTATTTATTTAAAAAGTCATATAATTTCCATCTGCCCTATAACCTCCTCCCACCTCCCATTAAATTATTATTACCGTTTGAGAACAATTCCCTTGACTTTTACCTGCTCTAAGAATATATCAATTTTTTTATCATTTAAAAGTTGCAGTGATCTGAGTAAATAAGCAAGATCTGGAGAATACAGTGGGTGCTTGATAACATCCCAATTCAACTCATTTATCTTATGTTGAGTCATTATCGCCACACGTGGTCGTACCGTGAAATCATCCCCATACGTTTAAAATGTCTCAATACGGTTGATTGGGTTGACTCCCGCCATCAACGCGATATCCCTGGTAGTTTGACGTCGATTGGTGTCAGTTATGAAATTTAACTTGTTATCATCAGACACCAAAGGCCGCCCGGTCCGTGGTTTATCAATCAGTGAAAAATCTCCAGATCGGAATTTTGTAAGCCACCTTTGTGTTCGTCGAATTTTGATGACATCCACTCCATACGCATTGCATTTTTTTTCTGTTGTCGCAGTTGCAGTATTACATGAGTGTCCAACCGGTAGATCGCGATCGACCGGTCGATCCCAAAGCAAAATTTAGTCGATCCCGAAAGGTTCCATGAATTTCGAAATAATATATGATTTAAATATAAAATATACAAAAATACTAAAATAAACATTGCTATGTTTGAAGAAGGGAAAAACCCTAAATAAAAATTTCGTATAAGAATCATGTTAGAAGTCGATCGCGAGAACACTTAAATTCGAGATTCCAAATCAAGGAATCATATCAGCTATTTTTCGTATCGGAAAAGAGTGGTTTTTAAGCTATGTAGGTGGTCGCGGGCTCCTACTCAAGTACTGTGGAACACCAGTGTACCACGGAAAAAACTAACCTCTTGCCTTAGAGCAGGGGTCACCAAACTTTTTGAGAAGCGGGCCGGATTGAACTTTTTAAAAACTAAGGGGGCCGGACGACAAATAAATTCTTATTGGAACTCAGTCAGAATATTATTTCATTTTATGTGGTTAGATAATAATTAGAATTTAAACAAATGTTTTTGCCCTTCTTAGAATTTCAATAAATGAGAATATTCGAGAATTTTTTGAGTAAACGAACATCTGCTCGTCTCGCTTCCAATTTCTATCCAACTTCCTTCACTTCCGTCCCCTACCAGATGGTTGAATGACAATTGATGATTTGAAATAAATAGTTGTCGTGAATTCACAACTAAATCATGAAAATTTATATTTCTTATATGAATAATTTCTATGCAAAAATTCAGAACTTTTCACGGGCCGGATGAAAATCTTCGGCGGGCCGTAGTTTGGTGACCACGGCCTTAGAGGAAACATTGGTTACCTACTCCGTGCCCGCCAAGTAATTTGGGCAAATCATTTAATTCCTGGGATTTTGGATTTACAAAATTCTTAGAAAAGCTAAAGAAAAACGAGTCACGTTGATAATTTGGGCAAATCGTTAAATACCTGGGTTATAAATAACATTAAAACAATGTGGTGCCCGCGGCCCTACCAATATTTTAGAATGCGCTCTAGTGTCAGAAAAGGTGGTAACCCCTGAATTAAAGTTTACCCAGAACCCGTTCTGTAGACATATTTTTTTTATCTATGCTCTGTAATCTTTTAGCCACCGATATTAATCGTGTGTATCATCGGTTCGGTATTGCTTTCATAAGAACTATTATCAATTGTAGTGACATCTTGCACATAATTTGTGGCAATTTTTTAAATTATTATAATATAGATATTCTTTTTACACAGGCAAGAGCTTGCGATCTTGCGACTAATTTGAATCATTGGCGGATCCATAGGGGTATGGGGGCCATGGCCTCTCTAAGGAGAATTTATTTTTCATTCTTCTAATTTATTACCACCTAATTGTCAAATGGGTTCTTTAATTATTTAGTGATTAAAATACATACTTAATTATGTATTGACTATTTTTTGTTATTGATATATTATTTTTAAATCATCTATTTTTTAATGTTTTATTTATGTATCATGTTTATTTTAAAATTGAATGACCCCCTCCTGGGACAATTTCTGGATCCGCAACTGCTTTGAATTTATCCTATTCCTGAGAATGTAAAGTAAAGTTTCCTGCTTATTTTAATATGTATTTTTATGGTGGAATATGTATAGTGTATTGCTCGACAAACATCAACATGTCGCAGCACTCATTATCCACCAATTGTTGTTAGTACGATATGATATTTTGATATTTTTTTCCATATTCACATATAATTTATACACAATGTGTATCTATAAAACTTGACATACTTATTTATCACTTTTGGGATGTTCACCGTCAATACTTGGTGGAAAGGCACTACATTCAAAAAATAAATTATACATTTGTACTAATTCCCACTTTTACTTATTAGGATCAGGACCGGTTTCGCTCATGACGTATTATCAAATGATCAGTTGTCAGATTCTATTTTAGATTATCAATTGATAATGCTTGTTATTAGCGAAACCGGTCCTGATACTAATAAATAAATGTTGGAATTGCAACAAATATATATATTATTTTATGAATATCTACTTATATATTATCATTTTGAAGGTGTTCACTGTTAATTCTTTATATGTATTTAAAAATAACACTTTTATTTACCAATTTTAAATTATTAAATAATGTATAACAGGCATACAAAAAGTCTTGCGTAATTATTGTACCATTGTGAGTTTTTTTAGCTGAAACTTTTCTCGATCTTTTATGAAAAACAGAAAAATTTTCTTATACAATATTAATTATGTGACAGCACGCAGCCATCCAACAATTATTTGGCAGCCCTGCGAGACTTCTTGGAAAATCTTTTTTTTTAATTTTACTTTTATTTGCACACAATTCACTTATAAATTTCACTCGACTCCCGGAATTTCAGAATAGTAAAGATTAATCGATCATCATTTATTGTAAATTTTAAAAATGATGACATCTTGAAATAATTACCCAGTTAAGACTTCTTTTACGGAAAATTGCGGATTAAAACAGGTTTCTTTTTAATATGTTTTCGTTATTAGTTGAAACAATATCATAATTTGGCTTATTTAAAAAAATAAGCATAGGTTAATTAGTTTTTTTTTATGTTTATGTATATTTATAACATCTTCATTGCCACTCACTTGTTACGAATCGAACAGTAATACAATTAGAAACAAGTCGGAAGTTCTTGCCGTCAATTCGAATTACCTACCTACGATTATATTTTTTGCAATGCATACAAATCTACTGAAATTTATCTTGGCTTTATATTAACATATGTTAACAACTTATTAATCTTCCTGTTTATCTATTATCTAAAATTGATCACTTATTTACCGAAAGCCTTGGCGGATTATCGGATGAATATGTAATATGTATTCATTGTAAGATCAATAATTGAAATTTATACGTCAATTATTTACTTTAAAAATGAACCTTAAGTTTTGATTAGAAATATTACGAATTTTTAGCATTTTTCAAATGGGAGAAAACATATATTTTCATTTATTTAACTCAAAATTGTGTAAAAACCAGTGTTGAAAACTAATCACATTATTTTAAGTGTAGGGCAGAATTAACAATATTAAAATGTCAGTTGGGAGTGTTTTTTTTTTCAATTAATCTTACTACAGTATAAAACTTGATGCATAAGATCATAGTATTATACAATTGGCTTTCAATATTTCAATCCATTCGCAAGATTAGCACACCTGAAAACAAATTGAGCAATGAGAGGGTCATATTTTATAGAACCATAAAGTATTATTGTTTGAAATAGTTGTGAAATTTACATAGGTAATTTTATGAAAACTGGTTCTGTATAAATGGCGCTCCCTTATTATTTTCGATGGATTCGCCAGTAACCTTGTGGATTTTCACTTTATATGTATATTCAATTTTATAGTCCACCTGTCCAGATGTTGTTACAAATTGTCACGGGGCCTAGCTGAGAAATATATTCTATATAGTCTTAAATTGTGTGGTATGAATTCGTAAAAATGATGTGATATGGAATTTTATTCTATAGTTTGATTTAAATGATCATTATAGCAAATGTTTTTTTCGCAAATATAGGCAATTCCGAAGAAATAAGCCATTTTATGAGCTTGTTTAACAAATATCAAAATTTCAAACCATTCATTCTTGCCAGAGAACATTTTATTTTAAACGTATAAAGAAAAAAATAATATGTAGATTCAACATAAATCTCGCGGGGCACATCAAAAAGTCACACGGGACACACCTTGTGAACCCCTGTTCTACATCTTAAATGTTGCCGACGGTAGGCATACGCACCTATTACGTTAAGCTTCAATTTTGTTCATACCTATCAACGTAATCAAGAGAACGAACAATCACAATATTTTTTATCATATCACCAACACCATTATGTGATGTGATTCACGAACCAGATCGTTACTTGGCAGATTATTTCTTTTGTTTGATATACCTAGTAGGTATCTAAAAGATACTTCATTTTATTTTCCTCATTAAAGCACTAAATAAAGCTTCATTTTATATCTCGCTTTGTCAATGACCGTTGCCTCGATTTAGTATTGTTCAGAATAAGTCACTTTGGCCGTCTAAGGAATCACAACAGCATTATAGACGGTATACATACTTCCAACCGGTTTAGTAGTATTACATGCATTGAAAACAATTGCATTTACTGTGCTAAATTTCAAATTGATGTATACAAAATTCTCTCTTTGCACGGGGGATACGTTCCATGCGAAAAAGCCGTGCAAAAAAACGTGTAAAAAATGAACTGTTCACAGAGAAATTAAAGATACGTTCCATTAGATTGGACAGTGTAAAAAAATCAGTGCAAATGGAGAATTAGGTGAACCCATCTCGGTCGTGTAATGAACTTTTAAATTTTCCGTCCACCCATTATAGCAGTAATCAAAAATCAATTGTTTAATAATGATAACTGCATTTGCAATTTCTTATTAGCAAAATGGTCTCAAAATAAAATCGGTCCTACCCGGTCAGAAAATTACATCATAACATACAATGTTGGATTTTGTCTACGGATAAGAAATTAACTCTCTTATCTAATCTCAAGAATTTTACGATTTTTATATTGTAAAAAAATGAATGCCGGGCCCGGGTAAGGAATTTATTCTTCAGAAAAATATTTCACACTATTCGTGTCATAAGTCAGCCATGATGATTTTAATTATTACCAGTTCTATAGAGAATCGGTAAAAAAACGGGTATTTTCAGGTTGTAGAGTATAAATCCGGGCTTTGGGTCGGGTTCGGGTAACAGTTGTGGCATTAGACTCGGGCCCGGGCCGGGCCTGAGTCTTTCGGGCTCGGACCGGGTAATTTTCTAACATTTCGGTCCGTGCAGACCTCTCTAATGCACACACATTTTGTCAATTTGCTTGAAAGTCCAAAAAAGGTTGAGTAACTCTAAATCATTATGTGTATTGAAAATTCTAATTAAAATACGTGGTGTTAATATTGTTTTCTTTTCTTTTCAGGTAAGTGTCGACTGTCAGCTACGTATGTATGCAAAACGAAACCTGTCTTTTAACTGCGATAATTGGCTTCATTATCTAAACATTGTAGTCAATTACCATACATGATAGATACGTGGTGAGTGAATAACGAGAGGAAAAATATCGAATTTATTATATTCAGGCGTTATCAGAACGATAATTATATTTAGTAAATTTGGCCAATACAAACACTACATTTTAATAATTCGTATCTTTGTGATATATAATATTGCTAGTTTTCATATCGATATCTCGAAGCTAAAATATTCTATCTCCGATTTTGGTCTGAAATGAGTTAAGTACTGAAATGGACAAGCCTATAATTGTATGTGCTTAAATAGTGCATCAACATTTTAGCACTAAATACTATTTCAAAGATTATATACATACTCCAATATATTGGAAATAATCCTCTAGGTTTTTTTTATGAGCGAAAATATTGTACATTTATCTTACCAATAGAAAACCCCCTGTAACGTTCCCATTTAGAGAAGTTTCCTATAGCACATGCGGCAGTCCTCCCTATAGCGTAGTTTTTTTTTTTTGCAAAACGCGAAATTTTCAAGGACAAATTATAATTTTCATAAATATATTATATAAAAAATAAATATTTTATATACGTGCATCGAGAAAATATTCGTCAGTAGCTGTTTGTTCCTCGACTTCGCTAGACTTATTCTATGAAAGATATGAAAAAGGGAGAAAATGTTTGATTTTGTTCAAATTTCCAAAATATATAATATTTTAATGAACCTAATCTCAAATATTGTATAGGAGCATAGTCCCCTATAACCTAGTCTCAATCTGTACACTATAAGGTGGTCGACTGTTTATAATATAGAAGTCTGCACGGACCCGGGCCTGGGCCTCGGGCTCCGGCCCGGCCCGGGTTCTGGCGGGTAAGCGCAATTGAGATTCAAGCTCGGGCCGGACCCGCGTAAGGAATTTATTTCTTTAAAAAATATTTAAGACTGTTCGTGTCATAAGTCAGCCATGATGATTTTTATTATTACCAGTTTTATAGAGAATTGTAAATTGTTGTAAATTTGTAAAAGAACAGGTCTTTTCGAGCTGAGAAGTATTAATCTGGGCTTCGGGTCGGGCTCGAGTAACAAGTATGGTATTAGACTCGGGCCCGGGCCGGGTCGGACCCGAGTCTTTCGGACTCGGACCGGGTAATTTTGTAAAATTTCGGCCCGTGCAGACCTCTAATATAATATATCTTTATGCCAAAATATTGTATTTACAGCAGATACAATGTTTTCTCTACAGCCGTGATACAACAAATTGCGATTGAAATGAATTAAAATTCAGTTTTCTCAATAAAAATGATTCATGGATATACAATATTTTAACCTTAAAATATCGATATGTTGTATTCATGATTTTTTACTCAATTTCGTTATAGTTATTAACAAAAAATATTATATTTAGAAATGTATCATACATAGATTTTAATTAGCTCTATTTTCTAAAAAAAAGTCATGTTTTGTGTATTTGTACATAGTATACAATGTACAAATACATCAAGTCGATTTCAATCAAGTTGTTTTTTTTTTAAAAAAACTTTAAAAACTAAACGCTATTGAATATGTGAATCGATTTTCATGAAATGTTTTGAACAATAAGTAATAGTTAGCCTTAAATAGAGATGTTAAAATTTCATGTTCACCGAAAATTGAGATTTTCTCAAAACAAGATTTTTTTGACTTGCCGCCTTCTGACGGTACACCGTCGCTGTATTATGTAATTGATTTCTCGTACAAATTTTATTCTTCAAGTGTTCGTGATAACGACCGATAATATGTTAAAAGATTAGTAGTTACTATTTATCTTATCTAACAACTGAGTTGTTCGCCGAGTTATTTGTTTACTCGATTTCACGTTATTACAAAGGGCAATGAGGAAATCGGACTTTATTGACTTTGAAAATCCGTTTATGATATATGCATTGTGTTGTGATAGTCGCGTCGTGTTGATGAAGGCATTGCAAAATAAATTTACACTACAAAACAACGTTAAAAGAAACGTATGTGAAAATATTCACGATGAATTTAATAATATGTAATATGTAAATAGGTAGTTGCGTTTTTGGCATGCCTACCCAAGCGTATCATATCAGCTGGTGCTCACTGGTGCATTTATTTTTTGTGTTTTTTTTAGTAGTTGGGCACTTCGTAACATTATTTTCTCTTTCATATTCTTTCGCAATAACTATCGCTATTGTCGCTGGCAGCCTCACAGCAAATCCATTTGCGGCCAGCGCAATTATTATTATATAAAAAAAACTTGCCCGAATAATAATAACTTCTTAGAAAAATTGAATACTGCCGTTCGAAATATAAATGAAACAAACTGGCTGTATTTACATTTTTATCGTTTGTGCAAGAATTCAATACATATTTATTGTATGTAATTTATTAAAAAAGTAACAGTGGTTTCATATCGATTTCGGTTTGAACCGGTTTCAGACCTGCGTAATATCAATCGATATTTAGGCCGGGTATTGATTTATATATTAAATAAACCGTTTATTATTATTATCCGCTGCATATCCATTATTTTAAAAATCGGATCCGTCACCCATAATTAAATACAGTGGAACCTCTCATTACGAGTTTAATACGTTCCAGAATCTTACTCGTTATGTGAAACACTCGTAAAGCGAAACCATTTTTCCCATATAAAACAATGTAAAATACAATAATGCGTTCCATGCCGAAAATAAAATTACATACTTATAAATTTTTAAGGAGCGTAACAACCTGGAATGCTTTTTAGATTTGCAAAAAACTATATAAAAATCGACTAGTTTATTATTTATGACAAATAAATAATTCTTTTTTACTAGAAAGCTGTCTAGAGACATTTGTTTTTCCCGACGCTTCAAAATTTGCTGAAAATGTAACAACATTATCATTGAATAAATTTGTAAAACGCATAGCCATCTCCTTATTAGAGTGATGCTTCTCAATGTACGATGCAACAGTTTCCCATGCTTTCAGCATTTCTCTTATTGCGCCAGAAGATTATTGATCTGCTGCTTCCTCCTACTCCACTAACAAACTCTCCTCCATAACTCCATAAGCTCTTCGGAGGTCAGCTCTTGACTGTGCTCTTCCACAAGCTCATCAATATCGTTGTAATCCACCTCCAGTCCCATGATATTGGCCAAAGATACAATATCGTTGACTGTAGACTCCACAGGTACTGTTTAAAACCCCTAAAATTCACATTCTACAATGCTCTTTGGCTAAAGCTTTTTCCAAGCAGAAGTGAGGGTCCTCTTGGTAATTCCTTCCCACGCCTTATCAATCATCTTGAGGCAAGTAACGATGCGAAAATGATCTTTCCAAAACTCTGCGTCACTCGTTATACGAAATGTCGCTCGTTAAGGGAGTATTTATTTCACAATCTGTTTTGCTCGTTATGTGAATTACTCGTTATGCGAGGTTCCACTGTACTCATAAGCGAAGACAAAAGTATGATAGTAATGAGGAAGTAGTTTCATAAATTATCTTGTTTTACCTTTATTTTTTGCTAGGGCTATATGATTTTTTATAGAGAATTATTAATTAATGACACTATATAGAGCAGGGTTTCTCAACCGGAAGCCATGTATCCCCCAGGGGGCTACAGAGTTTTTTTATATTTGGGGAGCCACAGCACAGTTAAGAGTCGCGGCGAAATTTTCTGAAATTCCAAAATTTTCAGTATTTGAAATACCCGGAAGAGCTAAAAAATGGTCCCACGCTGGTTATTTGGGCAAATCCGCAAATTATTGGGAATTAGGGTTTGAAATACTCGGAAGAGCTAAAAAAAGTCCCACGCTGATTAAATTTCTTGAAATTGGAATTTTTATGGGACAAAACAATGATACAGGGGACCACAGAAAAATATAAATACTCAAAAGGGGCCACATGCCCAAAAAGGTTGAGAAACACTGATGTAGAGACTTTTGATGTTAACAATGCTTACAATAGCTAATAAATTTATCCAAACAAATATGAAATAACTTATTTAGCTTTCGTTCATCGACAGTATTCTTTTACGGCGATGCAAAAAGAAAACAATAGTTTTAAAGAGCCTATCATATATTCTCTCTGTTTTGGAAGATAAAATAGAAAGCTTATAATGTTGGGACGACAAATTACAGTCGGCCCCTCTATAACGTAGAAATTGGGACTACGTTATAGGAATACTACGTTGTAGGGACACTAGGCACTCATAAAAAATGAGGTTAGGTTCTTTCAATTGTATTTAGTGAATTAAACGAAATCAATCATTTTTCCTGCCACGTTCCACCTTTTCGTTTTGCTTGTCACAGAATACGTCTAGCGAAGTCGATGGAAAAACTGTTCCTGACAATTATTTTTTTCAATACGCGTATATACAATAAGTATTTCTTAAATAATATATTTATGAAAATTTAGCGTTTTATAAAAAAAAAAACTACTAAGATTGCATTCCCTATATAAAATTTATAAATTATATGAGCTAAATTTGATAATGAAGTATTTCATTGAGAAATATTTGTAACGTTACCTTCTATTTCAGTGAAAGTATATTAATAATCAGTGGCAGCAATATTCTAATTTATTGTTTTTTTATTATTATTATTTTGACGGATCATTGATCTTGTTTTCTTTTGTGTTACATCTAGGTAAGTACGGGTATTGTCTGTTTAGTTTTATACCATTTGTAAAACGGTATGTAAGCATGTTTCATAAGCTTTATGATCGTAACATTGTATACCTAGGTTTTTTTTAAATTTATGTTATTGGGTGTTCAACTTACATTTAGTTCCTCAAATTAAAAAAGTAAATATAAATATTAAAATTTTCAGTCACGGAAATTGGAAATAGTTTTTATTTATTAGAAAATATTAAAAGACTTATCCCAATACAATTATCAGACAGATCTCTTTTGTAATTCGTAGAGCAGGATGGGAAATCCTTCAATATTTTAACGCTGTCATGACAATTGTGCACAGTGAGACATATCTTTTTTAGTGATCCGCACCCCCTTTAATATGTATTCCGATTTTTCGTAATACATTTAATATATGTACATTTTTTTACATATGTATGTCAAAATAATCGAAACTTCTCCCGCACCCCCGGTTAAGAACCACTGCTTGTCCATAAAAGAGGAGATTACGTTTACTAATCTGTAAAATCCTCTTGAAATTCTTACGATATTTCGCTAAAGCAGAAGAATCGTGGTCCACCATTACTATCAGAATTTGTTTTGACGCTGAAATTATTTATAAACCATAGATGTTTATAGTCTATTGTCCATATAATCGTGAACTTATCAACTTGTTTATTTATAGTGAGACGAATAGAAATATATATTCAATCGCCAGTAGGCACCTCGCACCAGTTATTGAACTGGCGAGTGAGGAGAACACAGCTTTACTGGCTGTTCTGATAGACCAGTGGTTCTTAACCTGGGGTGCGATAAAGCATTTCCGGGAGTGCGGGAGAAGTTTCCGTTTTTACATAATATAAAAAAATGTACACCAAATGTATTAGGAAAACATCGGTTTTTTTAAATGGGGTGCGAGAACGTATTTTCAGTTTTAAAGGGGTGCGGATCACTAAAAAGGTTAAGAGCCACTGTGATAAATTATCCTGTTAAATAATCTGTGTTAATGACGCACAATAACATATATATTATTGACAATAAAAATTTGGTTTTTTTAATGATAACGTGTGCTAAAGATTTTCGTTAAATTCTTACGTTCTGATATTTAGCAGACACTGGCAGGATTAATTTACTTCAATTTGATATAACCATGGTTGTTAACCATTTGATAAGTGTCGCTGTACCTGTACATCGAAATATCTTGTCATCTATTATATATCGCCATTCTCATAATTGTGGTGCTATAATGCAAAACGTACTATTTCCAAAATGAGCGATATTGAGTTAGGTATGCAGATAGTGTAATTCAAGCCAAATGAATCGACTGGTATTAGTTTTACTTTTCAACGTGAAAATCGTATTTTTCTGCAAAATGTACTATTTCCAACGAGAAATAATCTACCTTTTCTTGCAAAACGCACTATTGTCATGTTACGGCAAAGTGCACTATTTCCAATAGAAATTTGAGCGGAGCAACAATTTTTTTGCAATACGCGCTATTTGCATTGAGCTGTCAAATGTTTGCAAATTTGACTGTATATTTAAAACATTGTGATCTGCTCTGAAGACAGTAAAGGAAAGGATAATATTTTTGTTTATTCCTGACAGGAAACCAAATCAGGAAGAGACCCAAACTAATGACCTAATCAAAATCGATCGGACGTGCACGGAAATTAGATTTGTTTTTTTGGCTTACTTGAGAAATTTGACAACCGTATTAATCATACATATTTCTGCGAACGTTTAGAGATGACTTGTAATTGAATGTTCAGGGATGAATTGCAATCGATTTGTGAATTCTTCAATGAAACTTGATGTTTACCCAATTATAAGTCACGCAGCTAGAGCTGAGTTGAAAAAAATACTTACACAGACGCATTGGTTGCAAATCGTCGCTTTGCCTAGGATTGCCTAGGATAAAATAATATTATTTTTCTTATTTTGTTGAAAAATAATTTCTTTTATATTTTTTTTCCATTTTTTACTAACTTGTTTCCCTAAATATATTTTCTTATATTGTTTGAAAAAAAAGAAAAGAAAATAAGTTTATTTACTGTACACATAGTTTCAGGAAATAGTGCGTTTTGAAAAAAAATACATTAAAATGACCAATTTAAAATACTTTTTACCATATGCCAAGTTTATGAAGTAGGTCAATGATTTCAAAATAATTTATTGTATGATTTTTAATTGATTCAATCATAATATTATGCTTGTGTTGCTCGCTATAGTTTTTTTCCCTCTACTGAAAAGTTTATTTTTTGGAAATAGTACGTTTTGCATTATAACCCCACAATTGTTATTGAATATTTGATATTTCTTCGGATATGGATACTAGAACACATACATCAGTGATTTTTGGCCTTCACATTATTTTTATTATGTGTTGCAAATGAACATAAGATTTTTTTTAAAAGGTTAACATTTGTAAATATATCGCCAGCCATATAATATTGACCGTAAAATTCCATTTTGATCGATCTCTCCCTGGAATCGATTCTGAAGAGCGACACACCACACAGATGAAAGCTGAAAAAGATCTAGACCAAAATCGTAATAATAGCTTTTAGACAAATATTTAAAAATAATAAAGAATTAGTTTACTTAATTTTTTTAATTATGCTTTATTATTTTGGGGTGTGGCAATCCTACAAATAATCGAAATATAAGAAAACGCTTAATTTAGTAAAAATTAACTTATTCCTCAAAGGGTTAATATTGATGCAGCGATACAAACGATAAAAGTACGATTGTAATATTTGATTCAAAGTTGTGAATGAGTCAACTAAAAACGCAGGAAATATAAGTTTACCAAAATATCATATACGTAGGCAAACGTTGTAGAAGATCGATGATCTATGATCTCCGCGAACATCTAAAAAGGAATACTTACTTGTAACAACAATCATATAATACTGTGCTCCGCAACCGCTGTGTACCGAGGCGATGCCAAGTGTGCCCCAGCGCATTACTTCAGTGAAGAAAAGATCAAATAATTTGTTCAAACAATGATCAAATCAGGTTTGCATAATTGTAGTACTGAGGTGGCAATATATATTACACGATTGATAACGATGTCTAATATGTATTATTTTTGCATATACCTTTATGTGTATATGTATATTTATGTGGGCTGCGGAAATCTGGAAAAAAAATTGGTGTGCCGTGGGATAGAAAAGGTTTCGGAGCACTGATATAATACATATTATTATAGATAGATCACAAATTTCCGATAACACCAAGACACATACCTACCTCTGTCGTCCAATTATGGTAGCAGAAATTATTTATTTCTTGATTTTGATGATCACTTCCTTGGTGGGTTACCTCGCTAAGTCGCGAATCGCCATCTGTGATTAAGTTAAAGCACAAACGACTTATCACGCTTAATTAGAATCAACACAGGTGTCTACTCAACAACGATTTGCTTGATCAATCAATGCCAACATTTCGTGAGAATAATGAATTTATAAAATATTATAGTCCGCGACGCTCGACAACGTTTCGATAATAATTTTATTTGAACATATCGATCTGTAATATGAATAAAATCGTAACCGACAATTTATAAATTTTACAGAAGGTTTTTTAAAAAATGTTCGAAAAAGGAATTCCTTAATGCGGTTAGTAAATAGTAATATATGGTCAATGCCAATCCTGATATAATAAAATTATCTGAATACTTTCAGTTCTCTAGATCAACGTTTCTCAATCGGGGTCCACGTGGAACTAACGATAATAAGTCAAAACACTAAAATGCACAGGCCCTAAAAAAGATCAGGCGAGTGAGATAACTCTATGATTTTTGTCACTGACGACTCAGTTAATATTGAACAGTTATTGGCTTAAAACGCAATTTACAGAATTGTGTCGCTTAAGTTCTTTTGCCAATTGTGGGTCGATATATTATTGTCAATGATAGTCAACAACAACAAAATAGCATAAAATAGCAGATTTTTTTCTGTTCATATAAAAATGTCTTCCTTGGCGCAAAAAGGTAATTGCATGAATTTACTCATTGTATTTCTTGTCCCGAAGGATATATGCACGGTACAGATCTTTTACCCTTTCGATTTTTTTCAATGAAAAACGAGACGCAACTACAGTCTGCGCAAGAATGTTTCGCGCACCTTACGAAAATTCAGTTTTATATTTTAAAATGTCTTTAAAGAACACAAATGAATTATATCTTTATAAATATCAATACAAATATATCTAAGCATGTATCTACATCTGAAATATAAATGGTTTTACCTTTGATACACCTTTTAACACGTTGGCTGCTGAAAACGCGCATAGCGCGTGCACCTTGTCAACGGAGCCATGCGCTAAGGTACATTCACACAACTATATTAATTTCATTTTTTATTTATATAATAACTCGAGTAAATACAGATGCTTCCAAAGTCTTCATACGTCTTAGCTTTGACACAACATATTAAAAAAAATCAAATAAAAATAATTTACGAATGCACTCCAACAATTTCATAAATCGATTCTTTAATTGATTTATCGATTTCTGTTTAAAGGTATGAGTGTTTGTGATATCTAAAAAATTTCTCCCAACCTTTCAAATCTAAAATAAACCAGACAATGCGAGAGAGATTGGTTAATCGCTAGTCCTGTCCTGTCCCCATATTTTTTTTCTTCAATAAAAGAGAGGTTGGGTATCACGCAATTCTCGTAAAACAACTTCCGTTGAGAAACCTCCACTATTAAGCCATATGCTCCACATTAGGAACGGACATAGATAAGAAAAAAACTTTGCTTAAATATTGACAAGTGAGTTCCAGCATCTTTTTATTTCAAAAAATGCACTGCATGTTAATATATTATATGTTATTGTTCTGTTAATTATGGTTTTTAGTATTTTTTTTGTAATGAAATTATTATTATTATTTAAAACGTGTCTGTATTTACTATATTTATCAACAAAAAAAAAAGTAGGGCAGGCGCGGCAATTTTATTTTTATTTAGGGAGGCGCAGTAGCGTAAAGGTTGGAATCCGCTACATTAAGGCCACCTACGTTAGACTTGGACTCGTCAGAGAATATGACACAGTCCCATCAATTGAGTGGATTTTTTTTTCTTACCCCAATCACGCTGTTTTTTTTTCATTCTCGTTGCCAATAGTGGTTTTTTTTGGCAGCGCGCCGTGCACATAATCCTAATTTAATGTATAGATATTGAATGTTTCTTATTAAAATCTCTTTACCACTTTTATTAATGGACTTTCTTCTGACTTTGAGATCTAAAAAGAACTATTTTTATAAATAACTAGCCTCATAAAAGCTATGAGTGGGAAATAAGATATTAATTGAAATAAAAATCTTTAAAGAAAACATGGATTTTTTCCAATGCATTTTAATATTCCCTCGATGTTAAAAGTTATCAATAATTAACAGTTGGTAAAAAAATAATCGCAAAATTAAATTTAAAAATATTTAATGAATACAACGAATATTCAAATCTACTACCCTGGTTACCATAAGCTCATTATTAGCTGTTCCAAATGTTAAAAACGATAAAAACACTTATATTTAAGATGGTAAGTACATGCTTACATAAATTTGTAATGATATTTTTAAATATATAATTCATCTGTACTCTTAACGAAATTTTAAAATACAAAACTAATTTTTTGACCAGACTGTTGTAATGATTCATAAGAATTTATTGTAATAACAAAATATTGTTTTTTTATAATTATGAATTTACAGTATTGATTTAATGTGTATCCTTCTGCGGATGTTTGATATATTGACGTTCGAGTAAATGGCAAAACGCTTCTTGTATCACGCGAATCAACGCAAGGACAGTTCCTCAAAAAGTCACTGTCGAGGTTCAGTTCGACTTAGACGTTAATCGTTATGCATGAGCTATTTCTTTATCGAATGATGGAAACGAGGTAGGTTATACATACTGTGATACGTTGGCTTGTTGACGATGTCGTATATATTGACCGTGTAACCATACACTGGTAAAACTTCAATATTTCGTTCAACTTTATACATATAACGAGACGTTGAGAAGTAGGTCAATGAACGCGAGGTAGTTGAATAATTTTCAAACTTTGGACCATCGTATTAGTAAAATTTATTTCCATCGAGATTCTTCATTTCATGATGGAACAACAATATTCCTGGTGTGTCATATTGGTCTCTCTAGCGAACATTAAAATTGATTGTTCTATTTTTTTTGCGTGTCGCAAAGACATGCTTCACACAGTGTACAGTTAGGATTTAATTTAACATCATGGAACTGTTACAATACTCTTCGTCAATTTTAATATAAAATTGCTTTATGCACCACGATTTATAAGTGGGAAATGATCTTATTATTGTAGCAGAGCGGTACTGCTTCGTGGTAAAAACCAAGGCTGTAGAATCGGAATCGAAAAAATAACAACATCGAGACTTTTTAGAAAAATATGTATTAAAATCGCTAGGGTAAAAAGTGGCGCCACTGCATGCTACTTAACCCTTAATAATAATTAAAGTCGAGTTTTAAGTAAAGGTCAGAGTCAGAATGATTTTATTTTTTGACGACTCCACAGCCATGGTAAAACACAACTATAACATTATGATGATTATGTTTGCGTTTTCCAAGAGTAAAAGCACATAACACTAAAGATTTGTATAATCTTCAGTTTGCAGTAAAAAACCAATTATTTATCCATTTCGTAGAAAATGATGCAGTAATCCACGCTTATTTTATTAGCCACCCAATGTGCAAAAAGATTTTTGATATGTGCATATATCCTTCAATGTTCGCAGATTAATAGGTCGATTGATTAATAGTGGTTTTATCATTTGATCAACGGTAGTAGTTTTTGTTAGTACGCAGTGTCGTCTTTAATTTATGTTATATCGATCTATTGTTTTGTAATATTAGCTTTTATTGGATAGCTTAATAATAAACCAATCGGATATTCAAATTGAATTATGTTATATGAACGTTCGGTTATAATTCACAGCTCTAATTGTTTAATAATTAAGAATCTATTTTATAAATCTTACAGCAAAAATGATGTTTTTTTTGACAGCGCGAGGTAAGCAGACCACCTTAACCAGCTGAATGCGCATCCTCATTTTATCGTAGAAAACAGTAGAACTTCGAAGGTTTCTATAAATCTTGCGGCAATGTAAGTTTCTTGCATTTTTCACAGCACTGGAATACAAAATGGGGCTTTGGAAATTCGGTTCTTGCGATGTCTCACTAACTTATATATTGTACTTACAATAGGCTAAAATAACTATTTAATAAATTTCAGATTCTTAATCTCTATTTATGCGTACATTGAAGATGATTAAGCCGTAATTGGTTGTTGGTTTAAAAAAATCTTTCCAATTTCTCTGTATCTGCGATGTGAATAATATGGTTTTATGTATACTGCTTGGTGGGGTGGGATTGGTTATTATGTTTTCATTTCTATGTACATATATATGATTTCTTTGGGTTATTTTAATTTTATTTGATAGTCGTTATTTTATTTTCAATTTTCAATTTAGTTTGTGTGATTTTTGTACACATAATTATCAAATTATATTTTTTAATTATAAAAAAGAGAAGATTTAAGAAAGTGTTTCTGTATTGATTTGTATTTCAGATCGTTCAAAATAAAAACCATGCACCCGGGAATAGCACCTCTGTGTTCCAATTAAAACTTAATATCTTATTTTACAAAATAAAACTGGACGCAATAATATACTGTATATGCAATGCTATAAATTATTTCAAACAGATGATATGGGTCCAAAATCATTGAAAAAATAACGAGTTTAACTACATATTAATTTTGCGGTTAAGAATAATCGGTATCGATTTCAAAATAGATTTTATAAAAATAGTCCGAGAAGCGAGGTAGGATTTTTTTTCACCACAAATTTCATTTCTTGAAAACTAATACATCCATGTCTGAGTACCACTAAAATTTACGACTCGTATTTTATAGATAGAGCATACAAAATCCATAGGATCCCTCGAGACTTTATGGAAATAATGTGTCATGAGTACCGGGAATTGAAAATGTCGAGATTTCGGAATTCGTTAACATTAATGTTTCCTCGACCATCACAGTTTCGCCGCCTAAAAATATGGTTATGTAATCTAAAAAAACCTTCATTCTTCCTTTTTTTTATCTCTTGGATGTTTAGACTAGAAACTATCGACATAACTAGTTAAATCACCGCCGGCTACGATGCATATGCTACGCAGCCGCAGAATATAAGTATTGCGTAGTATCTAGATCAGTATTTAAACTAGAATGTCCATCGTCACATAAATTTCTCTTTGCAGCTTTTCTGCAATTGGGGCATCCGATCCCGGACCCTATTGTGACCATTCACCCTTAAAATCGTGTCACAATTGTTTGAGATTCTTGGAGAATTTCGGGATTCACAATTATGTAGGATGTGGGTTTTCGGGATTCAGGGATTGATCACAGGGTCGGTGAAACAGCTTTTTATTAGCTCGCTGGTGGATTAGATTTTTTTTTTACTCGCTGGCTGATTTTAAAAACCTGAGAAATTATGTAATTCCCAAAATGAAAAAATATGGGAGGTTTTTTTTTTCAGCTACAACCTTTCAATACGTTGCGACTGCTAGTGACCAGCCCAAAATTATTATTTTACGGGATTTAACGAATTTTTCACTCGTTATCCTGCATCCCGAAATCCCGGGAATAGAAATATCACTTTACCGGGATTTCGCGATCACAAAATTGGACGGGATTCCGGAATTGGAGACCCTAGCTACTATGTCCTGTTTTTCTTTCTACCTTTAATAATCTTCTACTTTATTTTCTGGTACGTTGAATCCTGCTTACTTAAAATAGCAATTATTTCATAATTAAAATTATTTATATGTTTTATGACTTTCTTCCACGGTGTATTGAATCTATGGTAGCTTAAGGTTTTCTTCCATATTTAAAAAATGTTTTACAAAATTAAAATGTATGTAATATTTTGGTTTTTTTTTAACCACTAGCACTCACCAGTGCTTCGCACGCATATTGACTTCATACGTCAGCTTGGTTCGGTGATTCTACCGAACATTACTTTTCCGAACACGAACACTCCGAACAGGAAGAGTCCGAACACGAACTCTCCGAACAAGAATACTCCGAACACCGATTCTTTCGGACTCGGAATCTTCCGCACAGAGAACCTTCCGGATATAGAATACACTTCGCACACCGAATACTCCGAACATTTAAATATTTTTACTAGAAAAAACATTGTTTTATTCTAACGTGGAATGTTTTATGGCAATTATGCCAAATATTTTTCATAATGAAAACAAGAAACGTATTTAATTTTCATGTATATAAGCAGTTTAAAATTTTATTCGTATTTTGGCTTATTAATTTTGAATTTTTTTTTTTTTTTTTTTAAATATTTCTTTTGTAAGAATTGATATGGTTTTCAAAAATGTCTTTTTCAGAATCTTCATTGTTGCTGATTTTGTTGAAGTACATACATCAATAACATGGAAGCGGGAAAAACACTAAATCATCATTAAGTTATTCACTTTAGTAATGTAGTTTCATTTTGTTTAAAAATTTCCCAAATTTTAATTGTGTTTATAATTGATATCATTTGCCACATATTATTGATGATTTTTTAATTGTATGTTATAGGTGATAAGCATTTTAATTTTGTGTAATTATAATGTAATTTGTAAATCCTTTTAATTGTTAGAAATTGCTTACACCTTCTTGATTTCAATTTAACTTGTATAAATGCACTGTTTAATTTATTTTCCTTATCAGTTGATAATGCTCGTGAGGAGCGAAACCGGTCCTGATCAAATATTTTTTTAAGTGGAAAAAGTACTAAAAATCTTTTATTATTATTTTTATTAAAAACAGAATTGATTAACATGTGTGATTTGATACGAGAATCTTGATTTAAAAATATTATTGATACTGGAAAATGCACCAGGACATCTGCGCGATTTAAAACATACAAATCCTGAAATATTATTTTTACCACCAAACTCTATATCTTATAATTCAGCCCTTAGACCAAGGAATAATTTCAACATTGAAACCATATCATATTCATATAATTTAGGATTTCGACTGGAGGTGCTTGGTGGAATTTCAATATTAAATTTGAATCGTTTAAATAATGTACATTCTCACAGATTTTGTCACTAACGATCCGGGTTTCGCCTTTCGGCATCTTCAGGCGTTCAAGTTCATCCGTGCACTTGAATGCCTGAAGATGCCGAAAGGCGAAACCCGGATCGTTAGTGACAAAATCTGTGAGAATGTCCATAATTTGAACGATTCAAATTTAATATTGAAATTCCACCAAGCACCTCCAGTCGAAATCCTAAATTATATTCGATTCGATGAACATTTGAAAAAATATTAGATGACATCGATCAAGATGAGAATTTAACAGTTACACAAGCTTGGATTTCTTTTCATTCGAAATTGTGTCGATATGGTTTCTGCATCCGTTAAAGAAATAAAACAATCCACTTTAAATGCTTGCTGGAAAAAGCTATGGCGAGAAGTAGTTCCTGGAGATTTTTTTTTACCACCAATAGAAGATGAATACCAAAAGACAATTAATATCTGTCGTGTTATTGGTGGAGAAGGATTTGAAGATTTTGATATTTAAGGTATCGAAGAAATATTGGAGGATCGTACATTGAACGAAGGAGAATTAGTCGAAATGTTGGATGAACCTCCATAATTAATCACTCAGAAAGCATTGGCATCGAAGTAGCTGCATGTTTCACATTGAAAATAATAGATGACGGTTTGGGATTGGCTGACAAATTAGAACATTTTAAAATAGAAAATAATCCTATAATGGAAAGAAGTTTGAAGTTCAAGAGCGAATTACAAAATATTTTGGCCCCTTATCACAAAATACGTAAAGATTTATACGCTAAAAGCAGGCAATCGCTTATTACAGATTTTTTATGCTCTTGAGTCTTTCTATGATGAAAACTCACAACCGATCTCAAAAAAGAGTCGAACATATAGAATTGTAATTGATTGTGATAATGAATGAATGATCTATTATATGTATTTATTAAAAACTATTTTAGTATGAACTTCAAACCTCGTATTACACGACGTTTTTGTGGAACCATATGCCCGTTATATAGGAGACCCAAGTGTGTATACTCAAAACGTGAGTATTTCAGACAGTTCAAAATATGAAAGTGTTACGCACGCGGAAATAACACTGTGTCGGTTTTATGGTATATTATGTACATTCTTTGAAATAAATTGGTATTAGGCGAAAGCTACGACAGTATTTTTTTCCATAAATGTGGCTACACTCCCAGAGCCGTCATGCCTCGTGAAAAACTGGTGGCAAGTGGAGAGGAACCTAAAAATTAATTTGATGATTGTGGGGATAAGGAGGAGGCCATCGACTTTGCGTTGCAAGAAAAACTAAAGTCAATGTATTAAATATAATACTATTAATTGTAAATATAAACTAGGATGTTCGAGCGGACGACATGATATATTGTATATCTTTTCAAAGCCAGCTTTTTTCTTCTTGCTCGCTGGCTCGTTTCAAACATTTTGCCTTGTTGTTTTCAAAAACTTTTCGAGAAGTTTTCACTTCTTATCCTCAATCCCGAAATTGGACGGGATCCCGGGATGGAGGCTCTAATTGTGATGTTTATACCCAGCGACAGCTGAAGTGACACTCAACCAATTATGAGAAAGTTTTACGAAGAGACTGGTAAAAATGAAGAATATTTTTAAATGTCAAATGTTAAAAAACAATTTGTCCATTTATTTTACCAATTTATTTCGATTTATTATTTTTACGTTATTTTTTTAGAAAATATTTCCTTATTTTGAATGGATCATAAGGCTCGTTACGTCAATTTTTTTTTATATCCTAGAACTCGTCCTTCTATATGTCAATTTGCCCGGTTGTTTAAAGATGCAATGACTTTCATTGATTGAATTATCGATCGTCGAAGAATATTTTAATTTTACCATATGTATTTATGTCATAAAAACCATTTCCGATTGCCGCAGATTAAAAATTTAACACGCATATACAACTGTCTTCCTTAATATTACGCAAGCGACTTTCTCCTTATCTCGTGTACAACATGTATATCCACAATATATACCATCTGAAATCGTATTTGATTGATTTGTTTATATTTATTTTACTTAAGATTGTTAACACAGAAGATTTATACGCCGTAGCCTTTTATTTTACTCTTATGAAAAAAAGGGAAGAAAATAATTGAAGAAGATAAAGCTACTTATATTTTTTATTAGATTTGTGCCGAAAGGTCCCTTCGAGAAGGCTTGAAACCGGGACAAACCTGATATATAGGGGACTAGGTACACATACAAAATTTGAGGTTAGGTTTTTTTCAATTGTATTTTGTGAATTAGCGAAATCAACAAATCGAACATTTTGTTATCTTATTTTTTTTATCTTGTTATTTTGTTATTGTGTCAATACTTGATGGAAAAGCATTCTATAATATATTTAATTTGTATTCATTCCACATTTATTAAACGGTTTTTCTCTTATTAAATGTTCTTATATAATCTCGAATGCGAAATTATTAACAAAGAGAGTTTTAAGTGATTATTTTCATGATGTTCAACGAATATTGTACAATTTAAGATTTCGACTGAAGGTGCTTGGTGGAATTGCAATATTAAATTTTAATCTTTCAAATTATGTACATTCTCACAGATTTCGTCACTAACGACCCGGGTTTCGCCTTTCGGCGTCTTCAGGCGTTCAAGTGCACGGATGAACTTGAACTGACGCTAAGTAAATGAATGTTTCGTGTTTATATAATGTACAATTTCTTTTTTATGTTTTGTCAACTATTATATCTAAATGCTAAGAGTATTTTGATGGTTATGCATGCATTGATTATACGTTTTAGGTTTGAGTCTTTTTGAACGAGGTTTTAATCTATTAGCTGTGTCAAGTCATATAAGAGTAGATGAAGAAATATATATATTATATTCTGGAATTCATAATTTTATGATTCCAATCTACAGATTATTAATAGTAAGAATACAATAACATTAATTTATGATTAATTTGTGTTTTTTACTATTTATATTTATTTAATAATTTGTATTAGGTAGTTTTGTAGTAAAGTTCATTTTTTTAGAAACGGGAATCATAGAACAATAAATTCGAATACGAAAAAAGACTTAACGTATGAAATAAAAGTCAGACAATCATGATCAGTGAATGGAACAAATCGTGGAAAGTTATGGAAATGAATGTTTGTTTGTTCGTACTTTATGCGTTGCCGCACTGGTCATCAGATTGCAATAAAACTTTGACAAAATTTTTGCTTGCACTTCCGGGAAGTTTATAGGTCTTATATATAAAAATCAATGTTTGTTTGTCTGCCATACAGTTCATACAGTGCCAAACAGACAGAAAAAGAAAGCATGCACTTCAATAAACACAATTAAAAGACAAACACTTTCTTTCTTCGATTGGCATATCAACGCTTGCGGGGTACCGACTAGTAAATTAATTAATAAAATTATTATATATTAATAAAATGATGACTGAATTCTGTATCCGACATGTGTGTTTTACTATAATAGTAGTTAAATGAAGAACGCAATCAATTCGTTTTAAACTTATCGTGCGTGCTACACTTTCAGCGGATTTGCTGCCCTGGGATATTTTATAAATCAACATTTCCGAAACGCACGCGTCTCACATTTTTTGGCTTACTTAATTTAATTACTAAATACTGTCTGATTTAGTTGTCAAACAAGTTTATGCCATGTATTATATTTTAAACACTAACTAGTTCCTTGAATATTTAGTTTAAACCCCAATATATTTTTTAATATTCCGTAATATTCTTCTTAGGTACTTTAATTACGAAATAAACTTGTATATGAAAATATGAAAATATCCTTGATTTTTTGAAAGTTTAATGTATTCTCTCCGTAAAAATAAAATGTCAGTTATAAGTAAATTAATAATATGTAGATATTGCATGCTACCAACGTTTGAAATATTGACGAATTTTCGAATTAACCGATTTGCATCATATGTTGGAAAAAATTATAGATGCATATTTCAAAATAATATATTAGTTTTGGGTGACGAATGAATTTGGTAACACTCAAGTCCGCTCACATTATTTGCTGTATTATTTGTCTCAAAGTATGGTGGGATTTTTTTAAATTTCGTAAAAGATTTTTTTGTTACATAAAACGTGGTCATATGTTAGCTTTCTATCGCACTTTTACTTGGTTCGTACATTCTATTCGTGAAATGGCTGTACATTTTCTTCTCATTATTTTTTTTACGATAACATATTGTTTTCAAAGAAACACTCTTTCGTTCTTTCGTTCGAAGTTCTTATCATATTAATTACACTTGTATTTATTATTGTATTTACACTTGTAATTACAGTGGTATTTATACAAAACTAAATAAAAATATAAGGGTGTGACAAACAATTGACAATGAAAGGAATTTATAGATAAAGAAACCCAGGCTGTGGAGTCGGAATTTTTTTACGACTAATGGTCCACAGTGTTGCGACTGCATGCTACGCTGACTAAAAATAATCTGATGGTATAAATATATAAAAGTTTAATTAAACGATTGAAAAAATTCTTTGAAGTCAGAGTCGTTTTTTTACACGACACTTTTTAATTTTTTATATACAGCACACCTAATATCAACACCCACCGTACGCCACTGTATAGTAAATAGTTTTTGAGATAAGTCAAAATCTTTGGCTAGGTATTAAAGTCGACAACTTATTGTCCCGTATCGTATACGCTAGAGGTCTGCACGGGCCCGGGCCTGGCCCACGGGCTCTTACCCGGCCCGGCCCGTGGGCCGGGCTCGGGTGGGTAAGCGCAATCGAGAGTCGGGCTCGGGCCGGGCCGGGCTTTGGAATTTGGGATATAATGTTGGGAAAAATATACCAAATTGAGGATTTCAAATTCCTCGGTGAGCTAAAAAAAAAAAAAGGACTTTCGGAGATAATCTGGGGAAAAAGTATACCAAATCGAGGATTTCAAATTCCTCGGTGAGCTAAAAAAAAAAAAAAAGGACTTTCGGAGATAATCTGGGGAAAAAGTATACCAAATCGAGGATTTCAAATTCCTCGGTGAGCTAAAAAAAAAAAAAAGGACTTTCGGAGATAATCTGGGGAAAAAGTATACCAAATCGAGGATTTCAAATTTCTCGGTGCTTCGGGTCGGGTTCGGGTAACAAGTGCGGCATTAGACTCGGGCCCGGGCCGGGTCGGGCGTGAGTTTTTCGGGCTCGGACCGGGTAGTTTTGTAAAATTTTGGCCCGTGCAGACCTCTAGTATACACCTATGTTAATATGTATAAAATCTCTTGATCATTTCTTATGATCCAGCACGTATTCAATCGTCAGGCATATAAATAGAACTTTCAATAATTTTCAAGACATCTTATCTACCTCCACGTTTTTCTCCTCAAGAAACATGAGACTTGTATCGTATAGCTTTGCGCCTTCCTATTTATTTTCAATATATACTTATATATATATTTATACAGGCTTTCACCGGGAAGGTTTAATATTTTGTTAAGTCGTCATTTTTGTAAACATTAATTTTGACAGCCGTGAAGTATAGACGTGGCAAATTGGTATGGAAAAATATTAAATTTTTAATCGTATGTTTTTTTTTTATCAAAGTCATTCATCAATAAAATTATTGTAATTATTAGATAATAAAGTGAAATTTTGGGTAGAAATAATATACCATCAAAACCCATTATTTATCGTTTAGTGAATGATTTTGAAGAAATAGGCTCTTTAGCAGATAAACACGAGTCCGGGCTCCAACGTACGAGAGGATCAGCTGGGCAAATTCCTGCTGTTCAAGAAAGTGATAAAAAACAATCCATCAACCTCAATTCGACACCGTGCTCAAGAAACGAGACAACAACTTTGTGGAAAAGTATGCATTAAGATTTGCATTTCCATTTATAATTCAATTGACACAAGAGATTCTTCCACAATACCGATCTACGACGTCGTACGTATGCCAATAATATGTTACAACATTATTATATGTATATCGACTATGGAAAGGGAAAAGGACGTAACCCAAAGATTTTTAGAAACAGCTTTTTTCGATAATCATAATGTATGTAACTTAATACACGTTCTTTTAAAAGGATGTATGTTGGAAATGCCGAATTAGTATCTAAATTTAGCTTTTAAGTTTGAAAAAATAAGGTACTGTGGAATTTAATAAATTGTTCAAGAAAAAGTTTTTTCTTGAACAATTTATTAAATTAACGCCAGTTTAAGTCAATAAAAAGCTAGTTTATCAATCTCTGTGCACCCAAGATTATGTATATTTCTTATTTTAACTTTGGACCGAAATTATCAAAAAACGTTTTTGTGCCTTCTGTGTCTTTTTCCCTTTCCACAGTCGAAAGGAAACATATACGTTAAATTTAAACGATTCAAATTTAATATTGAAATTCCACCAAGCACCTTCAGTCGAAATCTTTAATTACCTATACGTTATGCGTAATCCTTATTCGTTAGAATATATTAAGCCTTTGCTTAAGTCATTTGAAAGACATCTTTTTCTACAATTTAAAAATTGGTATTGATTTTAAATCTATACTAAATTTCCACTATATGAAACGTTGTTTTATTTAATGAAAATCAAAATCATCTTAATTAAGCCTTGGTAAGCTGTCTCTGTTTTTAATTCATAAATTACTCGTTTGCTTGTTTCATCCAGTGAACGTTGCATTTCGGTGTTTGGTCCAGGCACATAATAAAACTTCATATACTATTATCGCTAATGGCTATGAAATAAGAAAGTAGAATCCGATCAATAGCTCGATACCGGTTTTTGGAAAGAAATGTGACTTTCGTTTTTACTGAGATTAAGTTTATTGTACTCAGCGTTGCGCAACGTTTGACTATTGCCTCTCGAAGAAAAACAGTCATCGGCCACTCCAACGCTATACTCGGTATAGAGTGGTCGTTCGGCTTTCTAAAATTGTTTTTATTCATTCGTTGTGTGAGTTAGATAATCGATTCAATTGTAGATTTATCTTGCAAATTACATGCATCGATACGAATCAGTTTACATCGATTCTTAGTTATCTAGCGGTTGTTTTATGAAGTGTTTGTTTCTTAAATTTTTGCCATGGTTGTTCGATACTTTTATTTTGTGCAATGGCTCAGAAATGTCCAAGTATTTGTTATTTTTTCAAATTTTTTTTTTAGAGGAAGCAGCCCCTTCCCATTTAAATGTTAGCTGGAAAACTTCATTTCGCTCGGTTCAACGACTAGCGCGTGTAAAAATGCATCGACTCGTATCTCCTTATATTGATCGACAAAATAACGTGTCATTCTTAAGGTGCGATAATTCACATCCAAAAAAAAAAATATATTATTCACACGTAATTATAATTTCTTGAATTCTTTGTAAAATATTTTATATGTCTTCGATATTATTTTTTATACCAAATTTGATGTGTGTGAAATTTAATTTATTCTTCGCAATAGTATTGAATCGGTCTATATTTATAAGTTTTGTGAAAGAGATTCACAAGGTAAAATTTTGTCACTGAAATATAAATGCAAAAATTTCAAAGATGTTAAAATACTTTTTTTTATGTCACGGCTAATTATAGATTGGAAATAAATTGAAAACAAATATTTGGCATTACAGCTAATGACAATGCGCCAAATTTTGTTTAATTGAAAGATCGTACGATAAAGCCCACGAGAATTTTTCGTATGTCGCTCGAGATCAACAGATCAAACACCCACGTCTTAAGTCTCAAATTTAAATTGAAAAAATATAAATTTGATTTTGAACTTGCCGGGAGTTGAACCCGCCTGATCGGCAGAGCACGCTCTAACCAGCAGATTCACGGCTTAGCTATACCGTATTGAAACATACTTATTGTTACAAATGACTTTGTTCTAAAATCGTTTTTATAACATGCAGGTATAAGTTGTAACTAAAAAAAAAACTGTGAATGAAAATAAGAGAACAATATAGTGTTAATTTTTTTTAGAACTTTTGTATGTTCATTTTATGTTCGAACCGATTTTATAGTGATAGTGATTTTATAGGAACCGAATAGCGAAGTGATCGAGTGTTAAGTTTTATTCGATATCTGTCATAGTTCAACAAGGAGCGCAGTGTAATATTGTTCCAACAAAGTATGGCGAAGCGGAGTTTTTGATAAATGGGGGCAGCATCTTTGGCAGTAGAAGGAGCCGGTCTTCTCTCGGAGATGTGGCAATTGATGTCGCCCTATTCCGGCGCCCTGTCAATGGGTAGTCCGTGCGTATGGCTGCGCTACTGTAGCAAATCGCTACGCCACTGTGGAAAATCCCTGATGAAGAGACAGCGCAACTTTATAAGGCGTATACGAAAGGTCTGAAAAATAATAATATTTTGATGAAGAATTCGTTGATTTTAGTTGATCACAGCTTTGATTAAAAATGAACGTATGTTTACATTTTACAAACGACTCCGTTAATCTGCAATATAGCAAGTCTAACATTATAAATGTATCACTAACTTATGTCTGGAAACCGATGTAAATTACACCAAATAGGGTAAACTATGTCAAGGTTGAAAGTTTAATAAAATTGAAATAAACATTAAAATTATCTTTTGTCTTAAAAATATCAATGGACCCTTCCTTCAATTCGAAAGGGTAGTACCATTTTAAACAATTGACGTTTTTGACGTAATGACTAAAACAATCCGACTCAAGTAGTATCGACCGACGATGAACATAGGTAGTGCAATGTAGGTTCGGGCTAGGGCCTCCAATTTCGGAATCTCGTCCAATTTTTTGATTCCGAAAACTCGAGATTCTGATTATGAAATTTTTATCAATTTTAAAGAATTGTGCAAATATTTATTTTACAACCTAAATTTGAATGTATGTATGCAACAGTGTTTCAAAAATTAATTTAAATATGCAATCTTGAAATGTTGGTTTTCACGTCTGGCAACCTTGTACCATGTTAAAATTAATTTCTCAAGTCAAATCTAATTTACAACTTTAATTTCCACACCGAAGAATAGACCGAAAAAATCGACAGATTTTCTTGCCTTGAATTGAAGTCTTCATTTATCAGTTTTTGGGATGTCGTGAAATGTTGTTTAGCAGCATCTAACAGTTATTCGGTATCTTAAAATTAATTTAGGTGTATAACAATATTGATTAAATTTTCTTGATATTACCTGCTAGTGTCTGACTATTTCCATTTGCGCGATAGATAGGTTCTGTGAATTTTCGCGCAAAGCGAGGCATATAACACATACAAAAAATTAAGATAGGTGCCAAAATTCGCTCTCACTTTTACACTCGGTTACAAAAGAAGCGTAAAGTGAAAAAAATCTTCGGGACTTATTCACTGTTTCCTTCTTTTTTCAATCTTTGTAAATTTCTTGATACTGCAATTACAAACGATAGCAGTCGATCACCTTCGATAATATTTTTAGCTATAAAAAAATGTGGCCACTCCTGATCCAATGAATCATTTCGTAAGAGCCCGATAAATATTGTGATATAACGAAATAAGTTAGAAATTTTATAATATATGCTCTTTAAAAACTTTCGACGTAAAATCTATCGCATGCATATATACATACTTATTATGATTAATAATAATAGAGACTAACTCATCAAAACCGACTTTCTCTATTTAAATATACAATGTATAATATTATTGTGACTCTTAAATCTCTTAAAAATGCGATAACTGTCAAAACGACGTATGCTTTTTATTTTTCTACTTAGTATGAAGTGTGTTTGCTTAGTAATTTCACGAACGGACATATTGCTGTGCATTGATTGCCCCGTTGATTCTTATTAAATAATTTAATAGGTCCCAAAAAGAAACCCGATAAATATTTTTATTTAAAACTCTGCCATCTTTCTGTACATCCCCTTGTACTCACCGGTTTTAAATAAAAAAAAATATCTTCCGAGTGATTTTTCACTGGGTCTACATACAATGCTATTTTGTTAATAGTGTTTCATAGTTTTGAAAATGTATTAATCGAATGCCGCAATGTATCACGAATATTGATAGTGTGGAAAGATTCTCACTTCATTAATTAGCTATTTTTGCATTATGAGGGGCGTGCATTGATCGACTTCCTTTCAGTTCATGAAACATGTACATTTATGCCCTATGTAAAAGTAGTAAAATGGTAAAACTTTTTCTAGGAATTTAAGTACAATCATGTCTTTATTTGGTGTTTTGGTGGATTCCATATTTTTATTTTACTGAGATAACACTATTGCGTATTAACTAAGGTTATTTAACTTTTACGATACTTTAAGACGTGTTCATTACTCTACGCATCTAACAATTTGTCTAAAATACCACTTGGCTCACTTCACCTCTAATGTACTCATTTATTCTTCAGCTTCTTTCTTAATTTACCAACTTATCAACTTGTCAACAATAAGTTTCTGCAGAGATTCCTTCAGCATGCTTTAACTTAAACTTTACGCATATTCCATAAAATTCATAGAATAACCTTCAAACGTGTATATGTAGAATTGGAGCTGCTTTGGGTTTTTGATTTACATAAAGCCATTATTTTTCTTAAAATATCCATTTCTTGTTTCCAATTATGATTAGAAACAAATGAGCATTTATTTGTTTTACTTATCTAAACCTTACCATGACGTTTGATGATAGTTCGTGCGGCACCCAAATCTTCATTCCGCTCGTTTTACGGTTAGTACTAGGGCATCCAATCCCGGGATCCGGTATCCCGTTTGATTTTCTGATCCCGAAATCCCGGGATTGAGAAATTTTTAGCAAATCCCGAAAATTGATACGATTTTGGAATTGCAAGAGCTAAAATAATCTGGTGGCATAGTATAGCGAATCCAGGATTTCAAATTCCTCGGTGAGCTAAAAAAAAAAACGAGTTTCTGAGACAATCCGGCGAAAAGGTATAGCAAATTGAGGATTTCAAATTCCTCGGTGAGCTAACCCCAATCCCGGGATTGGAAAAAGGCTCCGGGATTGGATACCCTAGTTAGTACGTCTTAAATCAGGCACGGGAAAATCGCGGCCCGCGAGCAATATCATATTTTTGAAAGAGATTCATGTTTTTATCTTTCAACGCCTTTTTTTAAAAAGATTGAAAATAAATATAACAATCGTTATTTTTGGATCAACCTATATATTATGTGAAAAACATTTTCAATCATGAACCTTTTTACGATAAAACATCACCGATGAACATTTACAAGCAGTTTTAAGAATCTCTACTACAAAATTAGCACTTGAATTTTAAAAAATGTTAAAAGACGTAACAGTTCCATTCCTCTCATTAGATTTTTTATGATACTATATGTGTACATATAAAATGGTATTTTACTTGCGGCTCGCCCCATATTTTGAATTCCCGAATTTGGCCCTTCTTCCGAAAAGTTCCCCCCCCCCCCTTGTCTTAAATGCTCGCGTACACGTTATGAACGTTAGAAGTGACTGTACGGAAGTGAAAAACTAGTATTTATTTGCATAAAATGCTCTTCGTCTAGTATTTTTTTGTACGTACAATTTTTATTTGGTAATGTCGATACAGGAAAACCGAACTGGGATAATTTTCCCAGATATCAGACACCAAATTCGAGGTGTGTAGTCAGATAAGTCGCAAAACATTGAAAATGAGATATCAATACCAATCGACTAAAAAAATACCTTTTCGATGTGTGTATTCAGTTAAATCGTAGGTTATATAATTGAGAATGTGCATTTTCAGTTTGAACATATTTTTTTAGGTTAGTTAGATTTTTTATGCTTTGATTTGAACTGCTTCTCAAAATGATAATTTAGGACTTATCTAACTACGACCCATCCACGAATTGTATTTGTAAAGAATATGTTGGTAGTTCTTTTTCACATTCACCCATTGATAATCCGAATCTAGTAAATGTATTAGTAAATGTATTAAAACTGTTTAAAACTTTCATATTACACGGTTTTGCATAAAAATATACGAAAAGTTTTGAAGATAACTGTTTGCGAGAAATGGAATACGGGAAGAGTAATAATAATCTTTTCTCTGACTGATCGTTAAATACAGGAATGGTGTTTTTACTGATTTTGTAGCCTGATGGCTATTGACAGGTTAAGTATTTGTTAAATTTTGTTAAATATTTTGCGGTTATTACTATTAATAAAAACACAATATTCCTTTGTACTTCATTTCACTTTATTTAATATGTCAGGACCGGTTTCGCTCATTACGAGCATCGTCAACTGATAAGAAATATAATTTAACAATGCTATTTATACAAAAATGAACAGTTATAAACTACAATTGGCATTGAAAAGAAATTACCAATTACATTAAAAATGATTCTTAAATAGCACAAAATTAAAATGTTTAGCACATCTAACATATAATTAAAAAGTCATCTCAGATTAATAAATTTAGAATGGCGATTGAAAGTAATTACAAACATAATTAAAATTTGGGAAATTTTTGACAAAGTGATAAAATGCTACATTAATAAAGTGAATAGGCTTAATGATAGTTTCCTGTTTTTCCCCGCTTCATGTACTATTTACTTTATCCCCTTAGATACGGTTGCCTGAAACAGATTTTGAATAGTGGTCGATTTGTTTCTTAATGAATAGCAGAATGAGCAACAGGTGACCAAATAAATAGATCTAAAAAAAAAATTTCGTTTCAAAAATCATTTCTGGTGACATTCTGTTAAATAATTTTGAAACCAGAGATTGTCAAAGTTTTTTATTAAAAGTTATTACTCACAAACCGGTAATTTATTGACGCTGTATAAGACGCTAAAAACTCCGACCATAATATTAGCGAAAAAATATAATTCACAATTCATAAAAATAACTCCTTGTGTCCTTCAAAACTTCATATTAAAATTTAAAAATATATTTTATTAACAGTTTTTTGGATTTACAAAAATACGATAAAAAGTATAAATATCTAAAACTTCAATCTAATCTTAATAAGAAATTAAGTTATTTAAATGAACTTATGCAATTATAAATGGACACCAAAACAGAGCATATTTTTGGTGTGCTGTGCACGTCATTCGGGCTTGAGGGTTATAAGTAATGTTGTCGCTGAGTCGCGTCTTATCAAATTCCCGTAAAGCGGACCGATGGTTTAAGCTTGAAACAACACCTAAGTTAAAATAACAAATATTATTTACATTTCCGCCATCGTAATAGTCGCTTCTCGTTTCTCTTCCCGAGCACTCAGTCGAGTGCTGTTGTTTGAGTTGTTTCATAACTTAATATTATTGTTTCATTTTGAATACTTTCTAAAATTATATAATGTTTCAATCAAACTGCACTGAGAAAAAAACAATGTATGTTTTTAAAATAATAACATTTTTTAACCATTGTTTTAAGTTTTAAACAATGTTTCGGTAACCCGTGTTGTTATTACGATTCTTAGTCATAAATAAACTTCGCATTAAGTATAAATATTTATGATGATAAAAAATATATTTAATTTTAGATTTCGACTGAAGGTGCTTGGTGGAATTTCAATATTAAATTTAAACGATTCAATATATATATATATATATAACAAATATATACAGGAATATACATTAATAGTTGAGATATATTTATTGAATTTCCAATCAACTTAAATTATACATTACACGATTTATTAAACAATCGGTCAAGTTACCGGGAATGAAAGTCTAACGCAAAATTTGCAACATAACACAACATTGACACGTGGATTTACATAAGTAAAGGTACATTATAATTCTATAATATTAGTAAAAACACAATATTCCTTTCTACTTCATTCCACTTTATTTAATATGTCAGGACCGGTTTCGCTCATTACGAGCATCGTCAACTGAATGCTTCGCTCTTTCGCTCGTAATGAGCGAAACCGGTCCTGACATATTAAATAAAGTGGAATGAAATACAAAGGAATATTGTGTTTTTACTAAAATAATGCCTTTCCACCAAGTATTGACAGTGAACACCCTAAAAGTGAATTCTATAATAATTCCTATTGCTATTCCTAAAGCTTGCAATGGGTAATAGAAATAAGTTATACTTATTATTGTATGAATATTGAGGGGATCAAAAGCAAAGGTAGCAATCTTGAAAAAAAAATCTATCTATGGATCCAGAACCATATGACTAAAAATTCTCCAGCTTGTGAGCTGATATTTCAGTAGCAAAGCTGTGTTTTCATTTCATAGAAGATCGTTTTTTTTATTCGTTTTAGAAACAAATTCGGCTTCTTCACTCTAAACGTTTCTTCGAATACAAAATGTTTGCTCAGCAGATTCGACTAATTCATTGTTAATAACAATATTCTACTGATAACTATAGCATACATACATATATTAAATGTATAAGTAATACTTTTTCAGTTTTTTTTAAGTTTTTCTCAAAATGGCTTCCATGGTAGAATGCTGTCTTTGGTTTTGACCCCCTTTATGCTTAAATATTTTTGTCGTGCATATTAACTTGATACATGCAGTTCACGAGTAAACGCATTAATTAAATGAAAAACTGTCGGGGTCAAATTTTGCTTAGTTTTTTTTTAATATACATATATATTAGAAAAATTCACTCAATCTAAATGCGTTACATAAATAATTACTATACAAAACATTTCACTATTCTCTCAGTAAATAACATGTTTTTATAAATAAATAAACGCCCAAGGAACTTTCATTTATGATTTCATATTAATTGACTGCCGCTGTGATGTAAATTGCGTACATAACTAGAGAGAGAAATTTTATATTTTTTTATTTTTACCTTTTCCTTTGAGAGTTTCTTTTAATAACCATATTTTTCAAAATATTGAAATGAGGTAATGTTACCTTAATTTCTTGCATGCATATATGTACATAAATACATATAACTGTTATCCGCTGCAATGCCAAATATTTGCCTGTAAATTTCAATATTTTTGAATTTAAATTTAAAAAAAATTCAACCTTTTCGCTGAAAGGCATTAAATAATAAAAAAATAAAACTAATTGCTTCACATTAATTAATTATGATCAGTACCGGTTTCGATATTCACGAACATAATTAACTGATTAGCGAAACCGGTCCTAATCTTTATCAAATAACGAATACTTGGTACAAAGAAGTGGTTTACTTTAGTATAAATTAAAATTTACTATTAACAATATGTTTTCATATATTACAGCATTTTTAACTGTTATTCGAACTGTTTTTTTTTCAGTTTTTACTTATTTAGTTTTAATGCTTCTCATTGTTCCTTCTCAATAATTAATGCGACCCTTCAATCAGACAATTTGTCCATACCTGATGTAAATGCTTATTACAAATACTATATCGGTGTATTTTTTTTTTATATAGCTGCTAAATATAGGTAATTAAGTAAAGTAAACAGCGTTTATGCAAGCTCTCCAAGCCATTTCTGTGACTCTAAAAATAATGCTAATTCGCGAACGTGTCAGCAAGGATGTACTTTCACAAAATGAATAAAATTACAGACATTAGTTGCTATAATTCAAATAGACCGTGGTAATTTTATCGCTTCAAAGTAACAGGATAGCGCAGATAATCGATTCTTACAGATTCATTAGACAATTTTCATTTGCTAACATTTTGTACCGCTTGCGACTTTAAATTGCAAACAAATAATTAAATGCATTATGGTGTGTGCTGTAATGCGTAAACAACCAGTTGTACTGAAAATGTCGCCACAAAAGTGGGATTTTACGTATACATTCGGGTTCCTATAGGGTGCATTTCAATATCTAGCTTAATATGCATTGTAATCTACTGTGATATCTCAATCAATGCAATGCAAATAATACGATTAAAAACATATTTAACCCTCTTTTTGCGCATACTAATACAATTAGTTTTTCCAATTTTCCCAGCAGATGTCACATAAAACTTGAATCGCCACTGTTGAATTGATGTCGAGGTGAGACAAGTATTTATTGACCTCTCATTGAGTGCAGCACTGATATGCGTAACACTGGACAATATCTTCGAAAGTATATCATATCAATTGAATGAAATTAAATGGTACATTGTTTAATAAACAAGAACATTTGATAAATTGCATGGAGATTAAGTAGATCATTTTTTTTTTTAAATAAAACAAACTTTTTTTTAAATTTTGCATTTTTTTTTTAAATTGACGATATTTGTTTTGTATATAAATATCTGAAGAATTATTGAGGGTGCATTATTTCAAATGTATGAGCGATGTGATCAATTTACTGCGATTTGTTATTTATTATTGTTATTTGAATTGAATCGTTCGGTGATTCTTCCGAACCCGAATTCTCCGTAAAAGAATATTCCGATTTCATTAAATTAAATATAAAAGTATCATATTGCAATTAAAATTTGATAAAAATGTTTAAAATTTAATTTACTCATTTTTTTGAATGTATAATATATGTTTACCAATAAGATATTTAAATTTTTAAAAAATGCTGTTTATGTGATTTTTTTTGTTTTATTCATTATATTTCCTTTCAATGTAATCAAAAATATCGACCCTGCATAACAATACAGTACAATTTTCTAAATTCACGAACCAAAATACGATTTTTTTATTTAATTGCACGGAATATTCTGTGTTCTTTAATCGTTATATAAAAAAATCGGTATACTTAGTATTCTTATTCTTCTAAGTTGTGTTCGAAAGAACCTTGTTCGGAAGAATCCGTAAATAACTAAATAATTTACCATAACTACAGGGAAAATAACATTTTACAATTTTCTGAAATAAATTTTCGGTAGTATGGGTCTTAGCAGAAGAAAATTGTTTTAAACACGATTTTTTAATGAATTGATTTAATGTGTTTCTCCATAACATTTTCATTTGATTATTTATTTAATCTATAACTTTGTTATTTAATTGGTGGTAAGAATCAGTTTTAAACTGGAAAATATAAAAAACTTTTCTGACGAAGGCATAAGCCGATATATATATATGTATATATAAAACAATTAAATACGGTGTGTACATATATATTATACATTTTTTTTCAGTATATAATATTTCAATGGAGAAATCGTTTTTTTTTTTCTATACAAATGCAAGAAATTTTATAATCTGTCTACATTCAAAATACTTATATATCGCCCGTTGCAATTGAAATACTGAACAATATGAAAAAATAAACGTATTTCTTTATACGTTATGAGGCGTTCAGTATTAAACACGGCCAAGTCAGTTCATTTTTAAGGAGGACCGAAGGTTTGTTTGACTACGTTTTAATGAATCTTCAACTTTAATAAGGACGAAGAACTCGAGACACTAAACATTAAGCGTTTACATTTCATACAAAAAAAATGAATGACATTCAGTCTAATCTTGCGATCTGTTTGCCCCTCATTGGCCGATATAATAAAATGTTTTTGACTAGGCCACTTTTGATTGTAAAATCATTATTTTACATTGAATTGTCGGTATTAAAATTCCCTACCGGAATTTATAAAAAAATTTACACCGACAAAAACATGATTTGACGTGTTTGTTACTGGACACTTTATTAAATTATTTCATAACATCACTAAGTGAGCCTTGCAAAAAAATAGTTTTTCACAAAGCAATGTGATCCGGTTATATATTTAATATTACAGATAATTCATCATTGTCTCGATTAAACGTTGCAATAATTGAAGGTTATTCATTTGTCAATCGAGTTACAGGCCTTTTTCGAACCATTGTTCTTAGATCTACACTCGTTGCTGGGAAAATTCGCTTCAGTTTGTTTGAACTGAGAATTGGGACGAAGCGGAATAAACTCTGCGTGTGTTCTAAAAGTAATGCGATATGATACAGAAAACTTGGCGATTTGATGATGCCAATTACTATAACACTAATAATTACAAAATCTCGCGAAGATAAATGCTATTTTCTGCGTTCATGTCCGTCAATGACAATTGATTAAGAGAGCATAGTGTGATGAATTTCAATTCAATTTGAAGAAGCATCGAACACTGCCATCATTTTATAGATGAATATTCAGTGGCGGCTCGTCCATACGCACTGTGGAACTGCAGCACCCCCAAGCAAATTGAAAAAATAATGATATTATGTATGTACATAAATTTATGTATGTTACATGACAATATCAATATTATTAAAGTAAATTCGCCCGCACACCGATACATCCAATAGTTATTTATTATATACCGTGGTAATTATATCAAAAAACGATACATCACATTTTACATTTTGTATAGTACCGTTTTCGATGGAATATGCTCGCATGCGTGGATGGGCGCGGGGAGGGAGCTTGGGGTTTAAACGCTTAGTCTGTACTACCAGTCCGGCAGTAAAAGCGAGTAAAATACCAACTTGAGAACAGCGACTTGCGAGAGAATACATTAAATCACGGTTTCTCAACGGTGGACCACAGCGTGTTCCAAGGGGGCCACAGAGATTTATTTTTGTTTTGGAGATTTCAAATTTCTCGGTGAACTAAAAAAAAGGTAGGGGAGCACAGAAAAATAATGACACTCAAAAGGGGCCACGCTCCCAAAAAGGTTGAGAAACACTGCATTAAATAATGATACCTTTTTATTTTGGTAAAATAAATATTAAATATAATTTTTGATAAAATAAATGTCCCTTTTTTAATCTTCTGCAGCACACCCAGATATTTTATCCACGAGCCGCCACTGTGAATATTTGAACAATATTATATTTTGAGAAACAACGAATTAAATGATTAAGGCTAATTTATCGAGTGTTTATAACAACTAGCTGTAAGCCCGTTGCCCTCAACGCGGGATTTTTTTTTTGCATTTCTGATAAATCAGATATATATATACTGGAAAATCAAATGCAAACTTATTTATTGAATAAGCCAGAAGGTTTTAGTAACCGTATTTTATTTATATCACTAATATATATTATCTTTCACGCGTATTTTTTTTTTTGGCAAATACATATACTTTATTGAAAACTTCTTATAATCTTAATTAATTCACTTAAACTGAGTTCTGAAGACGACTGAAGATGAAAATGTGAAACACGTGTCACAATTAGCAACACAGCTAGAGATTCCAACTATTCGTCATTATCAACTATCCGGATATCGAATAGTAAAACTGAAACTATCCGGATATATCCGGATATCCGGATAGTTTCAGTAAGTTTGAAACATTACTACATATATAAATTTATGTACTAAAATAATACATTACAAACGAGTTCATTTGTAATATGTCATTTATTCAGATTTTAACAATTCATATTTTTAAAAATAAGAGAACATTAAATGTATCATATTTTAAATTTGATCTTAATTTAGTTTTAATTTGTCCTGCTGTTGAAAATACTCGTTCCGTTGCTGTTGATGTTGGTTTTATTGTTATCAGTGTTTTAAACAACACGTCCAACTTTTCCGTCCTTTTTTAAAAATTGATCTAAGTATTTAAAATCTTGTTTCAGGTTATTTTTATTCTCATTTGAATTGTCGTCAGTTTCCGCGAGATATAAAATAAAATTACGCATTTCATGTTGCAATTGGCAAGTCGAAAAAGAGATTTTATTTCTACATCAGAGTCCTGGGAGATTTCATCATCACTAGATAACAAATTTGGGTGAATTCTCTTAAAAATACTTTGTGCTAAAGAAATGGCCTCATATTTATTTGAGTATCGAAAATATTCATTAGAACTGGGAACATTTCCACTTTGTAGATATATCACGAGTGTGATTATTATTTTATGTCGGCGTTCGTTCATTCTCTTTTTAATCGCATGTAAAAATTCTTCACTTAATGAACTTCCAAATTTTGAATCTTTTTTTCAAACAAAATTTGATCAACTGATCCTGACTAAATCCTTTCTGACTTATGTAATGCCTTAGATAGAGACAATACTATCATATTAAAATATTGAAAATGTGCAGCTGCATTAGATTACTGCAGCGGCATTTCTTCAATGAATGAAATTTCGGCATTAAAGGTTTTTTTTGCCTCGAGTCCGAGCCGATTCGTCGAACTTTTAAGTAGGTATTAAGATAACAAGAAAAGATAGTTATATTACCCGAGTTTGGGGAAGGTAATAAAAAACACTACTCTTAAGTAATGGTTTCTCCCAGGTTGTAAATACCCCAGTATTCATATAATCTTTCGTCGATTTTGTAAAATATTTCTTTAAAAATTATAACGAATACTATCCGGATATTTCCCCAAATATCCGGATATCGAATAGTTAAAAAGGGCCGGATATATCCGGATATCGGATATCCGGATATCCGAGTTGGAATCCCTATGTTACACAGCCAGTGGAAAAACGGGACCCACGGTAATTCTTGCACGCCATCCAAATTTTTGTAGTTACGTCACAAAAAACAGTTTGAATCTGAAGATGTATTTGAAAAATTCACATGCTTCATATCAAACGTTTAACCTTTTGGTACGCAATATTAATTGTAACGTATGATGATGAATTTGATAACGATTAAGACGACGACTAACTATAAATTTGTATTGTTGTTACTGTGCAAATGTGTAACTCGCTTCATGTTTTACAGTCAACCTCCGTTTTATGTTATGTCGAGCACTTATCAATCGTTCCTCGCGATGTTTTCAGAAAATCCTACGAGAATATAATGCTTCTCAAACCGGCGGCGACGTCAGTGCATTTCGTTTTTCCATGTCGGTATGAACTCGCAAAAACATCTTATTTGTCTGTAGTGTCTGTACGGTTTATATCATACGTACGATAATTGATTGTGTTTACAAACGCCATTGATACAGTCTGCCAACTGTGAGACAACATGCCTTTTAAAATATTTTCGATAAAATTGCGATGTGTGAAAAAGCATCGCTAACTTAATACATACATTGGTATTAAACGAAATAGCCTGTGTTATTTGACTTACTTGTTTGTGATCGATGTATTATTATTTTTAGTGATCCTTTTTATTTTTTTTATATAATGCCGTGGTATGGGTATTATGCTTAAAAATAGTGATTCGTCGATGTTCGTCGATTTTCGTCGGAAAATGGCCATTTATTATTTGTGTGTTTAAAAGAGAATTTATTTGTTTTTTTTATACATTATATATGGGACAGCGTAAGAGAATACAGAAAATATATAAATAACAGAGATATATCGTAAATAAACAAACACCGAAAGATTACAACATATATGTTAATTAAGGTAAAACCGCCTGGCAAACAGCGTGGTAGCAAAGTAGATTTTGGTGTACAATAATTATATTTAAATCCTCGTGAAATGAGTCAGTATTCACTATGTTCTACATATTCAATCGATTAGATCAGGCATGCCCAAACCTTGGCTCGCGGGCCACATATGGCCACTATTGAAGATTTCGTGACATTTGGATGTTTTAAAATTTCTGTACATTTTGTATTCTGTTATTGGTGAAATATTTTTTTAAAAAATAACAGTAAAAATATCATATATGCAGTGAAAATAAATGGTAAAAGGATTTTAAAAAAATATGTAAAATTATTTTAATTGTGAGGTGTTTGTTTATTAATTATATAAAAATATAATATTATTAAACTTAAAAATATTTATGTGTGACCCATCAGAGGCCTGCATTATTTTATTTGGCTCATCAAGTGATTTCAGTTGGGCATCCCTGGATTAGATTATAATAGTAAATATAGTCGTGTATTTTTCTCCAAAAAACGTTTTGAATATTTAGTGAAATGCGTAAAATATTCATTTCTTAACGTAAAATTCATTGACGCCTCTTTAAAAAATGGTCTTTTATCTGCTTCAAATAATTCAATCAAGATTTTGTGATTTAAGTTTTATATAATACTTAAGCTTTATTATTTTTGATCTACTTAACGACCAAACCAACATTGATCACAACCAGGGCATCTAATTCCTGTTTTTTTTTTGATCCCGGGATTTCGGGATTCACAATTTTTCAATTGGGGGATTGATCATTTAAGTACCATTTTTTTTATTAATCTTAAATGTAATTATACAAATAAAAACATGGCATCACAGCTAAACGGCCAAGCCGAGAGATTTTTTTTATTTTTAAGCCACAGTTGATTGGGAATAATTGGAAGAGATGTCACAAACTTCTATCTCCGAAATCTTAAATTTAAATTAAATAATATTCTTATTTGATTTCGAGCTTCCTCGGACTTGAATTTAACCCCACCTAATTTGCTATGGTAAAACGCTTTTCTCTAATGACTAGACCACAGTAACCGACAAAGCAATGCATATTACAAATTCAATTTGCGTAAATCAATGGCTGCAATTAAATATGTGTATATGGAAGCTTTTTAATGAGAGTTTTAATTATTTAAGAATAAAAACAATCGTCAATTTAATGACAGAATCTTCACTAGCGTAATTGCCACACATCCCGCTCTAAAAAAAGAATGGATTGTATTAGAATTTCGTACAAAATTATATAAAAAAAAACATGAAAATCCTCTTTTTAGACTGTTGACAAAGTATGAGAGACAGTAAAACCGCAATTTATATATGAGGGTATTACTTGCAAACACTAAATACTTATTCCAAAATGGTTAAAAAATTAAACTTTTTGAAAAACAATGGACATTTTCAACGTATTTTTAGTCTTACATTACTTTGAAATGATATTTTGGATGTTGTCAAGACATGTTTGAGATTTTGAAAAATACTTTCAAAATTTATTTTTATCTACTAAATTACATTCGTGGTTCATGTTTCAATAACTTTGAAATAAGCCGGGTTTGCAAGTAATAAATACCCTCATATTTAGTATGTACATATTGTACAAACATATGTACGTAAACAAACTGAGATTACACTGTCGGGGATTAGTTTATTTTGGCAGTTAATCGGTAAGTATTCTTTTATAATATCATTTGGTGAATCCCGAAATCCCGGGATCGGTATTTATTCAATCCCGAGATTTCGGGGTAACCGAATTGATTGGGATCCCGGGATCGAAAGCAATAATTACAACTCGCTTCCCTCTCACTAAATAGCACAATATAACACGTGGAATGAATATATTATTTTTAACGACAAAATCATATATTTCGTCAGTTTAATCCTTCAATTTACATACAATTTAGTATGTCAATGTTAGTAAGATGATATTATAACATAATGTCTCTTTAAATTAATATAGGCTAGCAAAAATCCGTGCCATCATTGTTTTGACGACGGTGCTCCTCCGGGGCTTGCAATCCCGGAATCCGGGATCCCGAAAATCTCGGAATCATCATTACCGGGATTTCGGGACTTTAAATTTTTAAAAAATCAGTTCCATTTAAAAGATAGATATCACTCGACTGACTATATGTATACAAACAAAAAAACAGGAATTATTTACTATATAAAATAAAATAACGCGTCCGTGGTAGTTACATTTTTTTTTGATTCAGGTATGTCTACTATTTATTTTGTCTCCCTCTTGTTTATCATATTATTTAATTCTTGTTGAAATAAGATTCTTTGTTATTTGTTTCCTTACCATGCAATTTATATTGTACATTTATTTCTTGGTAATCTTTGCTTACGGATTCGGATTTTTTACTGTCCGATTTTATCGATTTAATATTTGCTTCGGCAAAATAATATTTCCACATCAGAATCAATTATTCCCCATGTTCTTCTTAACGAAAGTGATTATAAGGTATCATTGAACATGAATAGATAAACTGTATTCTGTAGTAAAGATTATATTGGTTATATATTACTGATTAAGTTGGCACTGCAGACTATTAAGATTCATGGTCGACTGTACTGTCATTCGCTAACCATTTCCTTCCAGCAATACATATTGTATGATGTGGCTTTGTTTTTTTTTTTTTTTACACATATTACATGAAACATGTGGAATTAATTAATTATAATATCATACATTTTATATTATCTATTGGTAGATAAAACTATAAACTTTATCGTCACCACACTACTTCAACTTTAAACCCTGACATTGACTGTACTAATTATTATTATATGGGTGTTGTTTATATCAGTGCTTTCCAAACTTTTTCAATCAATTCCGCGGCCCCCTTGAACACAAAACATGTTTTGCGGCGGCCTCCGGAGAAAACCTGCGCCCCCCAGTTTGGTAAGCGCTGGTTTATGTTACTTAGTATGTATGAATGATTTAAGTTTCATCTCCAGACCTTGTTCTTCCTCAAATCTTGATACTAGTTTTTTCTAATCGCAAACTTTTGTAAGTTTTTTTTAAAATGCATGTCCTCTCCCAACGTGTAGTATAAGGCCTCCAAATAGAGGTATCTCAACAGATTTTTTATACGAGAACTGTTTGTTACTCAGTTGGTCAACCTCTCTTTTTCAAAGAGAGTAGGGATAGAAAGATAGATACAGGACTAGTAGTTAGCTAATCGCTCTAGTTTCGCCCGTTTTGGGATAGGATAAGTGGGAGGAAATTAAAGAAATCACATGCATCCATCCAGGACAGAGATCCATGAATCAATTGAAAAATCAATCCATAAAAACTTTTCGTACTGGGATTCGAACCTGTGACCTCCGTGTTCTAAGTTGACGTTGTTGACACTTTACCACGCAGATGGCATTCATTTCCGATTATCAAGGGTCAATTTTTTTTAATTTTTAAAATATTGTTTGTTACCTAACGTTTAATTTATAAATTAAATGTCAGGGTGAACAATTTTAACTGCATTAAAAACTGGCAGAAACAGACTGTTAGGTTTGGTTCGGTTACGTTTGGATAAATTGTATAAAAGTATTTGATCTGCTAAATTGTATAATAGTGTTTATAATTGTTTATATTATTTACGAATAAATTAATATTACTTTTTTATAAAAAATGAAAGTAATATATTGACCCTGATAAATGTTATGAAATACCTGAGTGTGAACTAATATTGTATTGTTTTTTTTTTTTCGTTTTTTAGGTTTATCTTCATGGTGCTGGCGGAAAGGACGAGCTGAGCATGCTTGTCGGAGCTAAGACAGCCGGTGCTACTCCTTTGGTCATTGCTTGTCGGAATGGTCACTATGATGTAGCCGAATACTTAATCGAACGATGTCAGGCAGATATAGAACAGCCAGGCTCCGGTAAGAGAACAATTTATTTATACGCATATTTACCTATCGTCGGCATAATTTTTTTTAGAGATAAATGTAGTAGCTGCTAGTTTGCTGTGGAGCTGCAGCACTTTTCAAGCAGTAACAGCAGTTCCTCACAAAGTCAAACCAACTCACCATTACCCATTATCCAATGCAAGTATCTATTCTCGAAGCTCAGTATACGGTTTTTTTTTTACTTTTCGTTATCTGCCACGATTCACTACTGTAAAGTAGCACTGATAGAGAATGCAAGTTATAGATTATTATTAGATATTCCTCGTTGAATTGCAAGCTCTTTGTGCTATTGTCTTCCGGGATATGTATGCCGAGGTATCTGAAACTGTCGACGATCTGTCCTGCGCTGTTGTTTTGTTGACTATGTGACGGTGTTTGATAGTCATTCATTATTCGTTATTGAGGATACTGGATACATACGGGATCCAGCCAATGATATCAAATTCTTGCGTGGGTGAGAATTGCTTACTCAAATACCGAATGGTTCGGCGTCACAACTAGAGTGAGACAGGGCTGCGTTCTTGCACCGTTCTTGTTTATTATTATCTTCAACTTGATACTTACAGATCAATTCCGCCTGATCGAGGTGTGAGCATAATATATGCCGATGATGCTGTAATATTCGACAAATCTGTCAAAAGCATTCAGGAGATTATCGACTGGTTAGAAACTAACTCAGGTCACATTGGTCTTAAAATTAATACAAGTAAGACCAATGTGATCTGTAATCAAACATGTAATGATTCTGATAGGACCCATAATGGTACCACATTACCAAAACAAAACAATCATGCAGACGTTTTTTTTTATAATAAATGCAGATTATACAAAGTTTCCATTGTTCAATTGTGTCAATTATGACTTGTTTATTTATATTAAAGTCCGTAATATTTAGCAAATATGTAAATAGTATTCAAAACAAGATGAGAGACACCTTTTTTGTTGCATTTGAGATTTTCTTTATTAATACACAAGTTATTAGTAATTATTTGCATCTAGCCTCTCAACTTCCTCTTAACTAATATTCTAGTCTCTCACTCTTGATTTCCGATGTAGAAAAAATAAAGAATTATAAACAAATCTTACGTTTCATTTAGTCAGGAGTTATCCTTATGTCACACTCAGTGTCAAATAAAGTGGAATAAAGATTTTTATCAATTATAAATTTAGTATGTGTTTTACGATATAATCGATTCAATACAATCTACGTTAGCAATTACTTTAAAAATCTCATGGTGCTGGAAAAATATAATAAATTTGAATACTTTTTCTTTGCAGTAATGTTCGATGGAGACACGATTGAAGGTGCTCCGCCGTTATGGTGCGCCGCTGCAGCAGGCCATTTGGCTCTAGTTCGCCTCCTTGTGGCGCACGGGGCTACTGTCAACAGCACCACAAGAACGAACTCCACTCCGCTCCGGGCCGCTTGCTTTGATGGTCATTACGACATCGTCAAATATCTTGTCAATAACGGTGCCGGTGAGTAAAAAATATACTTTTAATCTTGACAAGTTTATCCTATCCTAAGACTTTTAATTGTATTTAGCAATATTTAAATTTACTTAGTTTGATAGAAGTAAGCTTTGTTTAGAAGAGCCTTTACCCTAGGGTCGACTTCGTCGTCTTCAGATAGTGTCACTTGTTCGAATCTCTGCAGGCAATTTCATAAATTGATTTTCTATCAATTTATGGATTTGTGCTTACAAAACACGGATCTCTGTGATGTCTAAAAATTCCCTTCCAGTAATCCAATCCTTAAAACAGGCGTAGCGATTAGCTGACCAATAGTCCTGCTCTTGGCCTTTCTATCCTAGTTTTCTTTTCGAAAAAAGATGGGTTGAATAACTAAGTAACAAGGAGTCCATTAGGAACCCATATGCTTCAACAGACATTGAGACAGTTAACTCATAAAATGTATATATTCTTAATATTTCCACTATTTCTTCATTATTATTGTAATTTTTTTAAATTAAACTGATAATTTTAAAAGGAAGCTTAATAGCTGAAGCAGAATGCAATGTGTGAGATGCCAATAAGTTCTTTGGCTTCTTTGTGTGCCACTACCCAATGAGCAATCTTACTTGTTATGAAATCTATATATGCTATGAAATCATAAATATGTCTATAAATGTCTATGCTTGATCTTAGCAAGATCACTGAATTATTATCATAAATGAATAACATTATGATGTAAATTTTATAACTATTCCTTTTCTGCCATATTGCATTATAATTTAAATGAATTATGGTATTGTAATCATGCCTGTAAATTAGACACAAATCAATTATTTACAGTTATTTTAAAGCAGAATTGTGTTTTTTTGACATAATTATTGATGTTTGAAATACACTTCCACCCATTAATCCCACCTTCCTAGAACGTGACTTCCTATAGCACAAGTGATATCCTCTATATAACAAGTTCCAACCCGGCTAGGGACAACAATTTGGTGAAAATAAACCTTAGTATTACCGATAATACCGAAACTGTAAATGTTCATACTTTGATGGATCAAGAAACGTGTCAAACAGCCCATCATCGGCTATCACTTAATGGGAAAACTTTACCTCAGGATAAAACAAAGGAAAACCCTGATATATACAGGCGAAATAGGCAACCGCCCAGTGCACAAAAATGGAATAGTATTATTTAATTTTTTTCAAAATGAGAAAAATTCGCAATATTCCAATTATGATATACAAAAAGTAAGTAATTCGAAAAGAAATAATGATTTTTTGTAAGTACGTGTGTACATTCGTGTATCATTGGGTTACAGTAACTTCTTCCAAACGGTGAGCAGTAACGACTTGACATTTAGACATGTCATTCTGGCGGCCATTTCTAGGTCAACTGTGCTATTTTCAACTTTTTATTCAACAACTGATTGATATATTATATATAATATTTTCAATTTTCATCTATCAACATAGGCTAACGACATAAAGTAAAGAACCTATTAACGCCAAAATAGCACAGATGCAAATATTTGTATTTCCGGTGTTCGAGTTTGTAAGTTCAATACATCCAGGGTGAAGCTGGGCAGTACACCTACCTATACTATTGATAGAACACAAAAGATGTTTTTATTAAAGGGTGGTATATAAACTGCCATGTAAAGAGTGACATGTTCGTGATTTGATAGAAAGTGAGTGTGGTATGTACTCGTAATGTATAAATAATGAGTTTGAATTTATTTCAGGAGAAACCAGAAAAAAGCAGGTTATTTATATTAATAATTTATATTGAGTTTTCTTTCTTTTCTTATTTTAGATGTTGAAGTAGCAAATCGTCACGGTCACACCTGTCTTATGATAGCCTGCTACAAAGGTCACCTTCGAATTGCCAAGTTCCTACTCGCCCTTAAAGCTGATGTCAACCGGAAAAGTGTCAAGGGAAACACAGCTCTGCACGATTGCGCAGAGAGTGGTTCACTGGCAATTCTCAAATTATTACTCGATCATGGAGCCACTATGGATGTTGATTCTTACGGTATAGATTTCTTATATATCCATTTCATAAATTGGTCTTTTATGTCACTGTCAATTCTCGGTAGACAGGTGATCTTTATGATGGACATCCGTCATTGCTAAGAAAAAACTGTAATATTCATTAATTATATTTAAGCACGTCTATTGGGAGCACTGAAAAAGTAGAGCGGTTATTCACGACTTATTTAACCTTTGGGTTCCTATGGGGTGCATTCGCATTTCAAAATTCTTATTTTAACCATTTGCTAAATACCAATAAAAATAACAGTAATCTACAATAATTTCTCAATCAATGCAATGCAAATATTATGCAAATTTATCTGGGGATACTTTGTACCCTGACGCTTTGGTACTCGAGTGTTAACAGTAAACCTCTTTTATCTATTTTTTTTAAACTTATAATTACATACCAAATACCCAATATACAATGGTATATTGATCGCTAGACAGTTACTGCAGGTTTGTAAAAAATGTATTAAAGTAAATTTGTATATTTTAGGTATGACTCCATTACTCGCAGCGTCGGTCACTGGCCATCATCACATAGTGGAACACCTGATTGGCCTAGGTGGAGAAGCAAAAATTTCTCGCCAACAAAGAGTGGACGCTTTAGAACTGCTCGGCGCTACATATGTGGATAAAAAAAGAGATATGGTTGGCGCTGTGCAATTGTGGAAACGAGCCATGGATGATAGGTAAAAATTGAATGAGCTCATGAGTCTATTATTTATTATTGACATTCTTTTAGCACATTATACTGATTCAAAGAACATTTTACAAAAAAATGCCAACTGTTCTACAGAAATATAGATGATGTAAGAAATGATTTTAAACCCCAATTTTTTTCTGATGGCCCACTAAAATACATCACACCTTCAGATGGATCTTTTTGTTTACTCTTATGTTTATCGTTGTTTAATATGTTTTGTTTGCATTGACAGATTTCCCGCGGATGGCGTGTCATTGCCTAAACCGTCAGGCGCTCCTCCAGTTGAAGCTTATGACTTTGTTGAAGAAGTGACGGACCCTTCTCGGTTGGACGACCTGCTCGCTGATCCAGACGAAATGAGAATGCAAGCTTTAGTCATTAGGGAAAGAATCTTAGGTAAATATTTTTAACACCGTAAACTACTATTTTTGTTTTAAATTAAAAATTAGCATACACCGGTGGTAATATTGTCAGAAATAGTCAAGCTTTTTTGAATCTATTTTACATTCATAAATCCTTCATTGCAAATAACAAGTCATGCAATATGCTGACGCAGAGGTGTGAGACATCCTGATTTGAACGGAACCGCCCGAATTAAAAAGTTAAAACCCGAGTCCTGCATTGCTTCTGAAAACCCAGATTTAACAAAAATGGATAATGAAATCATGCCAGTTGCAATAGTTTGTATATAATCCTGGTCATTATACTCACAATGCGAAAAACTGATCATGATCCTGAAAAAATGTTTTTTTGTTTTTATGGTGAAATATATTGATCTATTGAATTCTTCCATGTTTTATCAATTGCTTTTTTGGAATCATGCCGTTGTAACAACAATTTTTAATCTATTTATAATGGAATTTGAAGGAAAAAATAAATGATTGCATAACAATATTTACCCATGATCGGCAAAAGAACTTAAGCGACACAATTCAATAAATTGCGTTTTAAGCCAATAATTGTTTTGCAAAAATTATAATTATGAGCATTATATCATTTGCCTAATCTTTTTTAGGACCTGTGCATTTTAGTGTTTTGGCATGTTATCTTTTGTTCCACGTGGACCCTTATCTGCTATGTAAGATGAATAACGATTGATCGATCGATACTACGGTTTGAAAATTTTCCGTGCTCAACACGCCAGACAAGTTATCTTGTCAATGCCTAATTAAATTTATAATTACTAATTATAGCCGGCGTTCTAGGTACAAACTTACTTTTTTCTATGGCAGCCAAAAGGTTAAATGAATGTTGAATGTAATGTCATCAAGAACTTGTCAATTTTAATTTAATATAAATTCGATTTGCAAACTGTATGATATGTAAAATTTAAGGTCCCGCTCACCCTGACACGTCTTACTATGTACGTTACCGCGGTGCCGTGTATGCGGATGCCGGTCGCTTCGGTCGCTGTCGCTCTCTCTGGCATAGAGCCTTGGACATGCAACGGGCCATGCTCGGTCCTCTCTCCCCCAACACGCAGTCGTCACTTCACAGCTTTGCAGAATTATTCTCCTTTATGGCGCACGAGCGGATGAGACCACCTTCCAGAGGTATTCTAAAATAAATACAGTAGACCATAGGTTCCCAACCTTTTTCGGGTGGCGACCCCTTTTTATAAAAGCCATGTGACTAGGGGACCCACGAGGAATTTGCTATACTTTTTCCCCGGATTGTCTCCGAAACTCCTTTTTTTTTTTAGCTCACCGAGGAATTTGAAATCCTCGATTTGCTATACTTTTTCCCCAGATTGTCTCCGAAACTCCTTTTGTTGTTCAAACGCAAAATCGAAATAGGTTGGCGACCCCCCAGAAAACCCTTCGTGACCCCCAGGTTGGGAACCCGTGCAGTAGACGGTTGCCTAACCGGAATATCGACATTTTTATTACGATAATTTTAGAGTACATCTCGTAAACCGAAACATTTAAAAAAAAAAGTATATTTTCCTTTTCCTATTTATGTAAGCATTATTTTTGATGCCTCATTTTTTTGGTCATGTCTGAAACTTTTTTCCTTAGATTTAATAGATTATTGTGTTGTCTCAAATTCCAGTTTTAGAGACATCTGTCATCTGCATCCTTAAATTATTTATTGAAACATAAAAGGAAGTAATTTATTCTGCCTTTTTCAGGACGAGTAGTGCCACCCGTGACCTTCAACGATTTAAATCCCGTTCTCGAGAAAGCTATAGATGAATTAGGAAGAGGACTTCTTCTTCTCAGTGCTCGTCCTCCTTCTGAACGAGATCAGACATTGGGAGCCATTCAGCGAGTTCTAATAGTTTGCCTTCATCTCTCTTGCCTCATGGCTAGACTTTTAGAAGAACCAGATAACACAGCTAGTGTGGAAGAAGCAGTCCGACGTGCCATATACTCTCTTATTAAAATGGAGATCAAGGTAATCTATAAAAAAAAATATTCCTTCACATAAATAATTGCTGAAGTTAACTTTATCTATAATGATGTCATAAGAATACAGTTTCATTATAGTTTTGGGCCATTTCTTTTTCAAATTATGTTGTATAATGAATGTATTGTTTCTTCTTTAAGGTGAAAAACGGTCGCAATGCGCTACATTTAGCGTGCATTGGAGAAGGAATCGAAGGAACGAGAGTATCCGGAGCACCTGGAGATTTGTCTGGTCTCGTGAAACTTCTTTTGGAAGTCGGAGCTGACCCGAATGTCCGGGACGCTGATGGGAATACTTCACTTCATTTAGCTGCAAAGGTAAATATTTTTGAATCGTAATTATCTCGGCTCATTAGTATTATATTAAAAATTGATTTTAATTGGAAGTGATTGGAAATTAGAAGTACCAGCTGCTGAGAAAACAAAAAATGTTACCTTGCGAGATTGACTCTCACATTCTCTTTCGAGTTTATGTGATCAGAAATTTACATAATTGTAAAGGGTGAAAGAGATGATATAGTTTTAACCTGATCCTGGCGGCAATTTGATGTGTAATCAGCATCATTTTTTGTATCTTCCAATATACTCTCGTGTAGCAAATTGGAACTCTACTCCGTGGTTATCATTGCATTATATTGTAAGTTCAAGTTGAAAATCATTAATCACTCACGTTTTTATAAAACATCACATACACTATTCAAGAAATAAAAGTAATTGAGTTTTTCAAATCTTTTAAGGAGTTGTAAATTTAATGATCGTAAACATACACTTGGCTCTTCGGAGTCCGCAACATCCACGTCTTGGTCACTGCCGTGTCGTTTGAATTCATCCATGGACATGTCATAATCAAAGTCTTATCTAATCCCTCAGTCAAGATTTCTCTCATATTCAGACACCCTTCCGCTGTGATGAATTCCACAATTTTAAAAAGTAGCAAAATATCAAGGTTTTTGGTGGTAACTCACAGCCATTGAAAAACTTTCACACAGACCTTTTAAATTCCACTTACAGATCATTACACAAATATATGATGGTAAAACACATTTTTCTATCACAAGGAATGCATAGTAATTTTTTTATTTCAATTTTGTTTTAAAATAAGACTGTATAAAAACGTAAAAATAAAAATCACAGGAACATTAAATTCGTACTTAATAAAGCATTAATATGGTACCACGCAGTCATTCTTGAACAATGGTAAGGTGTGAACTGTGCAGTCGTGGGATTTACCTGCCATCTTTTAAACTGATGGAGACTCTAGGGGCAAACATGATAGACCAAAAATCATCCAGGGGTTTGAAAAATCGATGTTTATATTATTTTATACCTAATTATTTTGTCTACCCTTTAAAAATGGCAGTAACAGGATAAATCAGGCAATATTTAAAAGAAAAGAATTAGTCCTGTATGCAAAAGATTTCCTACATTATCGACAGTTGAAACATTGCACCTCAGATGTTGAGACGTTAACGTGTGCCGCGTTGACACTAAATTATATTATAACAAGAGTATGGCAGTATACATTATAATAATTGTTGTGCTTATTATAAGGAATTTTCACATTTTTGGTTGGACATAACTATGAATCTCTTATGAAGTTTAACTATTTTTTATTTCATTCCAGAGCAAACCGTGCCAAGCCGAAGTAGTAAAAGCCCTTTTGAGTAAAGACGCTCACATCGACATGGTCAACTACGACGGCGACACCTTCGAAGACCTGCTCACGGAAAACGGTCAAAGTACATGGGATATAGTCAATCCCCTCAAGTACACGACTCTCAAATGCATAGCCGCTCGGGCAGTCAAACGCTATAGACTCGAATACAGGAATATCATACCTAGAAATTTATACTATACAGTTATTACACATTGAAGAGGGTAGCAATTCCATGAGGTCTTTACAAGTTTACGAAGTTGTCAGAATGACGCATCTAGCCATTATAATTTATTTCTTTAATTGTTAGTTTTACAGATATAAATACGATATAACACACACTTTTGAATGCATTAACTTTTCGCATGAAGATTCTTGAAAAATTAACGTCACACTGTGATGCAACTTGTAGTTTTTCATGTTAAAAAAAAACTAGTTTATTTGGACGAGATAGGGAAGAGAATTAATTTTTAACTACGGGAAATAGAAAATGCGATCATGCAATTGGAGAGATAATCGTTATCTACCGAATGTCATACGGTTATACATTCTCGGGAATGTTTATTTTATTTCGCTGTCTGCTATAAAAGACAATGCCGCAAATATTAGTTAAAAAATATATTATTGAATTTGAAGAAAATATATATTTATATTTGTATATTAGAAAAATTTCTCTCCTATGAGATTTTTCTATCAATATTTTTAAAGCGTTTTCGCACACATCAAATTATTACGAAAACCATGCCTGTAAAATATAATAAATTAGCTATTTTTGAAAGTATATATGAATGTATATTGCAAATAATTTTGAAATAAATACTCTCTTTGATTCTTTTCTGTAGATTGCATCGTAAAGACCGAGAATCATCCGATGTGCAATAACTAAACTATCTCATTGAAATACGTATTACAAATTAAATAGTGTGACATTTTTATAATGATTAAAGTTTGAAGAGATTTAATTAAAAGTTTGATTAAGTGTTCTGCAGCATTTGTATTGCGTACGTTTGAAACTGATAATATTTTATTATATGTGTTATTGAAACTGTAAATAAAACCTATATTCTGATTTGAAATTCTCACATGTTGGAATAATTCAGTGAATTCTGTTTGTGAATTGATTATGAAAAAATAAATCTAACTCGGGAGACGTAACAATTTAAACAGAGTACTTTAGAGAAATTATTAGTGTGGATAAAAATACTAATGCTATTAGTTATGTTTAATTATTAAATATTGAAATCCAAGCATGCATCATTAAATAACAATTGAAGTTTTTGTAGATGTCATAATTTCATCAAGTTGTTTGACGGTCGCTCGGATGCAGACGCCCGTTAACATTTCAATCTTAAAATGTACTTATGACACCCGATTAAAAAGCCACTGAACGATTATGTTTCGCACAAAGCAATTTTTTCAAAGCAAATATGTTGAACTCGAATGTGCACAATTTACATCACTCATACCTCACCGACTCGACACTTTAGAGAACAAGAAACAAGTCACTGAAAACACATTGTCAAGAGACCCGAATAAAATATACTTTAGAGATTATAATACTAAACTAGATTGACCGTAAGTTCTGTTTTGTACAGCATTGTTTTCTAAAAAAAAAAAATTGGCCATTCATTCAGTAAATCGAAAAGTAAAGACTATTTCATCACAGACAAGTATCATATTTTTTAATATCTAAATAAGTAATCGTTAAACTCAACTAGGTATGGCAAGAAAGTAGATGTAATGACCCACCTGTTGATCGTGAGGGACACATTTTGGATATGTTCACAATAAGTGAAATTTCGCATTAAAAAAAAAACAGCACTATTAATAACAAAATAAATGTCATGCATTAAATAAAAATAATTTAACTTTTGTGAAAAATAACGTTTATTTTGATTTGCGTTGCAAAAAAATCTAGATTACTCTGCTTCGCCTGCCTGAGTTTTATTATTTAATTTTCAAATAATCCTATACAAATCCCACTCGTTATGATGATTCCTGGCACATGTCGACTATCAAATCCAAGCAAAATTGATCTTGTAATCGCGAATCTGCGCTCGGTGGGGTTTGATGATTTACCTGTATTTAATATATTTCGACGTGTGTAATAAAAAAAATATTGCTGTCTTCTGAGGCATGTATCCATTTTTGTGTCAATAAAATACGGTCAGTCTTCTTAAAACACAAACTGTTCACATACTATTATTGGAATGAAAGATTTTGAAAATTAATTTTTATATATAATCAAATTTTATTAAAGAAGAAACTTTTCATATTTAGATTATATTTAATTTACTTAAAATATTATGTTTACAGAGTTGTCTTACTGAAATTATTTATTATTCAACTTTACAAATTATCACAATACAACATTTAAAATTATAAATGTACTTAAAATTGTTCAAATATCATCAGCTGAATTCGGTTTTATAAAAAAATTAAACAAAACTGCTTCCTTGTCAAATTTTTTTGGGGCTAATAATTTAATAATATATTATAATATAAATATCTGTTTAGAAGATTCACTTCAAATCGGTTCAAACGATCACATATAATAGGTGCATGCGTCCGCTAGTGTTTTACTATTAAAAAGCACTTGTATATCTGTATACTTGAACAACTCTCCGTTACATTAACATATTTCTTTAGCTATAAAATGTAAAAAAAAAGCTAAGCAGTATTTGGGTATCAATTTTAGTATTGCCGCAATACTTTTCATAAAAAATATTGCTACATCTTCAGAACTATGTGCTACTTTCTTAATTTTAGATGATTTATTGTAAGATCTAGTATCTAGATGTATAAATATATGTGATATTCGAGGACTATGGTGGTTAATTTTAAAAGTAACATCACCAAATCTGTTGCAAGTCATGATGTGAGATGTTGTCACTTGGCAAGTTTTAGTTACTGTTATACGAAAACAAATGTGATATGCATATCTCACTGTCAATAAGTATTTTTAAATAAATATCTAAACCAAATGAAATTTGACTTTTATTGCTAATGTAATATTGGATATGACAGATTAATACATACATATCTTTGTTGACGAAAAGTAGACAAAAATCTAAATTATAGGTCAACTTGGGAGCATATCGCTACCATAAAGCAACAGTTGGATAAAGTGAAAAAAAGTCGATTTTAAAATAAGTATGCCAATCGATTGCTCAAAGGTTAAGCTTTGTAATGAAACACTGAAATATTTTAATTAACAAAGAAAATGCTCCATTTGAAAGAAAAGTTTTACATTTACAATTATTGCCTTGTAACTTCAAAGCATCAGCGAGATTATTAACACTTCTTAGTCGGGCGTTTCAAAAATAGACTCAATTCTGTAGCGGGCGTTTTTTAGTGATTAGCGCACAAATATATTACATTCTTAAAATCAACACAACTTCTAAACCAAACAATATTTTCGATTGAAATTTTAAAAAAAATCATACGTGACATTTAATCATTAAAAATAAAATTAGGACATTTCGATAACATCATAATTTCACTATGTTTCTAAGCTGAATATAAAACTTGTTATCAATTTAGTAGAAAGCACTCCGCATGTTATAAATATTAAAAATTCAAAACATTCTATATAACAAAATAGCATATTTATAAATATTTTATAATTATATAAATAGTTATAATATATAATCGCCATCCCTACAATTTTACTAACACTGGAAGTGTAAAATCTAATGCTGTAAAAAGCACAGTGTAAATATTCGAGACACGTGTGTCACCCTTTTCTAGCAAAGAATTAGGACTAATGTTAATTAGTTGCGGCATTTTATTTAACGCCGACAAACAAACCCGTGATATTATGTGTCCCGCAAACAAGCGACGATATAAAAAAAGTATTATGCCGTGATCCGCATTCTACCGACAATACGCTAAAAACGACTTTTGTCGTTTCCCGCCTATTAAGTGTTAAAATATTTGGATACATATAATAGTATACAAAATAAACTACTATTATCTTTTATCATAAGCCGTAAAAGAATCTAAATAAAACCATAAATCGCTATTTAAAAAGTACAACACAAACTTTAAAGTTCAATTATTTCGAAACTTGTGTTTTCGACTTATCCCACTGTTCGTTTAGGGTAGCGATATGGAAAAGAGCAGAAAAAACCCCTATTTTGGATGAGATAAGCAATTCTGCAAGTGCCTCGTAAGAAGAATTGGAGAACCATAAATATACATAATTTTTCTCTATTTAGTTTAGTATTTGTTAACACCTTGGTGGATAATGTGCATTCTTTGTGTGGATTGATATTTACTTTGATAATTCATAAGTAGTTCTGAAACCGATGTAGCTATCAACTTATTAATTAAATTCTTGTGGAACTTAATTGATTGTTATTTTGACCTTATTACTATAACATTTGTTGTTACACTTATAGTGTTAAAAACTCTTACACAATCAGTGGTATAACAATGTAAGAAAATTCATTTTTATGTTAAAAAATACATATAAGTATAAATTTACCCAAAATATTCATTCATTTACATAGAGTTTTGAAAACAACACTAAATTTTTAAAAAAGTATTTAGCACATAAAAGCTGAATAGTCCGAAGGTATAATATCGTTAAATCTAGTCAGTCTCAGAATTGATGTGCAATGTTTTCAACATACAAGCTATGTTATATATCAGTGATAAACAACCTGCGGCCCAAAGTGACATTTCATGAGGCCCGAGTACTTCATACCCAAACAAATTATTCAATAACAAAAATAAATAATCTGAATTGTCACTGATAGAAAATATATTCTGGCCTGCTTCAAGACATCCTTCAAAGCATGACAAAGATGAATTTGGATGTATCGAAAATTACCACAGATGTAGCTCTGGCAATGATTAGACAAATAATGGCATGGTATCTCCTTGCAAAACACATGCCTGAGCTTGCTCACAAAAATATTAATTAAATATCACTGCATTAAAAATCAACAAAATAAAGATTTGTGGTTTAAAAATGTTACGGGCTCTGTAGTGCACACAATAAACTTTATGAAATCTATCAAACTTAATCGACAGTTCAGAGTCTTTCTCAATGAAATAGAAGTTGAATATCACCACCTATTGGATTACTCCGAAGTTTGTAGGCTAAGCAGAGGCAAAATTATGAATAGATTAGTTTTAGTTTTGAAAGAAATTAAAATGTTTCTTGTTGATAAAGGAAAGTTTATTAATATTTTATAGGATCCTCAATGGTCGAATAAATGTTTATCAGATTAGAACACACATTAATGACCCGCATGTTCGAGTACAAGGCTAAAATCATTATATATCAGACATAGCAAACAAGTTATCAATCTCCCAATAAAAACTTAAACTGTTTCATACACAACTAAAACAAAACAATTTGTGCCACTTTCGGTGCTGCAAAGAAATCTTTCCCTTACATTGATTACAGCCAAAAGTATGTTTGCCACGTCATCCGAATTCAGCAATCTTTTAAATGAAGGTTTTATGGCTTTAATTGTGATAAACATGATATGTTTAAAATGGTTCCATGTCTAAACAACATGATTAAACAGAACAAGTTAAAAATAATATTGTTATCGAATTTATTTTTTAATTAAATATTAAATATTATTAAGTACACAATGAAAAAATATCAAACTTATTTGCAATAAAACATGGAGACTGCCGTCCTTGTATCCAGAGCTTTCAAATATATCTGGAGAATTTTTCACCTTGAGAAGATATATGTATATTTAATACGGAGAAATCAAATACTATCAGGTACCGTTAAAAATAGTCCGGTTTTCGGTTCTTTTGAAAACGTCAGGTACCTGGGTCGGAAGCTGTAATGGTAAAGCTTAAAAACTCTGACCATAGTACCTAATATATTATATTCTTTTCATCATTTTAAATAACACTTGGAAATATAGTCTCATAAAAATAATTCCTACTGGTCTACAATTATATTGTAGAACTGAAATACCTTGATATTTTTACCCTATTAAAATGGAGTTCTACCAAGTTAATGACAAATCAATAAATAATTCCTACTGGGATTAGAATATTTCAAATTTGAAAATTCTGCTATCTTTCCAAACTACTTTATAAAGTCTACAGTTTATTTGGATTCAAAAAAATATAATATATGACTAATATTTCCATTTCTATGTTTCATTTTTTGAACATACATATATAAATGAATCTTTTTATTATTGCTGAATACATTTAACTTAATCATTTATTTTATAAAGTTGCAGCCAAATTTAAAGCGAAACATATGAACAAAAAAAAATATTCATTTTAAAACCATGGACAAGATTCAAAGAATAATTTTGTTTCACGGCAGAAATTAGGTCGTTTGGATTTGTTCATTTGCCAAAAATGCTCGCCTATATATTAAAAATAAAATATCCGCTTTTGAAATGCCATATTTACTTTGTATTCTGATGTGACTTTTTAATATTAATTAGGACAACATTTAGATTAACAAACAATTAAAAACATATTATTTTCTTAAACACTATCTGTTTTTTTGTGATAAAATTGATATCGGTAAGTCATAAATCGCTTACTTATCTTTTAACTAATATTAAAAAGTAGGTTACACCAGTGACGTGTCCACCAGCAGTGTGTAGAATAAATAAGATTATTGCAAAAAAAAGAACGATTGCTATGCAAACATTGCTCGGCAATTCAAAAAATATGTAATTTTTGTTCAATAACATATAACATTGTATAAATGGTACGCTTTGACCTGATTAAATATCATTTCTCTAGCCTCATAATCGAAGCTCTCTATCGAATACTCAATATGAATTTAACATTTCTTATTATAGAACTGGGGTGGCCAAACTTTTGATCACTATTGTAATAGTTAATCGCGATCAACTGGTCGCTTTGTCCACCCCTGTTATATAAGCTGACATTATTTTCATACTTAGTTCTTAGATAGTGCTTTAAATCAGGGGTCGGCAGACTTTTATGTGAGAAGAGCCAAATTGTCAATAAAATAGGATAACAAAGGTATCAGAGAGCCGCACATACATATACACATGTATATTATGTATAATATGTTCATACACATGAATTTTTGGAGCAAAAAAAAACATGATAAATCCAACAATTTTTATTTAAAATTTAGTTTCAATGATGACCTTGCATTGCTTTTGAAAGATTTGTTATGTCCTGTAAAAAACTGCTTGTTTTCAATTTTCGGCATGATTGTAAATTTTCATCTATTAATTTGTTTCTTCACTTATTTTTTATTTGGTTCATGGAAGAGAATGTTTATTCACGTACGCATGTAGAGTCGAAAATTGTGAGAAATTGTGTGTAGCAAAAGCTATCTTTTTTGACGCGTTATGTTTCAGGCAAACTATCCCACTTATCAAATAATATTGTTTTCATTTTTGCTGGTCAGGTCAATGAATTACTTGAACTATAGTCTCTTGCTCTTTATATCCAGTAACTGTATCCAAAGTGAAACAGTGTTTATGTTGAACTCTGTTGTCTTTCAAAAAAGTAATTCAAAATTAGCATGGGTCTGTCGACCCATGCTAAAGACCACCGGTCACCAACCTTTCGAACCTTTGTTCTTGGGAACAACTGATGTGTTTTTTTTTTTTAAAAAGTACATACCTATGTACATCCATAAAATAACAATTATTAATATACATTTTTTAATATGATACGGTAATACTGCTTATTTAATATTAAAAAAATAATAAGTTTAACATTAAATTGACTTCAATACCGTACTTTCAAAATTTTGCAGACCATTGGTTGCTAACTGCTGCTGTAAACCATCCATAATAATAATTGACTGCGCAATCTTTCAGCAAGACACATTAACCAATCTGGCATTCCTTTCCGTTTTGTCCATCCATCCGGAGGTCGAGTGCTAAATAAATATACTAGACATGTTATAAGCAGTGGCAGTTTGCACCTAAAATTTTGGGTGGGCTAAAAAAATTTTAGTATTTTATTCAATCTACGAAATTGCGAAAGTTTCCACTTCCGGACCGCATGCGGCTTGAAATTGGCGGCCCTCGAAAGTTTTTTCTTAGAATAAAAATATATATATTTTTAGAAAATAATTTTCAAACGAATTCTATAAAATTAGCTTTAAATTTGCAAAACAAAGATCACATTGCCTTTTGGATTATATTATTATAAATAGGTAAAACATGTACAAATACTTCCACTAAAGTCATTTTTTTGTAAACGAGTACTTACTTAAAAAATATTTTTCTCATGTGGCCCGAACCCATCACATGCGGCCCGCTAAAAGAAATAAGTTGTGCATGCCTGCCTTGTACATTATGGTCAAGTTTGGTACTTATTATTATATTTAAATGGAAGACCATATGCATAGAGGTATTGCACTCAAATTGTTAAGAGATTTTAGAAACAATGATCTCGGAAAGGGCTATATGCACTTGTCAAAAGTAATACTTTTCTAAAATATGTTCCAGAGAACCAGAGAACCAGAGAATAACTCTTATATTGATTAAAGAGAATCAAAGCTATGATATTGTATGAATTTGTGATAGGTTAGTCACGTTGTGCATATGTCCGAATTGCTGTTTTTTTTTTTTAATAAGTAAGCTGAAGATTATTTTTTTAGACATTTTGGCTGAAAATTTCAGGGCGGGCTGAGCCCACCAATCCCAATACGTAGAACTGCCTCTTATTACAGTCAGATGTGTTGACAGCATGATTTTAAATAGTTTAGTATTTGAATAATCATAATCATCATGGAAATAACAAATGTACAGAGTGAACTCTAAGGAATGATTTAGTTTTTTATATGTCGTGAAAATAATAATTTAAAAGTATTTGATAAATGCCGGGTTCGTGTTAGATTGGTCAACGTCATTGGCTTTGGTTGCGATGGTCACAAGCTCAATTCTCAAAATGGACAGTTTCATAGATTTTATTGATTTCTGTTCCAAGGTAAGGATGTCTGTGATGTCTAAAATTCCCTCCCACTCTTCTTCACCTAATCTCAAAAACTGGATGTAGGAAGAGCAATTAACTAACCAATAGTTCTGGTGTAGCCCTATTCTTCTACCCCTACTCTTTTCGAATAGAAGAGTAACAAGCAGTTTTTGTAGCAAAACTTTAGTTTGATAATACAAAATAAAAATAGGAAAACCCGGAGATAGATATCAACATCTTGTGACTATTGGAATGCTAGTCATATATTTTTTTTAAATAATAATAATTTCAGTTATTCATCTACTTTATTGAATAAGGTTAAAATAACTAGATAGCTAAAATTTTGTCAAACTTTTGGTGTTATTTTGACTTAATATTATAATCAAGTTCTATCAGAAAAATACTTTCTTGAAGGTAACAATGCTTTGATTAGTAGTACATGACATGAATACGGTAAATCTATTAATTATGTGAAATATAATATTTCAATATTTTTTGAAATTCAAAATATCCTTTTGACCGGTTACTTTTTTATTATTTTATGAAGCCTTCTCTGTTCACTTTTATGCACTTCACTGTCTGTGTTATTTTAAAACATTTTCAAATTAGCATTGAAAGATACTATCAGTGTTTATCAATATTCTAGCACAAGTAGACAGCTTTGATGTGTACAAATAGTTTAGTATAATATTATTATAATCATTGAAGCAGATTCAACATGGCTGAGAAATTTAAAAACCCTATTGAGAACGATGACTTTGTTGACCGTGAAATAAAGGATATAATAAAACAAGAAAACTTCAGCAGTTTCACAATACAGACTTTTGGAGGATCAGCAAAAGGAGAAAATTTTATGGGAAACATTCAAAAGATGAAAATTTCGGGGAAAAGGGAAAGCGAAGATGAAAGTGAAATTAATTTGGTGATCAAAACTTCTCCTAATATTGATAGGAACAGCATGCCAGTTAATTTATTTTATACGCAAGAGGGATATTTTTACAATTTTATATTACCAGAATTTAAAAATTTACAAGAAAAGTACAAATTTTCTTCAGAGGAAAAATTTAACCTTCTCAAATGCTACAAAGCTAGCAACAAAAACTTAAGTGAAATTGTTGTGCTAGAAGATGTGAATAATAGAGGATTTAAAATGATAAACAAACATGATCCTCTCGACATTGTGTCAGTTAAATTGGTATTGAAACAAATGGCTACTCTTCACGCATTAAGTTTTGCACTTAAACATCACAATGAAGACAAATTCAACCGATTCAGTGAAAATATTTGTGATCCAAATTTACAATTTGAAAAATTCAGAAATTTTCAAATGCTAGAGATGGACAGATCCGCTGCAGCGATGGACGACGTGTTGATAAAAAATAAGCTCATCAAACTGAAAGAAACCGTTTATGACAAGTTCATTGCTTTTTCTAGACCTGATTATGCTGCACCATATAATGTATTCTGTCACGGAGATTGTTGGATCAATAACTTGTTATTTAAATATGAGGTAAGTGGGAATGAAAACTTATATATGGTCTGCTATCACAACTATCACAACTTTGACATAAAATTCATATTTTCTTATGTTTGATCAATTTTTCGTTCTGTTTATAGATCAGTATTAAATTCTTATTTATTCTTTGACTGTATGCGATTTCTATGTGGAACGAATTGTCATCACCAACTTTGCTTTCACTTGTTTCATGCTTGTTTAGTTCTGCTGAATACATCTTACGGATAGTACTGTACTGTTGTTGGAATCCCATTGATCACAAGTAACCAGGTTGAGACTCGCGTGTTTTATCAGTTACAACATTATTCTGTGAGCAATGATGTATCAGGAAAATGCTGATCTGCTCAAAGTCAAATCATCTCACCCCAATATCTGACCTGTCACGCACATTTGGGTAAAGTGAGACCTCACATTTATATCAAAATGAGCATAATAAGGAAAATGTTGATCACATTGAAAGGCAAGGATCAACTTACACTCAAATCACTAGAAAAGATAAGATATCAACTACATAGTTATAGTCACTCGATATACTAACTAATAATGATAAGACTATTACTAGATATTACAAGTGTCTCATATCTTTGAGAAGGATCACCAGACTTAATATTTCAAAATGTTTTTAATTATAACATAGACATCAATTCTAAAGCTTTGCTTATATATGAGACAATGAGAGTAGGACTTTTTTCTTTTATCTTATAGTTAAATTTTTCATCTCAATCCTGTTCTGAATAAGCAGATCGTGTTATATTCTGGCTAATACAGATACAGTTTTCTTCTTCAATTCTACACCACTTGCCACGATTCACTACCATATAGCAACACTAGTAGAATTCCAGTGATGTGGACCAGTTGTTACATGTGACTATATGCAATTGTGGTGCAAATTTACTCTTTCAATGCCATGAAATCTATTTGTTGATTAACCAATCAGCGTGCAGGCTTGGAATTATAATTTAAGAAGAGTTTGATTTAAATATGAATATTGATACCATTGACCGAAACTATTTTTATCTTCTTTTTTAGAATAATTCACCTGTGGAAGTGCAATTTGTTGACTGGCAGATGACAAAGTACGCCTCTCCAATTGTAGACATCGGTTACTTCATATTCTCAAGCACCGATGAAGATTTTCGTAAGGAGCATTTTGACAACATGATGGAATACTATTACGGAGTATTAAAAAATCGTTTGATGAAGTTACAGTGCGACCCTGACGTATGTTACCCAGAACATGTTTTCAGACAACATTTGAAAGACATTTTGTTTTTCGGACTAATCATCGCTTTATTCACAACAGGACTATTTATGAGTGGGTCTTCTGACTCCCTCAATGTAGAAGAAATTGCAGCAAGGTCATGCATTGAAGTGTCAAATTTAGGATTTAGAGAGGAAAAATCACGAGATAGATACCGAACGAGGCTTACAGGAGTTGTCAAAGACTTTGTACGATGGGGACTTCTATGAGAGTACTTGAAAGACTATTACTAATAAAAGCAATGTAGTTCAATCATGAAAGTATTTTTTTATTCAATAGTTAATCCCAATGTTGACCGAACATTTTGATACTCACTCAATTAATTGAATGTTTCAATGGAAGATAAAATATAATGTTCTGTGAATAAAATAAAAATGAATTTTTAAAATCTATGTCGAAGTAGAATGTATATTCAATCACACGTGCTGCGCAACAACAGTAACCAGGGACATACTATATTTGTGGTCACGGGAAAATTTAAGATTAAAAATTAGTGGGGGCGAAAGTCATATTTAAAAAAATTGCTTAATTGAAGAATATGTTTAATTTTTTGAAATATTGAAATTAAATGTGGTAAATCATTACATCGTACATTTAAAGCAGTAATTCCTAACCTAGGGTGCGAGAAAACATTTGTGGGGGTGCGGGAGAAGTTTCTATTTTGACATATATAAAAAAAATGTATTACAAAAAATCGAAATAAATTTTAAAGGGGGTGCGAGAACATATTTTCAGATTCAAGGGGGTGCGCATCACTAAAAAGGTTAAAAACCACTGATATAAAGGCATATTTAAAGTCATTTACAAAAATTACTTTTTGGATTCAAACATGTTTTTTCATTAATCAATGGGCGAATGCAATTAGCTCTGGGTTGAGAAACCCAGGTGAACTACTATACCACAATAAATGATAAATTACAATGCACTTATTATACAATGTATCATTAGTAGTGGATTGCCCCACAAGCGCATGAGGCGCATACTCGGGACCTCAGAAACTTAGGGGCCTCTAAAATAGCTTCTATTTAACCCACATATTTTTACATCGATTATGGATTCTTTAACTTTTCATGGAATTCTAGTAATGTAAAACAAAAATTGTCTTTGTTGACTAAATAATTATTTTAATTATCCATAATTATTTATAATTAATGTTTTCATTAGAACGTATTTGATATTAGTAATGAGATATTCGTGATAAGAAGTGATTACTCATGGGTTTTTCCATATATTTTATGTACATTATATTAAAAACTTTTCTGTTATACAAATTCTATCGCACCTGAGGCCTCACGATTGCTTGATACACCACCATGTATCATTGATTTCACATCCTTATTGTTAAGTTCACATCAAAATAGTTAATCATCTATACTTATGTTTCTGACATAAAATCATTTAAATTTATCCTATGTGTCATTAGATTTCAATATTTTATTTCCAAGATGCAAAAAAAATATTACGAATTTAATGCATTCTATAAAAACAATTGTGGTGTTATAATGCAAAACAAACTATTTCCAAAAATCAAAATTTTCAGTAGAGTCAAAAAACTATAGTGAACAACACAAGCATAATATTATGATTGAATCAATAAAAATCATACAATAAATTATTTTGAAATCATTGACCTACTTCATAAACTTGGCATATGGTAAAAAGTATTTTAAATTCGTCATTTTAATGTATTTTTTTTTCAAAACGCACTATTTCCTGGAACTATGTGTACAGAAAATAAACTTATTTACTTTTTTTTTTCAAACAATATAAGAAAATAAATTTAGGGAAACAAGTTAGTAAAAAATGGAAAAAAATATAAAAGAAATTATTTTTCAACAAAATAAGAAAAATAATATTATTTTATCCTAAGCAAAGAGACGATTTGCAACCAATGCGTCTGTGTAAGTATTTTTTCGACTCAATAGCAATCAATAGCAATTCATCCCTGAACATTCAATTATAAGTCATCCCTAAACATTCGCAGAAATATGTACGACCAATATGTACGGCTCAAATTTCTCAAGTAAGCCAAAAAACATATCTCATTTCTGCGCACATCCGATCGATTTTGATTTGATCGTTAGTTTGGTCCTCTTTCTGATTTGGTTTCCTGTCAGGAATAAACAAAAATATTATCCTTTCCTTTACTGTCTTCAGAGCAGATCACAATGTTTAAAATATACAGTCAAATTTGCCAACATTTGACAGCTCGATACAAATAGTGCGTTTTGCAAAAAAAAATGTTGCTCCGCTCAAATTTCTATTGGAAATAGTGCACTTTGCAGTAACATGGAAATAGTGCGTTTTGCAAGAAAATGTAATTATTTCTCGTTGGAAATAGTACGTTTTGCAGAAAAATACGATTTTCAAGTTGAAAAAAGACGGTGTTCTAAACATTTTATCGTAAAACTAATAATACCAGTTGATTCATTAGGTGTGAATTACCCTATCGCTCATCACCTATTGCAATATCGCTCATTTTGGAAATAGTACGTTTTGCATTATAGCACCACAATTGTCAAATAAAATTGGAGCTCATGAAGAGAAGAAATCAGAGTTCAGATAATTCAAATCACTACGTTAGGAAAGAGCAAAGGCTTGATAAATGATTATCAACAGAATGCTCATCCTGAGCGAAACCGGTTCTGATCATATAAAATAAAAGTGGAATTAGTAAAAATTAGTGTTTTATTTTTTGAATATTGAGTATTGACAATTACACAATTTCATAGTATAATCAGGACTGGTCTCTCTTGCATTGATTTTTAGCATAATGGAAAATAAAGCAGTGGCAACTGAAAACTGTACTAAATGTTAGGCTTTAATATAATTTTATCTAATAAAGAAATATTCTGTTGGTGAGCTGTCTTTTCTTGATACCCCAGCAGGCAAATCCCATATCCTTTCCACTGTTTGATTGTTGGCAAGTGTCTATTGGTAAATCCATATTCCTGCAACAATGAGACAGGATGTAATTACAGTGGAACCCCGATTCTACGTTTTTCAAGGGACTGTAATAAATGAACGAATAATGCGTGAAACCGATAATGCGGAAATCTTCAAATAATACCAAAAAAATGTTTATTTTTCAAAAAACTTATTTATTTATGTTACTAAATTCGATGTAAAACTATTTGAGTGCGAATGCGAGGCAAAACTATTTATGAAAAATATTCAACAAAAACGGTCAATCGGGATAATATTCTTGACAGGATCAAAATATTTGAACAATAGATCGAGGAAAACAGTAAATCGGGGAAAGATTAAAGCAGGATTCTTTTACATTGTTCTTATGGGTGTTTGGCCGGAGCTATGAAAAATAAACGGACAATGCGAGAATGGTAGATCGGGGTTCCACTGTATCTGCTAAACAGCACATATTACAATAACTTGTAATAACTCATAATGCTTAACAATATTTGTTTAATACAGTATACACCTAATCCTTTTTTTACGCGATATATTGGTTCCAGAAAGTGACGCAAAAAAAAACCTCATTTTCATATAATTTGATAAATCGGTTCCAAATCCGCGTAAAAAAGTATCAAAAATGGATGAAAAAATGGTACCGTCCAAAAAAATCGGGCAAAAATAAATCGCGTAAAAAAAAAGATTGGTTGTTTTTATAAATAATAGAATACATTTAATTTATTCGTCACTTATGTTAGAATTGTGGTATTTATGGCATTGCAACTCCAGCAACTAAAGGGTTAATGAGCTCATCACTGGGTGAATCAGTATGGAGTAGTAATTTTATTATTTTTTTAATCAATATTTAGAGTTTGACATTTATTGTTTGTACCTTTTATTATTGTTATTTACATAGTCAATAAAATTGTATTGAAGCTTTTATTGCATCTTTGGTTATGGTATATTGAATGGAAAATTTAAATTAAATCAAAAAAGTCATTCTCTCGCGGCTTCTAAAAATATCTTCATGTAGGTAATGAGTATTTTAATAATTTGCACAGACATACCTACCAAGCTATAATTTATCATTTAAAAAACCAAAAAAATTGTAGAGCTAATATACATTGCTATTTTTTCACAGTGATAAAAAAACCAACATTGATTTCACTGACCATGGTTTTTATATAATCTGTAACATATTTGAATTTATATTTACTCAAGAATAATTAGAACCCATAGATGTGAAATACTTCTCTCTCTAAGATATCCATTGAAAATTTGCTAATTTTGTACTCATTACAGATAAATTTCTTACCTATTACGATAATTTTTATTTGGTTTATTTATGTAGAACAAATTATAAGTATTCATTGGTAAGAATTCCTTAATATTTTAATTATAGATAATTTAGTTTCATTCATTTATAATTATTATCATTATTAGTAAATTCATTTATCAATTCATTGCTTGCAATATTTTAGGACCGAGGTCACCTATATATGTATTCTTTTTAAAAAATGGTTCAATACGGAAGGGAAATTAATCAATGAGTGATAAAATGAAAAATACAACTAGTCGGGATGGCAAACTTTTTTCGCAAGTGGGTCAAATTTGATTTAAAAAATAAACAAAAATTATGTTGCGGGTCACATAGATTGAATAATTAAGGCTTTAAATAAAAACAATCATTTCTAAAAGTTCAAACGGGTTAGATAATTTCTCACGTGGGTCACTGCGTGACCCGCGGGTCCCTTGTTTGCCATCCCTGAACTAGTCTATCCTGAGCATAGACACTCTTGAGAATCCCACAAACAGTAACTCTTATGCATTGGTTAAAAGATTAATATTTAAAGACTAGGATGTTGTCATTCCTTTGCTTCCACCCCTTATTAGATCCTAAAAGTAGAAATATAGTGGGCGATCAGTGAACTTCTTTTTTAAACATGTCAGCTCGCTATTCAAAGTATATAAACAACTCAAGCATCCCCCAATCTCTTCATCAACAGCTTTCTAGGGCGATGGAATACATCCAGTTGGAAGCAAGTGTTATGGCCAACTTTTTCAATCTTGTATTTTATAAGAAGCTGATCAGGCCGCTCTAATGAATTCTGTTGATAACCATAAATCCGTATACTGGGAGTAGATATGGTAAAAAAACTGTTTCAGAACAAGTAATTATTTGATTGATGCATGTTCAATAGTAATGATTATTTAAAAATATTCATACTTTTATTAGTAATAAATTTTCTTGAAATGTACAGGTAAAACAATCATAAGTGCAGGCAGGTGTTTCAAGGTAAAATGTAATAGCTGATTGTTTCATAGATTTATTTCCTTATAATTAACTGTACAGTCAGTGACCAACGTTGCTAATAGTCAATCGTTACCAACACTGCAACTGAACATGGCTGGGAAAACAGAAAATTTTCAAAATTTCAACAAAAATATTTTAAGCATAATCGATAATGTTATTGAAAAAGAAAATTTCAAAAATTGTACACGAGAAATTTCAACCGGTTCAGCGAAGGGTGACAATTTTATGGAGATTGTTTACCGTGTGAAAATGTTTGGAAAACGTGAAGGTGTACAAAAGCATCTTCACCTGATAGTAAAAACGACTCCTGGTCTTCGAGGCCTTCGAGTCCTCCACATCTTGATATTTTTTTCTAACGGGAAACTTATTTCTATAATATTATAACACCAGAATTTGAAAACCTACAAAAAAACTTTGATTAACTCAAAAAGAAAAGTTTAACTTTGTCAAATATTACTACGGGAACTCTGCGCGAGCAGCCATTGTCTTGGAAGATTTATTTGTTGGCGGGTTTTGAATGGCAAACAGTTTAAAACGCTTAGACTTGGAGCATATTAAATTGACAATTGAAATTTTGACCAAGTATCATGCTCTTTCTTTTGCCCTTAAAAAACACCACCCAGAAAAGATGCAAGAGATTTCAGCGAGCGCACGAGGAGACAGAGAGTTATGCGACGGTTACAAAAATTTTGTTGAAATAAAAACTGAAAGAGCTATCGCGGTGATTGATGATGAGGTGTGCAAAAGGAAGCTAGTCAATTTTAAAAAGACAGCGTACAAAATGATTGCCGATAATTCTAATGGGATACTGACTAATCCATATAATGTGATGTGTCACGGAGACTGCTGGACTAATAACCTCCTGTTCAAATATCGAGTGAGTATATAATGTTAAAAAAAAACAGCACACTCCGCCCTTATATAACACAGTTAATCAATTGTGACATACTCTTCTTTAAGACAGTTTTTAAAAAAAATCTGATACATTTTTTTCACATATGATTTTACCAACTCATTCAATTAACTTATTAATATTCATGATATTGTAAAAACATATTTTTAACGTAAAATAAATAGTCAAGATGTTGGATGACCCTAAAAAAATACGATTGCAGCGAAACACTCACTTATTTCACATTAAAAACAATAAATGCAGGTTGAGGATTGGCTAATAAATTAGGAGAGATTACAACCACTCATTATGCAGTTCTTAACGGTCAAGTATTAAAAATGTTGAAGAGTTTTCCGGTGACGAAAACCAACAATGAAACCCAATATATATAACACAGATTTACTTTACACAATGTTTTTAGAATTTCGACTGAAGGTGCTTGATGGAAATTTAACTTTAAATTAGAATTATTTTCATAATGTTTCTAATTTATAATATAAAATATTTTCTTTACAGACTGTCACCTTATACTGCAATTATAGGTATATTAAAAGTCTTCCTCGGCCTTGATGCTTGATGTCATATAAGGAATGTTGTTTTCACATAATTTTCAAGAATTGGTATTAACAAAATGATTCATCTTCAATTCCATAACAGTATTTATTACTGAGTTATTTTCTAAATTCTTTTTCAAATGAAATGGTTTTGCTTCCATGGTAAAGTAAGATTAAATATGTATCTACTAATAAGTATTTAATCTGTGAAGGTTGTTTCAGTCATTGCCTGAGACCATTATTTGTGCGATGTACTAGCTATATTTAGACACAGTATCAATGACGAACAATATTACTTTAACATTGACTTCTCTTGTAGGAAAATGGCAATTATATCGCACTAATATATGTTTTTTCTCTCATTGAGTTGTATGGCCGTATGTGTACCTTCAAGCGTTCTGTCATCTAATATTTTTTACCAGGCTTAAAATTTTGAATAATCATTGTCATACATCAGTATACTGCCAGAAAACGCTAAGTCAAAAATTGGGTATTCTGAATTATAAATGCAGATCGATAGATTGAAACACACTTAATAGTTTTAAAAAATAAGCTGACCCATATTATTATTATATTTATTACCAACATTGCTTCTGCCGTTTTTCTATAGATGGCGTAAGCGGTAAGTAGTGATCGAAATAAATAGATCATAGAAGTCATGCAATAAGTTTGGGCATCTGTTAACATAACCCCAAAGAAACATTAGTCGATTTGTGTCTGCATCATAAAGTTATTCTATTCTCGATTAAAAATGTCAGCTTACAAGCCAAATTCTCATAATTTACAGGAGATTTTAATTTTCTGCTTCAGTATGAAGAAATCTGGGACTGAGGTTCATCGAATGCTTTTAAATACTTATGGTGAAGTTGCTATTAGTGAAAGAATGTGTCGTGAGTGGTTTCAACGCTTTAAGAAGTGATTTTTACATCGTAAACCGGCATAGTGGTGGAAGAAAGAAAGTTTTCAAAGATGCAGAATTGAAGGCATTACTTCATTGCCTCCAATTCTCGTGTCAAAGTCAAGACATGTTGAACAGCGTGTGTTTGCTTCCCAACAGTTGCTTGACGGGAGGCAAAGATGGAAGAGATTTCCACATCGCATTGTGACTGGGGACGAAAAATGAGTTCATTACGATAACCCTAAGTGCATAAAATCATGGAGATATCCCAGTCATGTTTTCATGTCGATGGCCAAACCGAATATTCACAGCTCCAAAATTTTGCTTTGTATTTGGTGGAGTGAAAATACAATCACAGGAGATCGTTATCGAACGAAAAATAGTCCAACTCGTTAAACGACTCAATCTAAACTAGCGATGGAGATCACAAAATAAATCTATAACATGGTTGATTTTTTGTTTCTTAGCTCAAACTTTCACCCTTATAATCTAGCAAAGAAGTAGGACTAATGTTAATTAGTTGCGTCATTTTATTTCACGCCGACAAACAAACCCATGATATTATGTGTCCCACAAACAAGCGACGGTATAAAAAAATGTATTATGCCGTGATCCGCATTCTACCGACAGTATGCTAAAAACGTGTTTTGCCGTGTCCCGCCTAAAAAGTGTTAACACTTTTTAGCTGTACACATTTCTTATTTCTATTGCTACTCAAACATGATTAGACGATTTAACGTTTTTGAGCTGTAAAAATTTCGGTCAATTGTTGTTTATTTGTTTGACTTATTTTCTATCGCATCGCTACATTTCAGTTTGCTTCATGATATTTGAAAAAGTCAATTATCTCAAAACAAGATTTTTTAATTTAACATTTTCTGGCAGAATATCGACGATATGTATATGGGTTATATAATCTAAACTATTTTTGAGGCTCCCAAAATTCGGAGACACCGAGCACGCCCTTCATTCGCTTATAGCAGGGGTCGGCAACCTGCGGCCCGCGAGGCGTCGTGGTGCGGCCGGCAAGCCTTTGAAAACTAAAATATTTGTCTACACATGTCATTACAATGTAATAACATGTGACCCAAATGTGGCCCGCACTAATCCCCATGTAAAATATTTGGCACTTTTACAACAAAAGGTTGCCGATCCTTGGCTTATACGGTAATCCATCACTGACAATGATTGAAGCTGATGACGTACCACACAACCGTGGACCCTATATTTGGCAGTAACTACATCATAATTATGAAAATCCTACGGGTATTTAGTAGTTTTTCCTCATCATCATTCCGAGTTTTCTTAACGAGGTTCAGTTTTTTTTAACCAGTTTTTTTTAACCCATTTTTAACAGGTGTACACGCTTGTGTACACCTGTTCGAAACGTGATTTGGTAAATTCTTTCTATGATTATTATGGACGTTATAGCTTATTTTAAAACTATATGGTTGTGGTGAACTGTAAAAAAATAAAATTAGTCAATAATGCTTTGATAAATGTCATTGGTTTATCATCGTAATATGGATTTGAAACAAGATATTTAGGTAAGATATTTTTGTCGTTTTGTATTATAAATAATAAAATATTTAATTTTTTTATTATTATTAAGTATGTATATTTAGACTCTATTATAACGAGATATATTATAAGTATGATAATATTTTTCAACTACCGTCTGCTAGGTTATATTTTTTTTTGCCCTGTACACAAGTGCGTATAATGGGCATCTGACCGTCAACAATAATTTAGTTTGTATTTAGTCCCAAGTGAGCAAATCGGTAACTTTTTCACGAACTATCAGTTGTTGCATGATTTGCGACTTTTGGGCTACGGGGCCACAGGCACATTTCGACAAAAAAGAATTAATAAATGTCCACCTAGAGCGGAATATGATTACCGATTCGATACGAAAGACGAAATATCAATTGTACGCTGGAAAGACAACAATGTAGTCACTATAGCAACCGACATTGACACTACAGAGCCTCTAGGAATTGTGGAACTAGATGTCCCAAAACTAATAATAAGCTACAACAAACGGGTGGCATCAACCGAATGGATCAGTCCATTAGTATTCACCGGGTGCCCATAAAAGGAAAAAAATGGTGGTGTGTAATATTTACCTACCTTCTGGATATGACCATATCTAATGCTTGCCGAGTGCATGTTTTACTCGGCATGACTGGACAGGCGGCATACATGAATCGATTATTACTCAGACGGACGGTTGCCTGAGGATACACATGACATATAAAAACAAAAAGTCATTTGTAGTAAACAAGTTGCCATAACCGAGGTCACTGGCATTGCGAACATTGGAAGAAAATGTTATGTGTGAAGCGACCTTGCTTTGGAAAATATCATTCTTAAACCGCCCATTGTACACAGCCGTGTACACCTCTTTATTTTCTTAATTTTATTTAAATTTTTCTTTGTTGATTTTCCACATGTAGTTTTCTTTTGGGCGATAATGGGTTAATAGAATGCAGCAATTATACAACATTACAAATTAGTATTATAATATATATGATGTTATAAAATAGCAATAAGCATTATAATAATCTAATTATGGCTGAGATAAATGCATTTTAATACCCCACCCCATACAAAATAGTAAATGAATGGAATATTTCAAGAAAATATTAAAAACAAATAAAAATTGACTTTATGGTTTATTACGATTATGTTCTATCGATTGTAAGCCGGGCAGATTGATTTGGAAAAAAATAATGTTATTTTCATTTGTGATAGATACACTATAGAATAATCTATTAAATAATCTTTTCTTTATCTTACAGGACAAAAAACCGGTGGATTTACGCATGCTAGATTGGCAGATGAGCAAGTTTTGTTCGCCAGTTGTAGATTTATCATATTTATTATTTATCAGCACCGAACTGGATTTCAGAAACCTTCATTTTTCTGATTTATTAGATATTTATTATGCAACTCTGAAATCACAACTCACCATAATGGATTGCGGTGTAAGCAGTTGCTATCCTGAAAACGTTTACAGGGAGCAGCTAATTCATATTCTGCCATACGGCTTGTCAATGGCGTTAGCGAATACCCCACTCGTGGCGGCAGAGGCGGCCGATCATGTTTTTCTCTTGGTTCTTAAAGGGTCAGCAACATATCGGAAGTATTTTTTAGCACCATAGGGGAAGTGTTAATATAGGAGTTATTCACTGCTGTCACTGTCGGTTGTGAAATATATCCGTTTGAAATTTTTGAATTTTGCATGAATTTGAATTTTGCTTAGACCCGTTTGATGAAATGCTGTTTTTCAAAAAATTTTGATCCGAGTCAAATGTTATTAATTAGATTTGTTTTGTTGTTCAACGGGAAATTATTTCTCTTTAGGATAAATTCGGTTATATGTTTTTGATTTGATTTCTGTAATTCATTATAAAGTTCCATGAAATTCATCATGCGGTTTTGTGAAGAACTAGGAGATAAAGGAACATACAATACAACTTACCATCGTGGCAGTGGTCATAGAGAGACGTTGGAACTGGCTGGATAACGTGATGATCATGCCTCCGGAAAGCCCTAAATATCTCTGCCTTTTCTTCCGACCGGTGGCATTCCGAATTCTCAGAGGACCGTTGGGTACTATCCATAGGATTTATTCGGTGGAACTGAGGGATGCTGGCATATCATAGGAGGAAGCATAGCAATTTGTCGGGAAATAGGGAAACATGAAGGTGTTGCATGGTGATCATATGCTCCATATATAAGCGAATAAGGTCAAAGATGAAGAAGAAGTTATTAGGTTACAGATATGCCGGAAAAAAGAAGAATAAAAAATTTAACATGTGTAACAAATTCTGTTATGCACAATTAAAATGATGAAAAGTATTTCTGTGGCATCTTGAACAAATTATTGATAATGCGCATCTTTTGACATGTTTTAAGAAAACAAAACATAATGGCTTAAATTTATTTTATCTTTTCCAATTAGATCATTACAACTTTGACTTATTAACCACAGCATCACTCAAAATTTCCAAGATTTCACCGGCACAACCCCAGAATAATGTCACTCCGCTTCCTCCGTGACCATAGTTATGAATCAGAATCACAGATTTACCACTGGCATTGCTTACTATAGCATTTTCACGTTCGAGGCGTACGCTATTACGACCTGGTCTTAGTCCAACCCACGTCTGAATCGTATCTGCATGCTGAAAATTATTGCAACAGTACTTTTACTACTTCAATTAACATCCAATTAAAATTTGATAACTTCAACCGAATCAAATCAAATCCACTTTTTTGTTAAAAATTGACAATATTGTTATTCCATTTTTATGTAATTGCGTGCTTAGCGTCGTTAAGCTGTTAATATATTTATTTTCAGTCAATATTATGTACACGTAATGAAGACTCGTCATTAGCTATCGATAGTTTGTTCAGGGTTATCACAATTTATATATATATGTATGTATATTTATTATTATCATTTAAATTTGAAAATGAATTTTATTCAACAATCATATGCATCGTTTTAAAAATTCACATCAGTGTGATATATTGAAAACATATATCAACACACAATGGTACATTCCACTGAATGAGAAAAATACAATTATAAAACACATGTTATATGTATTGTAGAGTCAGTATTATTAATTGTTCCGAAAGTTATACCGTCTTCTTTTCTTTCAAAGAAACTGCAAAGGGATGTCTTAGTTTTTGTAACTCTTGTGCAACTTGGCAGAAGAAAAAGTAAATGAAGTATTTTTATTGCCCATTGTCATCGGGTTACATATTTAGTGGTCGAGTAAAATTGTCAAGAAATCATAACGTATTCGCTACATTGGATTGTAATTTGAAAGGGTCACCGAGCATCACCGTAATGTGCAGGTACTAATATTTTATCAGTATCAAGAAACCATTCGAATTTATGATACACTTGCGGCATGACTAACGATTCAAAAAGCATTTATTACATAAATAAAATTACGACAATTTTAAATGTTTAGCCATTATTGGGTTCATTAATAGATACCACTGGCACGATAATTTTTAGATATTAAAAAAATACATATTTTCTATGAGCGTCATTGGTGTATGGAGTTACTGGGTATGCAACGCACCGGCAAGTTATTGGAGTATACCAGTGATGCACAACCTTTACCTTGTAGCGGGCCGCATAAAACAAATTATCGTGGGTTCGGGCCGCAAAGAAAACATTGATTTAAAGTACGCTCATATGTACGTTCCATGTAAAACAGCCAGATCAAGTGAATTTAGATAAATGAATGATAGGTTCGATTACAATATTTTGACCGTGTTATTTCGAAAACGAGAACATAAATAAACCACGCAAAAAAAAGATTATGAGTATTTACTTATTAAAAATCGTTTCATTGTGAAATATTTATGTTTCATTTATATGTAATTCAAAAGTTAATGCGATCTTGGTCTTTGTTAATTTTTAACTTTTTTTAATTTGACATACTATTTGTAAGCCAGTTTCCATGAACCGATTTATTCTCCTTCATTGAAGATAAAGCTTGCTTACATTTATTATAAATAATATTTTTTTACGTGAAAAAATATGTTAGAGAAAAAGATTTAAGGGCCGCCACAAAATTCAAAAAGGGCCGCGGTTTGTGCATCAATGGAGTACACTAATGACTTAAAAAACATTTAAATAACATGAAGATTGCTATAAATTAATTTAAAATCTATAGAATTTATTTCCTATACAATTTGTCCCACACAACTAATTAATATTATTTTAACAAAGTTATCAGTATGAATTTTATATTCAAAATAAAGGGTTTTTCTAAAGCATAATAATAATTATAAATAAGATCACTTTATTTATAATAGTCCCTATTTCTAAAAAAGATTTTTCAAATAGTCTTATGAATAAAAATTGAGCCCACCTTTAAGCCAGGTATGATCTCTTGACAACCATTCATAATGAACTTCTGATCTTTGAGGCAAACATTCAAATTGAAATCATTTTCCTGATGAGTACCGCCAAGCACAACACTCTTAGTACTGAAAAAAAAAGTGTACCTTGTAGATATACTATATTATTAATTAGATCAGTCTGTATTGTTTTAAAGACATGTGGAAACTTGCGAAACAATTATTAAATGTTTTTATCCCTTATTGTATGCAGTATATTAAATAATAAATTAATGATAATTTTTCCATCAATTGATCAATAAATGCCAGGCTCAGTTGTCATCATCGCTGGCTTTGGTAGCGATGCTCACTGGTTCAAATCCCATTACGGACAATTTCATAAATTGATTTTTCATAATAAGTTTTATCAACGATGCATTGACTGACTAAACTAAGAAACATGCAATTTTTTTAAACTTAAAGATAATTTGTGTTTTTTAATAGATGAAATAGACTGAAAATATTTTAATTAATAAATACTTAGGAATGATATAATTTCCATCATCAGAGTCATCCATAATAACATGATACATCCAAGGGGCATTTACCTGAAAATAAAATTCTTATTTATAACATTTTAACTATTAGTCCGGAAGTGACTGAATGAGATGGTTTACTGTTGACATATGAAATGATATATAAATGCATATTGCATATTTAAATAAATAGATTTTTAGCATATTGACTACTAAATCCGTACATGATACGGACATAGTATTTCTCTAGTATCTAATCCTAGACGACACTAGTATCCAATCAGGTCAGTACTAACATGATATTTGTGATGTTAGGTTGTATATCGGTGTAAAAAAGAACGATAAGATATCAAAATTTGTTAGTGCAGCATCAATCAATGTTGGCATATTTTAAGGAGTTCTTTGAATGAGTTAAATAACCTTTCCCAAAATAGTTTTAAAGCTGTTCGGTTTTTATTATTCTTCAAGGTTTTGTCTAGTTTTAATCCTTAATTTATACCAATTACTGTGGCCTTCTTATAGTGCAATAAGCTTCGTTTCTGCGATCTACAGTGTGAATCCCTATTATTTGTACAAATACACTGATTTTTCATGGCTCTCAATCAAAACAGGATGTTAAGCAGTAAATCAGATAATTAGGCCTTCTTACATCATTAGGGAGTGGTGAATGTTTCTTTATCTCTGTTAGGTTACATTGTCTCACTTGTGTGTGAGCAAGTAAAACAATTGAGCAAATGCTAGCTCTCTTTTATATTTCGCTCACGCAAAGATCATGCAAGGAAAAAAAGATTCATAGAACATTCTTGCTCATCGTTTCTACTTAAATGATGGTCCCAGCTGTTTTCACAACCAGCCCAAGTTAAAACTCAAATATTCCACAATGGTAGAATGTATTTACTTTATTGGATTTGTTTATTTGCCGATAGAAATATGATATAATGTCTTACCCTAGTTACTTGGCCTCTAATAGGAATAACTTTTTTGTCCGGTACGAGAATTCGGGAGCCCAAGCCTGTGCAATTTATAACAATATCATAATACTGTGATGTGACTTCACTCAATGATTTTACTTCTTGAATTTTAATTTTTCCTCCGGCTTTAGTAAATCGCTCCATTAAATATGGCAATAGCATCTTTGGTTCATACGTAAATGATACATAATGATATCCAGACCTGAAATGATAATATATTAGTTATAAATATTTGTAGATGAGTAAATTCATGTTACTACTGAGAGGTTTGACAAGTGTAATCAAGGATGTCCCGAGGGCATAGGCGAGTAAGCAGCTGCCTAGGAGAGCGGCGAATGATCACAGATTTTTTTAAATGACGAAACATTTTTGACACGAATTTGGTTTCAAACAAATATGATGCCTCAATGTCTTTGATAAACAAAATAACAAATCATCGATACATATATATTGTAAAAGCATTTTAAAAATAAATTATTTTTAATCAGAGCTTCGAACCAGAATGGAACCGAAAACCAAAAATCGTTATTTTTGCCGGAATGAAAACCGGAATGGAACCTAAAAAAATACGGTTTATTTTTCGGTTCACGCTTGTATTTTGGGCAAATCAGTAAACCACTATAGGGTTTTGAGATTTTCAAATTCCTCGGTGAGTTAAAAAAAAAAAAAAAAAAAACGAGTCACAGAGATATTTTGTGCAAATTGGTAAATTCCTGGGCTTTTTGATTCGAGCTGAACCGAAAACCGTTAAAAACTGTTATTTTTGCCAGAACCAAAACCGAAACCAAACCGATATATATTTTTTTACTTGAACCAGAACGAAAAAAATAGCAGTTCGAAGCCCTGTATTTAATGATGTGTCATGAAGGTAATACTTATTTTTTCATAATTATTGAACAATAATTTGAGCTTTTAGATGATATTTATTTGTGAGGATCTTTGTCAATAAGATACACATATGTTATGAATCACCTGAAAGCAAAACGGAATAAGTGACTAGACATTTGTTTGAATATGTAGTTAAATACAGCAGTGCTTCCCAACCTGTGGACCGCGGCCCCTCGAGGGGCCGTGAAATTCAGTAGAAAGTACAAATATCTATATATTTAAGTCTGTCAAATCGGTGCTTCCCATATTGGGGGCCGCGGAATTTCTTAAGGGGGCCGCCGTGGGAATGCGGGATCGAGAAATTGGATTCCCGGGAAAAAGTAGCAAATCGAGGATTTTGAGTTACGGAGACAATTGAGGAGGGCCGCGGATTATTTATTTTAGATTTAGGGAGCCGTGGAACAAAAAAGGTGGGGAAGCACTGAAATAGAGGATTCAAACTTTTATATTTGTATTCCTAGAATAATAGGAAATAATGAAAAAAAATCTATTTTATGGCTCTACCCAGGGGCGGCACATAGCCTAGGAACGTCACTGAGTGTAATCGACGTGGGAGTTTAGACCTTCTGGTTTATTTTATTATTGATTACAGAAAATTTATGATTTTTGATTATGTAAAACAATTATTCCTCTCGTTGGGGGTAACGGGCTTACAGTTAGCCTCTTTATTAACCCTTTAACTACGAGATGGCGATATATCGGCATAACACTTTATGTCTCTCAACTACGATATTCCGATATATTGACCGGGCCATAGAAAACTGCTCGTACATAATAGCAATACGGCTTTAAGTCGTCATCACGTAGGGAAGACATGTCTCTACTACCCATACATTTGAAATTGGAATCGGTGGCCTTTACTATTTTTTATCGTGTTTTTGCCGAGGCGTATCAGGACACAGTTTTAATGCAAAACTTTTCGACAGGCAACCTAAATTTGAAAAGGATCTTCATTATTCTAATTTCAAGTCTACGTTTTAGTTCAAATTATGAATGGTATAAATCAATTGACACATTATATTGAAGGGTACAGTACATCACACCATGCTTGACACAAATATGTTTTTTTATGCAACATAATATAAGCGTAGACATTTACGATATGTTTATTATGTATTATTGCAAGTATTTTATAAGTCGAATAAAAAAGCAAGTTTTCACCAAAATAGAAGGATATTTTTTTATTTGTATTTTTATGTAAAATTATATGCTTAAAAGGACATTTTGCACATACTATATTTATGATACTATCAAAAAAAAATATTCATTAAAAATCAGTTTTATTAAAATAAAACTATTTTATTTCCTCCAATGGTAATGAAAAAAAAATCTAAAACTGATATGGGTGTGTATAAATGTATAAAATAATAAAATATTATTAAAAAATTGATACTTTATTTTTCATGGATTATTGACACTTTTCATAGACATTTATGAAAACAATCGTCGTAGTTAAAGGGTTAATCTACCATAGAAAATAATAACAATTTTTTTTTTACTTGTAAATTTAACACAACCAATCAATATTCTGTAATTTTGTGGGTGCTTTTGCAAATATTACAGATCTGTTACACAACAGTTGATAATAATAAGTCAGTGACAGATACTAGTAGTGCCTCCATAAAATCAAGGTGCCAAAAGAAAAAGTGTCAGATACTAAATAAATTGTTACAAGAAACATACTTATTTTGCAATCCAAGAAACTTGCTCCAGGCCTTCAACTCCATTGCAGTCAAGGTATGAAATCCATATACGTTTTTATACCAAGATGGCATGTCTTTTTCTGAATTATTCACATTCAAAATCGGGATCAGACAGACTCCAGGAACTCCTACGTGCCACAGTTGTTCAAAAAATTTATGAGTCTCCCCACTCCATCGTCTATGCAAATAAATATATATAATTATAAGAGATAAAGTCGACAAAAACTGTTCATCTATTTAGATGTAAAATAGACTGATATTCTCACATAATCTTGTTATCCGGAGTCTCTCCGAGTATGAATGGTGTCCAGAGTCCTGCAGAACCATCCCCTGTAGTATTAGGACTTAGGTCTTTTGCGATAACTGTAACCTGAATATTACATATTAAAGGACTGTGAAGAGTTTACAAGAAGTTGTTAAAGTTGAAGGAATTTAATTTTGAGTTTGGTCAACATGATGTATCTTTTTTTTTTGATTGATATCTATACATCAAATTATGGGGCTGGTGGAGCCGAGCTCCAATTTCCCTTTCATCTGGTGTATTTTGATGTTGCTTTTCCCGCATAGCGTCCAGGATTTACCTGGGCGTAGGCGGGTGCGTGGTCTTTGGTTTTTGTTTTGTTTTTGTGGTGGTATTAGTTCTCATTCGTAGGCATTATATGTGACACTAGTGGTTGATTCAGTAACCTCGAGCTGCAATTAATTGGGGTTATGCTTATCTGATCAGTTAATATTTCTTTTTTGATCTGTTTTTTTTTTTATTTTTTATATATAATTATTATTTTAATCTTTTTCCCTCTTTTTTTTTGTTATTTATCCTCGAGAGGAGGTCAAACCTACAGTGTCTGCGGCAGTCGTTCAGGTTTTGGAGATCGGGGTTTTAGCAGATGTTGATATCCAAACATGTGAATGTGGGGGATCGGGGGGGGCTAAGGAGGTTTCAGTAGGAGGACTCTCCGCGGTCGCGCTATGTTTGTGTGAGGGTAATCAATGTAGTCGTTAAGTAAACTTTTGATAGATTGGTTAGGATGATCCGCCATGTCACTATAGAACTTCTTCGACAGTTTTATGACGTGATCAAGGATCGGGTCTAGGTTCATGTCTTTGTGTAACGTGGAACTTCGCACGAACCAGGGTGCTCCCGTGACCATGCGAAGTGCTTTGTTTTGTATTGTCTGTAGTGTCCGTATACGATTCATGCCCGCGTGTGCCCATACTTGGCACGCGTAGGTCATGATCGGTCTTGTAATCGCGGTGTACAATAGTAATTTGCTTTTTACGGCAAGTTTACTCTTGTGGCCAATCATCGGATAGAGTCGACCAGTGATTTGCGACACCTGGCGTTTTTTCTCAGCAATATGTTTGCAGAAGGTTAATCGTGAGTCTAGCGTGAGCCCAAGGTATTTAACCGTGTGGGCCCACGGAATGTGGGTGTTATGCATCCGGATGCCTTTAATGTCCTTATTGTGTCTGTTAGGTCTACGACTGAAAGTTATCGCAGTGCTTTTCTCCGGGTGGATTTGGATCCTCCAGTCGGAGCACCAGGTGGATATGTCCGTGCTTGCTTTTTGTACAAGCGCTGTGGCTCTGTTCCTGTTTAGCGATCTGGCTAGGATGGCTGTGTCGTCGGCATATTGTGCAATGATTGTTTCGTTGCTTCCGGGTATGTAGTCTGGTAACGGAATATCGTGAGTGTAAAGGTTGTACAATAAGGGCGATAAGGCGGATCCCTGTGGTACACCTGCTGTTGGCGTGCGCGTCGTCGATTTTACGCCATTGAATTTTACGCGGAACGTTCTGTTTGAAATGAATGAATTTATTAGTCCAAGCATCGGATTTTCGAGGCCGGCCTCGGAAAGTTTAACTATCATACCTTCGTACCAAACCTTATCAAAGGCTTTGGCTATATCTAGGAACAGGCCGGTAGTGAAACATCGGCGGTTAAAACTTTCCGTGATGAATTCCACTACTCTAAGTAGTTGATGGTTGGTGGAATGTTTGCTTCTGAAGCCGTGTTGCTCATCCGGTATGAGCTTTTTTTCCAGAGCAAATTCCTCCAATCGAGATTTAATTACGCGTTCCAGAAGCTTACCCATCGACGGGAGCAAGCTTATGGGTCTATGGTTTTCGGGGATCGCCGGTGATTTACCTGGTTTCGGTATAAGTATGACATCCGCTGCTTTCCAGGCGGTCGGAAAGTGGTGGACGTTAAGGCAGGCGTTTATTATCGATGTAAGCGCTTCAACACCATTCCCGGGAAGGTGTTTGAGCGTGTTATGCTTTATTTTATCGTTGCCTGCAGCTTTACGATTTAATAAGCGTTTGATTCTAGTCTCTATTTCACCCGTGGTAGCAGGTTTGATAGGTGTCGCGGGTGGAGATAGTTGTATCTCGTTAGTGATTTGAATGTATTTAGCGGATATGTTTTCTATGCGGGTCTTAATCGCTTGATCGTTTGGATCGAAATCGTTCGGCGAGAATTGTTTCTCGAGTGAGTTTGCAAAAGTCTCAGCTTTTTCCACGGCTGTATACACCGGGCCATTCGGACCGTTAAGCGGTTGAATTGTACATTTTTGGGATCTGAGTATTTTATTAAGAGTCCAATAAGGTTGTCCTCCTTTTTCTAACCCAGTGAGATATGCATTGAGTGAAGACGTACGATGTTCCTTCAATGCAATTTTTATCTCCGCGATGAGTCGATTTTTGTGCGTTCTCGCTATCGGGTTGGCGTGGTGTCGCCATTCCTTTGTCGCACGGTTTTTATCCCTTATAAGGTTTTTAATCCTTGTTGGGATGTCAGGTCTATATTCGTTCGCGGGAACGCTGATCGTAGCGGACTCCGTCGCGATGCGTATCGAGTTCGTTAGATCGTTAACCGCCCTGTCAATGTCTGCCGCATTGGTAAGGTTAACAGGGCTTATGAGATTGTCTGTGATGATGTATCTGCATGATATATCCATTTTTATACCAAGAGTTGGTGCCAGTGGCGGCTGGTGACAAAAATATTAGGGAGTGCAAAAAAAAGATTTACCTAATTACATAAGATCAAAAATTCATCATCCGCTTCTTAAATTATGAAAACACTGCGAGTTCCGACAACGCGAACACCAATGTCCGATATTGGCGATATTAACTTACTGTTTCTCTACAATCTCGTTATAGTATTTAGTCTGCCTTGAGTAATAGTTTTATTATTGATGGTTTTTTTTATGGTACTTCTCAAAAATGCAACCCTATAACATGAGGTATGGACAATGAACACTTCATTGTCACCGTAAAATTTTCTCTGCTGTATAAGACAGCTTAATTTTAAGATTCACTTCTTCTATGAAATCTTATATTTAAGCCTGCAATTGGGAAAAAAATCTGTGATAATCCGAATTGTATTTATTGAAAGACCACACTATCGCAGCTATATAGTCACCTGCGATAGTGTGGTCTGTCAATAAATACAATTCGGATTATCACAGATTTTTTTCCCAATTGCAGGCTTAAATATGTGCGTATTCGCTCGCATCAAACTTCAGAGAGGTGCACGGCTCAACATTGATATGAATTCAGTACAAATATTTTACAGTAACGTGTGAATCACGCGAGTTTTACTAAGTAAGTTTGGAGAAAGAATCCACTTGCACCCTCTCAATTCATAGAAACTATGACAGGTGCATTTACAGTATTGTTGCGAAATATGTTCGCTATGCATCTTAACCAATTATTGTTTCTTGGAATATTTTATTATGAGTAACCCACGGAGAAGATAAAATTAGTGATTGGTATAAATATGATATTTGAATATCGATTATTTATGGAGCATGTTTTATACATGGGACTGAAATGCACCCTTTGCTCCTATGAAGGAACCGCCCCTAGTCGGTGCAGAAGTATAAGACAACATGACAACTGCTTGTGAAATAGCATTTTCTTTTTAAGTGGTCAGTAAAGTATATAAAGTAAAATATTAAAGTAAAATTATATACATTTAATTTTACACCCAAAGTTTTTGACATATTATGATGTGGTGCTTGCTCTTTTTAATTTTTTTAAACTGAATTATTCATATACTCATGTATCAATAAGATAGTATCATCAGCATTCGTGTGATATACTATGATATATTTAAATCCTACAATATTTCCTTTATTGTACTTACCGTGCCATGGATGAGAAAAAGTGAAAATGAAGAAATTTATCAAACAACGATTGGTCAAAACTAACAAGATAAATCTGTGCCAACACCAATGTTCCCTCTAAGCTGCACGGGCGATCAGTAATTTGAAAGCCCCCACGCACACACCTATATAACTATTCAAATAATAAATTTTAAAATTGGAATAACCTCAATTAACCGAAATAAATAGAAATTTAAAATTTCGGTACTTAGTATAATTAGAATTAAATTTTATCATTATCAAAACAAAAAAATGATTCAGATGAAGTATATGGTATATGGACAATAAAATTTTAATTAAATGTATAAAACGTGATAATTACTTTATTAGCAACTGATTATTATTTATTTGCTTATTTTTTCTCAATATTTTATATAATGTTATATTTTAATACACATTTGTTGGTATAAATTATTAAATGATTTTAATTATGCTAAGCAAACCAAAGCAAAAAAATATATATTTTACATATCTTTCTGACTTCTTCTTTCTTCTTTGGCCATATTCGCTCCCTATGTGGAGCATATGGCCGCCACGCGACACCTCCATGTTTTCCTGTCTCCCGCCAATTGCTTTGCTTCCTCCTATGACATGCCAGCATCCCTCAGTTCCGCCGAGTACATCCTATGGATAGTACCCAACGGACATCCGGGGCGCAGGAATCCCACCGGACGAAAGAAGAGGCATCCGCAGCACGTGACCCAGCCAGTTCCAACGTCTCTCCATATTCACTGACGTAACGGGACGCTGTCATGTACGCTCCCTTATCTCTGAACTCCTCAAAAAGTCAAACCACCTCACCCCCATTATCTGATGCAAGCATCTGTTCTCAAAGCTCAGTATACGGTTTTTTTGAGTCTTCGTCAGGTGCCATGATTCGCAGCCGTAAAGCAGTACCGGCAGAATGCAAGCGTTGAATAAGTGGCATTTGGTTTTAATCGAGTACAGCTGTGTGTCCCAGACAGTCCGCATTGAGTTGAATGTGGCTCCAGCCATTCCTAAACGAATGGCGAGCTCCTTTTTTGGGAGCTACCGTCTTCGGGGATATGTACGCCAAGTTATCTGAAGCTGTTAACCCTCTCGATGATCTGTCTCGTGTTGGTAAGGGTCCTATCAGAGTCATGACAGGTTTGGTTACACATCACCGGAGTGATACAGGGGTGCGTTCTTGCACCGTTCCTGTTTATTGTTATCTTTGACTTCATACTTCGCAGGTCAATTCCGCCTGATCGAGGTGCAGCTTTTGGTCCCGGTCTGAAGCTGTGTGACCTTGAATATGCCGATGATGCTGTCATATTCGACAAATCCATTAAGGCGGCGGTTTCCAACCTTTATGTTACTGCACCTCCCTTTGAAGAAAAAAATATCTTCGCGCCTCCCCATCCTTTATTTCATATAGTAATAAAGACACGTTTTAAAGAGTAGATAAATATTTTGGACTGTTCGCGCCTCCCAGGTTGGAAATCACTGCATTAAGGGCATCCTGGAGACTATTGATGGGTTAGGAACTAACTCAGGTCGCATTGGTCTATCTTTCTGACAGAAGTTGTTGAAATGAGTTAATTTAAAATCAAAGCGATTTTTTTATATCCATTCTTTGTCTGGTTAACTCAGTGGGTATATTTATTATAACAGTTTGCAAAAAAAGCATTTATTTGTAAATACAATTTTTGCATATTAATGTTATTTAAAGGCAGGCAATAATTGTCCCTGTCTATTAATTTATATTTCTTATTTGTGTTGTTATAATGCATGTATAGTTTGATTATAATTATCTGTATCATACAAAATCAATGCTGGAGGCTTTATCCTTAAAACTGAAATTTTTAATTTGCTGTTCACTCAGAACTATCAATTTACTACATACCGACTTCTACTAAAACAGGAACGATATGACATGTTGAGATTTGTAAAAAATATTCCGCGCATTTGTTGAAATGGAGTGCTCAGCCTTTGAATTTTCCGAGCTGCTAACCTCCCGTAGAGGGAACATTGGCCACCAAATTCATTATTTTACATAATCTCGACCTAGTTTCAGTTGATCATCGATGCTGTATCAGCGATGATCGAATATATTACTTTTGTTCAGAGTTGGTGAGCAATTGGTATTTATGAACATAGCTTTGGATACATAAAAAAAATGCAAAGGCACTCATTTTGTGAGTGCCTTTACAACATTACATTTCCTTACTTCCATAACTTCCATTACAACACTGACTGTAGGTAATCTAATGATTTATATGTTATATAACTATTGAAAATAATATTTTTAAAAATACCTCAAACAAAGAGTACGCTTCTTTGATTCGAACTGCAGCTCCCATTCCCATCACACCTCCTCCAATTATAGCAACCTTTTTCATTCCTGTTGCTTAAATCACTTAAAATAATAAAATTCAAATAATTTATTCACGGTTACTAAAGCTAAAATGTATCCTATAGCCGTGATGTGAGTACTTATAATGATAGATAAGATATAAATAATATTGTTTTGACACATAACAATATTACTATCTTCACAATGAACAATCAGCCAGAGCGAAGCAATCGCAAGTGTTTAAAGTATAATATTCTTCTTAAAATGTAAATATTTGATTTAAGATGCTCAACTAAAGGTGCTCGAAGGAATTTTAATATCAAAATTTGTAAGTTTTGTCATTTTCACCCTGGTTTCGCCTTTTGGCATCTTCAGGAGTTTAAGTGCATACATGAACATAAACTGACAGAAAATAATATCATTCATTGGTAAAAAGAATTTTAAAAAATTGTTATCACTTAGTCTAGGAGCTACATTGATTGTGATCTGAATTAATTTTGATACTGATTTGATAGTAACATCATCCAATAAATAATCAAATAAACAATTGTGGTGCTATAATGCAAAACGTACTATTTCCAAAATGAGCGATATTGAGTAAGTTATGCAGATAGGGTAATTTAATCCTAATGAATCGACTGGTATTATTAGTTTTACGATAAAATGTTTAGAACACGGTTTCTCAACGGTGGGCCACAGAGATTTATTTTTGTTTTGGGGAGCCACAACACAGTTCAGGGGGGCCACGGGCAAATTGAAGATTCCAAATTCCTCGGTGAGCTAAAAAAAAAAGGGTTGTTTTTGGAGATATTCTGGGAAAAAGTATACCAAATCAACACCGTTGTTTTTCAACTTGAAAATCGTATTTTTCTACAAAACGTACTATTTCCAAAGAGACATCATCTACCTTTTTTCGCAATACACACTATTTTCATGTTACAGCAAAGTGCATTATTTCCAATAGAAATTTAAGTGAAACAACAATTTTTTTTGCAAAACGCACTATTTGTATTCAGCTGTCAAATGTTGGCAAATTTGACTGTATATTTTAAGCTTTGTGATCTGCTCTGAAGATAGTAAAGGAAAGGATAATATTTTTGTTTATTCCTGACAGGAAACCAAATCAGAAAGAGGACCAAACTAACGATTGAATCAAAATCGATCGGATGTGCGCGGAAATGAGATTTGTTTTTCGGCTTACTTGAGAAATTTGACAGCCGTACATATTGGTCATACATTTTTCTGCGAACGTTTAGGGATGACCTGTAATTGAATGTTCAGGGATGAATTGCAATTGATTTCTGAATTCTTCAATGAAACTTGTTACACATATTTAAGTATTTCTTTTTGTGAAATTTTTTTAGAAAATGTTTGTCTATTATCGGTCACCTCATTTTAATATTATCAGCTTATCAAATATTATACTCAGCCTTATCTTCATCTTACAACAATTACATACAGTCACTTCTTGACATACAACCATTTGATGTATAAGAATGACTTAAAATTAAATATTGAAAAGTTAATACCTGTCGAAAACTAATCTATTGTTATATAAATTGATACTGGTCTTCTTATGCCGCAGTGTATTTTTTTTTTCTATTCCAATATATAGCTTTTGGGTGGTCACATTGTTTTCCTTTAAACTTAAATCACAGGTCAAGGTCATATTTTAGTTTTGATAATCGCATTCAATATAAAGTGAATATTTTTAAGTTTAAATTATTTGCTTGAGTATATTAGGGGGACCGAAAAGAAATATTTTTTTTAACATTATGAACATTTATTGATATATTTTTAACAAATTATTAAATATGTTATAGTATATAATCTCCATTGTTATCTAGAACTGTTTGCCATCTTTCAGGCAACTTTTCAATTCCCCTTTTGTAAAAACTTCCAGATTTTGAGTTGAAGTACATATATATTTAAGTTATTTTCGACTTCCTGATTTTTTTTTTCTTTTCCTGATTGTTACATCGACCGAAAAAGATAAAAAATCAGAAGGCACAAAGTCTGGAGAGTATGAGGGATGCTTCAAAACTTCAAAATTTAAATTAATAATTTTTTCACAGATCTTTGCAATATGAGTGCGTTCGTTGTTGTGCAACAGAAATAACAAATTTAATTAGTACAACAATATAAAATTCTTTGAAGTGTTAGATAGGTTATGGATTAAGCTCACAACAATCAACCCTTATAGCTCATGCCATACTAAATATCAGGGATGCACAACCCGCGTCTCAAAATGAAATTTATTGCGGCCCACAGATTATATACAAAGTTTCCAAAGACTAATTTTCAATTTTTGTCAGTGAAAAGTTTATTAACAGCTTAACGACCGCGGACGCTTATTTGAGTCTTTGAAAAACAAAGGTTGCTGGCCGGCGGACTCATATATGCATATAGGCGAAGTATCTGAAAGCTAAGAAAATTAAATTTGGTAAAGATATCTCAATTTGTTTACAAATTATATTGAATTTAGTAAAAATACAATTTTTGCGAATTTTTCGCGAAATTTTTTAAAAAAAAACGTGCAGTCATTGAGCTGTTAGAACTTCTTCGACAGTTTTATGACGTGATCAAGGATCGGGTCTAGGTTCATGTCTTTGTGTAACGTGGAACTTCGTACGAACCAGGGTGCTCCCGTGACCATGCGAAGTGCTTTGTTTTGTATTGATTACCTTGATTACCCTCACACAAACATAGCGCGACCGCGGAGAGTCCTCCTACTGAAACCTCCTTAGCCCCCCCCGATCCCCCACATTCACATGTTTGGTTATCAACATCTGCTAAAACCCCGATCTCCAAAACCTGAACGACTGCCGCAGACACTGTAGGTTTGACCTCCTCTCGAGGATAAAAAAGAGGGAAAAAAGATTAAAAAAATAATAATTATATAAAAAAAAAAAAAAACAGATCAAAAAAAATATATATTAACTGATCAGAGAAGCATAACCCCAATTAATTGCAGCTCGAGGTTACTGAATCAACCACTAGTGTCACATGTAATGCCTACGAATGAGAACTAATACCACCACAAAAAAAAAACAAAAAACCCAAAGACCACGCACCCGCCTACGCCCAGGTAAATCCAGGACGCTACGCGGGAAAAGCAACATCAAAATACACCAGATGAAAGGGAAATTGGAGCTCGGCTCCACCAGCCCCATAATTTGATGTATAGATATCAATCAAAAATAAGCTGTTAAGACAGTTGGAATTTTTTTTTTACTTATCTGGGTTTCTTGAACGTTTCCATAATATTTCAGGAAGATAATCTGTGACACTAGTCAAGGAATCATCCATTATACACGATTAAAAATGACAAAATACAACAATCAAATTAGTGTCCCTTGCCTCAGAGTAGGTTCAGTGTTGCAGCCTTATTATGTTTTGTATGAATCGCGGCACTTGATTAGTCAATATCGTTTTGAATACTTTTTGCAACTCAGTTCTCAAATGGAGTGGTTTTTCTAAATGTCCAAAATTTTCGAAATGATTTCCACTCCAGATATAATGGAATTTGAAGCTCTAACCCGCCTAACTAGATAGAATTTAGGCTAAAGAAAAAGATGGCATCCAAAGGTAATTTTCATAAAAAAAAATCCGGAATGGTTTTTGAAACTCGATGATACAATTCTCCTTTTGATTTCCTCTCTAAGACTATTCTGGAGATTGACTAAGGATCCAAGATACACAAACTCATCGACCGTTACGACGATTTGGTTATCGAGGATGAGGTATTATATTTGTAGTATCGGCTGTGACTGAAATATATTTAGTTTTTTTTCATATTGACTTTCAATCCAATGTCACTTGCCGCTTGTTGTAAGGCAACATAGTCTTCGACATCATTCTTTGAACGACAGAAGATGTGGATGTCATCTTCGTATGCCAGAATCACCACTGACTTTTCGAATATTGACTCCGATTAGTTTAGTTTTGAGTTTCGTACGACTTTTTCAAGCTACGTTCAATAATATGCACACTAGTACATCACCCTGAGTAAGACCATTGATTGATGTGTCAAAGTTTTTCGGGAGCTCATTCTGGACCCCGACTTTAGACTAGTTTTGTAAGGCTTATGAGTTTATTTGGTAAAAAAAATACAATTATTAAATGATTTTATGGATTTCGACCAAGGGATGCAAAAACAACCCTTATTTCAATTATATTGGAAAAAAAATATAACTTTCAAATGATTTAATGAATGATAAACCAAAAATCTTATTAGGTATATAAAACTTAGTTGCGCACATGTGGTTTTAATGGTTTCTGGGAATTAATTTTGCTCAAATTGTGTAAAAAAATATCACCCTACCATACACTACTAGAATGGAGAGAGGATAGGCTCACGGTCATTATATTAGGTGTAGTAAAAAGTCCTGACGCATTTGTTAAATAAAACGCAAAATTCTGATTTTAGTATTTTTATTAATTTTTCTTTACAAAAAGTATTCACCCTTTCTTTCTATAACCTTCTGCCACCTATTTGACAAATCTAAAATCCCTTTAGTAAAAAACTCAACTGGTTTCGAATTAAAATAATCGGAAATAGCCGTTTTCACTTCACTTTCTAATTGAAATTTTTTATCTCTAAAAAAATGTTCCATTGATCGAAATAAATGGTAATCAGATGGTGCCAGATCTGGTGAATAGGGTGGATGCAATAAAGTTGTCCAACCAAGGTCTTCGATTTTTTGTCGGGTCAAATCCGCCACATGTGGTCTCGCGTTGTCATGTTGAAGGACGATGTTGCGCCTATTCATCAGCCCCGGTCTCTTTCTTTCCAAAGCTGCATTTAATTGGTCCAATTGGTCGCAGTATACTTGTGCCGTCACAGTTTTACCATATTTTAAGACTTCATGATAAATGATTCCTTTAGAATCCCACCAAACACAAAGCATAACTTTTTTTGGGTGCAAACCAGCTCGAGGGGTCGGAATTGGTTGTTGTCCTTTATTTAGATATGGTTTTTTCCTCGATCCCTTCGTATATAACACCCACTTTTCATCTCCGGTAATCAGATCCTGAAGAAATGGTCGTAAGCTTTGTTTTTCAAGCAACAATTGACACGCGCTTAGTCGCTGCGCCTTGTTCCGATCGCTTAGCGCATGCGGCACCCAAATTCCTTCTTTTCGGATTTTACCCATTTTTTTCAGGTACTTCTGAGTAATTGACCATTTGGTCCCGACTATACTGGACAATTCTTTTATTGTATGCATGGGATTTTTTTCAATTTCGGCTGCGCTGTTTTTCGCGTTGAATTGAAAAAGCATACAACTGCGTAAATGTTCTTCAGATGGGCAAATCGCTGTCATTTTTTTTGGGTGGTCGATGAACTCGTTTTTTTACACAGAACATAAATTGAGATGTCCCATGACACAAAAAAAAAAAATACGAGGGCGTCCTAATCAGTCAAAGGACCGAAGGCGACTAATTCTAAAACACGCATCTCTAAAATGCGTCAGGACTTTTTACTACACCTAATACATCAATGTGACATTATAACTAGAAGCAAAAACTCAGAGCGATGCATGAAACTGTGGGAGCGATATATCGCTCCGCCGTAACCAAAGGGTTGAATAAATATTTTATTTTTTTAAAATAAAGATGCTTGACGAGAAAAAAAAAGACATCTGCAGTCAGTGCTAGGTGTTGTATTATAAATTTAAGTAAAATATATAAAAACTATATAGTCACAATAAATTCTCAGGCGCACACATGTTAGGTACAATCCTCGTGTAATCTAATTCGTGTCCCGGGTTGTTTTCAAACATGAACAGTGTCATCAAAACCATTCAATTTTAGATTACTGTACAAAATGATTTCCTCAAAATGAGTGGTCCATTTGTTGTTGTGTAGGTTACCTTTCTTGTCGAAGTACAAAGTAATAAAATACATTGTGATGTTGTAGTGTATATTTATTTTTAAAAAGCCACAATGTTTTGTTTTGTAATACAATTTGTTATTTTGTAAACCCTTAACTTAATTATAATTAATTCACTATTGCTTCATGGAAATAAAAATACAAACGTGTTGTAAAGCATTTACTCTCTAAAAATTCTATATTGCTATTTTCAATACAAAAATGATAAACGTTCTGGTAGCTCACCGTCATTGATAAAGAATATATACAAATACATATGCTTTCGATCAATTATCAGGAATCATAACTTTGACAGCATCTCAAAAGTGCACAATTAACACTGTAACTTCGAACAGTTGAAGAACTAAAAAGCAGTATTAGAAAATTGAAAACCATTTTCTAAAACTTAACAACATAAATTATATTCAATTTAAAAAAAGCATCAATTCAGTGCCACAGGTATTGCAGCATTCAAGTGTGAAGGGTTAATTAAAATACACTGAAAGTACTATTTAATTCCATAAATTTTAGTTGTGAATGTAATTCGCAAATTGTAGTAAGTAGCTGAGGCAAAAATTATAAAAAAAAAATTAAATGTATTCATTCAAAATATTGACTGAGGGTGTTTGATGCAACTTAAACACAGAATTTGAATCTTTCAAATTGTGTGCGCTTACAAAAAAAATACAAATTTAATTGTATTGTTAAACTTTTTCAGATTTGTCAATGTGACACTGTAAGGACTGAATGGGTTAGTATCTGATTTTTTTCTTACTTTAAATATGATTATTTCAACATTTATTGTGTAAAAATGTTTAAATACAAAAAAAATGGCAAATATTTAATTGTGACTACTTGGATATATTGATTTAGCATGTATAACAGCAATATTCTTCATCAACAGAGCGGAAATTTAAAAAAAAAAAACACAATCTATAAACAATTTAAGAGATTAATAATTACATTTTACATCCCTTACTTACATATTTACCCTAATGCAGCTCACTGTGTTCAAAATAGAAGATTTAGAATCAAAGAGATACAATAGGAAAAGCCATTATCTATTTAACAACAGAATATTTAAATTTTATACAATATAATTTCATCTAGCATTTCTATCGCAGCATATAATATTGCTCACAATTTTGAATCAGAAATTATTTAAAAATAGACTCGATAGAAAAGATTTAACAACTATTAAGTGCACAGTAATTGAGGAATATCTTAAGTAACAGCTTTGTCTGCTGCCATGAGTATGATTTCAATTATAACTTCGATGATTGTCTTTATCACTTTTGATGTGTTCACTGTCAATACTTGTTGGAAAGGCATTATATTAAAAAATATAGCACTCGTTTGTACTAAAATTCTACATTTTAAATATATGATTAGGATCAGTTTCGCTCATCACGAGCATTTTCCACTGAAAGTACAGTTGAAAATGCTCATGAGCGAAACCAGTCCTAATAATATTAAATAAATGTGGAAGTAGTACAAGTCTTTTATTTTTTTAATTGATTATCTTTATAAACAGAAATGATTTATGAAAAAGTTACTTTTAAAAAAATTTACAGCATAATTGTTAAAGATTAGAATTATGTTACAACTTCATCTTGTTTAAATATTATGTCCAATAATTGTCTTCCCATTCTGAAATAATACACTATTCCCTGTCTATCATTTATCTTTTCTTACATAAAATTGCTTAAACATAAAAAAAATAACTTTATCTATATTTTACACATATTCCTGAAAAAGAGATAAATTCACGGTAATCTTTTTTATTACAGTAATTATGTAGAATATTATGAATGTGTTTAGTGTAACCAAAATTATTATCAATGTCATAATTATAGCATACAAATCAATGATGTGAGATTGTAAGGTATTGAAATTGTGTTTACCTTCGGGAAACTAACTTTCATGAAAGATTAACCGCATTTTTAAATTACTAAAAAAGTATGATAGTTCAGACTTATACCGTGAATTAGACTCCATTTGCAGAATCATTTATTTAACTTATGAATATCTTTCTTATATAATCAATTCTTTATAAAGTATTTAGTTGCCGGTCACGCGAGATGAGACAGGTCGTCAAGTTCGGGAGGCGGAGGAGCGTTCCCTTGGCCGATAAATATTGGTTTCGGAACCATTGATACCGGAGCCTATAATTGAAAATGTCATATGATTATTTATACCAAAAATGATAATTTCATGATTTGTGGTTGTTAGCATATTTGTCAGTGTAAATGAGAAAAGTATTTATATTTATGAATTGGTTAAAATTTTGAGACAGTGCCGTCCATTGATGAGAAAAATTGTCAAGCGATTTTTTAAAAATTTTAGTACTTGATAAATTTATAATTTTTTTTTAAATTTTTTATAAATTTTTTAAAAAAATTTAAAAAATATATTTGACATTACAGCTTACGCAAATGCGTCAAATATTTTTAAGTTGAAAGATCATACGAGATATACTCGATGAGAATTTTTGAAAGTCACATGAGATTAACTCAAGGAGAATTAACTTCACAAACGGCCATGTCTTAGATCTCAAATAAAAATTGAAAAAAATCCAATTTGATACTGACCTTACCGGGAATCGAACCCAGACCCACCTGATCGGTAGAGCAAGCTCTAACCAACTAGACCACAGCGGGCGACTAAATTATTAATTACGAATTATCGCCCGCTGTGGTCTAGTCGGTTAAAACTTCCAATCAGAGGGGTCTGGGTTCAACATCCGGTAAGTCTATGTTGAACGTAGATTTTTTTCATTTGAAATTGAAATCCAAGACGTTGTGGTGTCAATTCTCCTCCAGTTGATCTCTTACAAAAATTCTCATTGATATTTTGTATGATCTTTCAACTTCAAAACACTTGGCGCATCCAAAAGCTTCTTTTAAAATACTTGGTTACTGCCAATGCTTGGTGGAAAGGCATTATATCAAAAAAATAAATGCATGTAATAATGTATTTTTTATTAGTTGATAATACTTGTCAAGAGCGAAACTGGTCCTGATCATATAAAATAAAAGTGGAATTGGTGCAAATGATTTTTTGAATAAGCTGATTCAGGCATTTCTTACTATTTTACTAATCATCTGTTTCAGTGCTACTCAAACTTTTTCGGGGTGCGGACCAGTGCATATTTTTCAGTGTTACCTGGGGACCGGCTTCACAGTGTAAATAAAAGAAACAAGCTATGTATACATAGTTGAGCGCGGACCAGTTTCCATCAGCCTGCAAACCGGAACTGGTCCACAGACCAGCATTTGAGTAGCACTGATCTACTGTATAAGGTGAATACGGAACCTTGAACGGTGACCTATTGAAAAATAAATAGGTTACCTCTAGTATACACTATTGGTAAAAATTATATTGAAAAACGAAAGGGAATAACTATAATATCAACAAAACTACATTTGACAAGTTAATTAATTATGAATATCAATGGAAAGCATAAAAAAGATTCAGCAGTATTAACACATTAAATGCGGAAAAGGTATTAATACCCGTTATCTCAACTGATGGTTAAATGCGGGAAGGGTATTTTTACCGTTTCCGTTATCTGATGTTTAACGTCGGGTAGGGTATTTATACCCGTTCTTTTCTACAAGCATTTGATTTTGTGATATAGATGTGTTTTTTGTGATGAACACCTTCATAAGGGCAATTGTTACCATGAATATCATATTCTAAAAAAAAAAATATTTAGATAATGTATGTGTAATTGGTTTAATGTGTATTTTTAAGTGTTAGACATAATTAAAAATTAGTGTAAGAAGTTCTAAAACTTTTCGATGATTTTACTGGTGGTGCTATACTTGGTGAGTACCATATAGAAAAAAATATATATATATGTTGGATATTTTAAAAGTTATGCCATTTTATATAAATACGTGTTTTATACGAGCGAATTCGATTTTTTGCCCATTAGGGTATTAGCGGTGCGCGAATCTTGCCCGCAATTAATGTGTTAAGTTTTTTTTTCAATGTTTAATATAGTTTTGGCGCATTTTTCACCCTATAATGTAGATCAGGCCTCAGCAACCTATGACCCGCGGGTCATCGAGTGACCCATTTGATGATTTCAAGTGACTATAAAATATGATATAAAAATACCCACTGACCCGAAAAGTCTTCTTAATAGTCACATTTTTTTCACTTTGACCCGCAACCAAAAAAGGTTGCCGAGACCTGATGTAGATGGTTAGTAAACAGTGTAAATAGTAATGTGTTAATCACCGAGACGTTTTTTAAAATTTTCAATTACATAAATGTTTGTAAAAATTCTTTTGATATTTGTTCACGTTAATAAATAGCACTGTAAAAGAATCTGATGCTTTTCACTCACCCTTAATAAAATTTAATATGATATCTGAGAACTTAAAAGTTATATTAATCACATCAGTCAATTTGTTAGTTAAAATGTAGAAATTATTAAAATAAAAATTGATTAACGATCATCGTTGAAGCCAGAGCTAAAATCAGAATTGATTTTATTGACAATGCAGACTAATAAATGAGAATTTTATAGATTAATATTATATAACCGAAAATTTTGTTAGAAGATTTTTGGTAGTTTAAAATTGGCCACTTGTTAAAATATTATCTGAACGTATTTTGAATATGTTTACATGAGCACCACTGTGAAAGGATTAACGAACATACTTAAATGTTAGAATCATCCATGTGTTGAAATATTCAATGGTTATAATTTTAATGGTAGTAAATCAGATTTATTTGATTCTGTTACATATTTATCAATATTTGGGATATGGAAATTTAGCAGATTGTTATTTTCATATCCAGCATTGTATGACAAATTAATACCTGAAAATACATGACAGTCTAAGATTAATTGATTTACAATATACTATTGAAAAAAATCCACTTACAGTTCTCATTTTTTATTATTCTTCAAATGGTTGCAAAATTGGTCCATTGAAAATATTTTAGATTTCATTTCTTAGTAAAATACTTTAAAAGTTTTCTTATTTCAGAAGTATTTTATAAAAAAGTGAGATCTGAAACAAATCCAACAGATTAATCTTCTGCCAAATATGCCATTTCTTACCACTTTCATTTTTTTTTTTAAATAATTTAAAAAAATATATTTAGCATTACAGCTAATGACAATGCGCCAAATATTTTAAAGTTGAAAGATCATACGAGAAAAACTCTATGAGAATTTATTGTAAATCAACTCGAGGTAAATTGACATCACAAACACCCACGTCTTAGGTCTCAAATTTAAATTGAAAAAAAATCCAAATTTGACATTGACCTTACCAGGAATCAAACTCAGACCCACCTGGTCGGTAGAACAAACTCTAACCTACTAAACCACAGCGGGCGTATGGATAAATATTATTGGTTAAACACATGTTTTAAAAAGAAACCTCTGCCACGTGAGATAATTGTAAAACTCGTTAGTTTATTTATCATACAAACAAACACTAATTGTACTAAAACAACTAAAAATATTATATTATAAGTAAGAATCTTCTCCCAATAGTCAGGTTAATAAAGCAAATGCTTAAGTACCAATAAATCACACAAAGCATGAATTAAAAGCAAAATGTAAGCAGTGAGTTACATGATAGTGCAGTTATAGTGTATTAAAAATGAGCATGGTGAAGAAAATGCATCATTAAATGTACATATTTAACATTGCAACTTGTTCATAAAATACAGTAGAATGAAGGCCATATATGTAACACAAAAGATAAAATTGCACCTAAACCAGAAAAGCTGAAATAATCTTTCGGAACTGACATGGTAATAATCTACTCGACTAGTTACACAGATTTTATCCATTTACTGAATTTATCACGTAAAATAATCTTGCTGAAATCTAAAAGAAATGAGGGAAAAATTGCAAATTAAACCTAAGGACGTCGGTAAAATGATCAAAATACAGATATCTAATGTATTAAATCCTAGTAATTTGGATAGGGTGACAATACACGATTAACGCAAATGAATGGCTGGTTGAATATTAATTACCATTGCAATAACTACTGTATAAGGTAGCATAAGATTGATTTTTTATACAACATCAAATGCTAAGAACACAATTATTGTTAAAATGTGAAATGTCTAATTTATTATCCATGTTAAATTATTCTGTGATCATTTAAGCGTGGCTTTCAACTTCAAATTACCAGTTAAATGGGAGCCGGTGAAGTTTACAAAAAAAACACCGCTGTAACTAAAACACAATACAGACATCATTTATAACCTAAATGCAGTTGTTTCAAATATAATGTTATGCGTGTCATCACAGGTTACATGCATACATAATATTATCGCACATTGATATCGCCGATGTCTGTTTTCAGCTACAATAGTTAGTTTATTTATATATTTATTTTATTGTCAACACTCTTTAGTATCAAGCGTGTTAAATGTAGGGATGGCGGAAATATTTTATTGTTCCAGTACAAACAGGTTTAATATTCGATACAATGAAGCACCCACCGCAGTAAGAAATCAAAGAATCAAATTTTAAATAAGCAAAAAAGCAGATTGACATAACGTATGAAGCATTAAGCACCCAGAAAATGCTATCAAGCATTTACCTGACTGACTGTCGTCGTCTGGGTGAGGGAGGCGGTCGGCATACAAACGACCATTACTTTTTGACCTCCGACACCGCCGACCGATCCTCCGATGGCTTTTACCACTGTCGCCTGAAGACAAGTCAATTTAATAACAAGAACAAAAATAATAATTTCAATGGGGTTAAGATTAATTTTACAGTGCACATAAATTACTACATTCAGTTGTTTATTTAAAAAAATTGTTGTCAAAAATGCACATTACTGCATGTTTTAAAATACAGTAAATTATTACAACGGTGTGTAAGAATACAAAGCACGTATATGTAATTAGATAACGGTCCTTCAGAAGTAAGAATACATTGAAAATTAATGAGTCAAAAATGAAGTAAGACAAGGTTCATACTTTTACAAATAATAATGGCATGGACAGCTGAAATTTTGTCAAATCAACAATTATTTCATGATCAATAATAAATTCAATAAAATGTTTTTTTTACATAATCGGTCTAAAACTATGAATAATTGTGCTATATTGTGAGATATCTGAATCTAAAACATCGTAATATTTTTTTGACTGCTTCAATCATTAGCAAAATTCTCGACGAAATTGAAAGCTACAAATTTGCTTTGCGCAAATAAATAAACTATGCAAGGAAATTAAAATTATATATTGAGAAAATTAAAACAAAGGAGGGGTGGAATAAACTACGCACGGGAAACATCTCGGTTAGTAATGAAAAAATATTGGAAATAATCCAAGCTTTGAAGGCATCAGAATTCAGTCAGAACAGAAATTATTATACTAACAGAAGCGTTTTGAGGATTTAATGGCTGGAGTTGCTACAAATTAACAATGCCCATAACGATCCCTCAGATTTTTGACTCTTTCCAATAGTGCACAATCATTATGAATTCAATATTGGTAATTGTTCAGTGTAGGAGTAAATTCTTGGTAAAGATAATTCATTTATAATGTGAGTTAACATTTTCAACCAACGAAAAAAGACAATCAAACAGGGCTAATTTTACAAAGTATTTACAACAGGGAATAGGCAAGCGTCATTCCCAAGAGACGGAATCCAAAGAACCTTACATCAGTAGCAAACGAGAGTCATTCGATTGCCTATAAAGAATTATTAGAATCTTTGGGAATCAATTACTTTCTGACACTGTTTTGTGAATAGCAGGCGGAGAGAAAAAAAGTTTTGCAGAGTTCAATTGAACATAGAATATTTTTTAATCCTGATACAATAAAGGCAAAGTGAGGAAACAAATGTAATTGGAATTAAAACGGGAGAGACAATCTACTTGAAATGTTCTATTTAATTGTCAAGTCCCTGTATACTTATTCTTTCAACGTTTGAATACGCTCACTCACTAACGATAAAACGATAATGAAAAAACCTACAAAAAATTGTTATATATAAGACACATGCACTATTGAAATTCTTCACACACTAATATGGAGCATACAAATTATACTGGTCACGATCAAAAACTGTACATTCTAAAATCATAATCAATATTTACGATGAGTTCACACCACAGAGAAACATGAATGTGAGGCAAAATTTCATTTCAGATCAAACTAGTTTTTCTATTGTAAAATTATATTGACTGCAGTTTAATATAAAATATTGTCTTAAAAATGCAATTTATTACTATTGTCTTGATGAGAGCGCTTGCGACTGAGAAGTTCCGTTTACAAAATGAGGTTGGTGATTTGGAAGTGTTCCACCCCTACCGAAACTGAAGTCGATTCCACTCACCATGACTTGCTGCTGTTGCTGCTGACCAGTGACTTGCTGTTGTTGTTGTTGCTGCTGTTGTTGTTGTTGTTGTTGCTGCTGTTGTTGTTGTTGTTGTTGTTGTTGTTGTTGTTGTTGTTGTTGTTGTTGTTGTTGTTGTTGTTGTTGTTGTTGCTGTTGTTGTTGTTGTTGTTGTTGTTGTTGTTGTTGTTGTTGTTGTTGTTGCTGCTGCTGCTGCGGTTGTTGATTGACTACAGGGGGTTTTTGTGTAACAATCACATATTTTTGGGCTGGAGGTTGCGTCGCATTGGCAGCTGCCGAAGCAATTATACGGCCTGCTGAGGGTGGAGTAGGACCAACTACCACAGTTCTTCCAGAGTGATTTGTGATGCCTAACAGATAAGTTAACATAGTTTTTACTAGTGTAGTACTGATATGTAAAATTAGCCAATCAATTAACAAGTCCACTGCGTCAAAATATCGCATCATTTAAAGAGATTCAGAAAAATACCTAACTTTCGAAACCATAAAACCGTGTTAAACATTAAAAATTATAGTTATATATTATCTCTGTTCGGTTGCTTGAAATGTCAATTACCTAAAACACATGTGTGGGTCACTTATTATTCCATTGTTTAATTACAGGATATCGAAACGATAGCACCATTATTGCAGTCTCAGTGCATGAAAATGACCTAAAGGCATAATCACACTCGCGCATATTTATGCATTTATCTACATTTTATTTTCAACAAAATTTTATCATAGTTTTTTTTACTCCATGCTTAGAATTACAACTATTTATCTTCAAATACTGGTAATTATAATAATTTTTGTTGAAAACGTACATAGAAAATAAACTATGGTATAAAAAGAGTTGAAAAGTAAATAACGCTATCACAATAACACTTCATATCTTATTAGCTTGGAAGTAGTGTATCCAATCCTGGACCAATTTTATGATCCCGGAATTTCGGGATTGACAATTTTTCAATCCCGGGATTGAACACTCAGTATAAAATTGGGATTCAGGATTGGTCAGCGATTTTGAATCATGGGATTCTTTTAAACAATTTCATGTAAATTTCAAAAACCCAAAAATATTTTAATCCAAAATTACAGGAATTTACAGATTTACTAAAAATAGCAGCACATATTTTTTTTAGCTCTTCCGTGTTACATTTTCTCAATCCCGAAATTCCGGGATTGGAATTCTCGCAATCCCAGTATATCAGGATCACAGAATTGAACGGGATCCCGGGATTAGATACCCTACTTGGAAGCACCTTTTTATATAAGTAAAAAAAAAAGTCACATTTTGGTAAAATTTGAAAATTACTGTAAAAAACATTATTTAAATGAAGACCACAAATATTACAACTAAAAAACTAGATCACTGGTAATAATTACTGAATACTTATTTTTTTGTAGTATAATCGAAAACAGGGGTCTAAATAAAGGCCAGGTTTATTTGGACAATCAGGACAACGGAATAACAAAGATTTTCGTTGTACGGTGTTATTCATATTACTATATAACATTTCTAAGTTTGAAGAAGGGAAAAAACCCTAAATAAATAAAATTCTTAAAGAATCATGTTAGAAGTGGATCGCGAAAAAACTTCAGATTGAAAAGTCGATGTCAGGGCAAATTAGGTTAGACACCCTTGCACTAGTGTGAACAACTCTTTATGCGAATTTCAAAAGAATGTCGCGACACGACGCTTTGCTTCAATTTTTGGATTGACATGGGAGCCGTGTTCGACGCAGTGAACGTGTTAATAAAAATCGAGTGATGGAATACCAAGTAATCAGCCGCAGATTATTTATTATTTTATAGCTAAACAATAATCACTGTTCAATGGAATGATCCGTGTAGCTTACACGGATCACTCATAATTTCTCTAGAAAAAGCAAATGAACGTATCGCAAAAATGACAGGTAAGAAGCCACTGTTTTACCAACTTCTAAAAAAAGTCTCCACTATTAAGAAATGGGGAAAAAAATTTAAAAGTTTAAAAATATTAACCGTGAATAAATTTAAAAGCGAGTCAAATTTATACAAAAACTTAAAATAACTGTTTTTATGTACATTTTGTATAACAACTACTTTTCGTAAGATATATGACTTATTTTCAAATATGAACGAAATAATTTGCTAATGATCTTTTCCAAAATGGCTCTTTATGTTTTTTTATAAAAAAGATTTTAAATAAAGGCGACGAACTTATAAAATCACCCACAAAGTCCAAAATAAGAAGAAAAAATATCGTATTAGACCACGGGTTCTCAACCTATGGGTCACCAACTTATTTTGGATTTGAACAACAAAACTAAAACTAGTCAACTAAAATTACATTATTGAAAAAAAATGCCTTTTTCAATTGCATCAGGGCTGTGGGTCACATGGCTTTTATAAAAAGGGGTCGCTACCCGAAAAAGGTTGGGAACCTATGTATTAGACGATTTGGATGTGTGTGCCCCATCAGGTAAAAAGTTCAACATTTGACGCTTGTTAGGAAAGAAATAACGATAAAAAGTCTTCTACGGGTTTTAAAAACCGATGTGAATTATAAAGACCGACGAGAGCATTTGTGTAAAGTACTACACAACATGGAAATTGAATTTAAAAATCACATTCTTAATTGAGCGTTATGACATTATCGCATGGCGTCATAAAATTCTAAAATTTGAAAAAAAAATACCTGGTAATTTATTTTTTCTAATAACATAGTTTCTTACTGCTCGTATAAGTCTGTCTGGAAGGCGTGGGGGCAATAATTGTAGGGGTGGAAGGGACAACGGTAACAGTCAATGGCGTCAAAGGAGGCACAGAGGCAGTTGAGATTCCAGAAGTGGAGAGCAGTGAACTGCTTCCGGATGCATTTCTGGCTTTGCTCACGTACGAATGAAGAGTGGGTCCCAAATATCCAAATTCTCTTCTGAAACATTCAATATGACAAGTAAGTATTCATATGAAATTTTGTCAAAAAGCTACCTCATAGGTTTACAATCTACAGTACAATATTGTTTTTACACTTCTCTTGTCTTATACACATAGACATACACTATTTAAAATGGTAAAAAAAAAATGATTCATTCGTGTCACTTCTATGCGAGCATACTATGTGAAACGTGCAACATATCATTCACTTTTTTTTAAAAGATTAAGATAGAAGCGCTTATATAGGGTCTTTCACTAGGGACGCTCAAAATTTGTTGGGTGTTTGCAATAGACAGATTAAATGATCAAATTATTTTTGCAAGTTCCCCTTCACTTTATCCTTTGCTAATAACCTATGTTAACTGCACTTTTATATTATATATATATTTTTTTAATTTTATTTCTTTTGTAAGAATTGATATGGTTTTTAAAAATGTCTTTTTCAGAATCTTCATGGCTGTCGATTTTGTTAAAGTACACATACTTATTACTTAGAAGCGGGAAAAACAGAAAATCATCATTAAGTTATTTACTTTAGTAATGTAGAATTTCATATCACTTTGTTAAAAATCTCCCAAATTTTAATTATATTTGTAATAACCATCAGTCGCCACTTAAAAATTATTAATATACAACGATTTTTAATTACATGTTAGAGGTATTAAACATTTTAATTTTGTGTAATTATAGAGTCACTTATACTGTAATTTGCAAATTCTTTTCAATGTCAATTGTTGTTTACACCTTCTTATTTCAATTTATTTTTCTATAAATAGCACTGCTTATATATTTTTCTTGTCAGTTGACAATGCTCGCAATGAGCGAAACCGGTCCTGACCTTTTAAATATAGTGGAATAAAGTACAAAGGAATATTGTGTTTTTATTAATATAATAACTTCCCACCAAGTTATCGACAGTGAACACCCTAAAAGTGATTTTGATAAATCAATAATTTGAGAAATTTCATCATTTCTGGGTGTAATAACAATATCATTTGCAACAACTTCTGGCAATATCTAACTACTGAGAAAAAGAGATGAAAATATTCAATTAATCTAGTTTAAGTAGGGATAATGAACTGAGCACAGTAAATGATGCCAATGTTTACTATTTGAAAGTTTTCAAACAACAAGCACATCACCTTGCTGCTTTATACCAAAGATATATAAGATGCTCCATGATATACCTATTGGAATACAAATATGTGTTTTTAGCAACATATAAAATATTTACCTGTAGTCGTCCATTAAATCGGGAGGGTTTCTCACTGTTTTCAATACAGGACTTAATATCTTGAGCACAAGCTGTTTTATGTGGCCAGCTGCCAATTTATCCGCATTGGAGGGAGCATCAATATTAGATTCGATCCTTTCGCTGATCCACTTCACGCGTGGTACAATGAACACCTACAGAAGGAAACAAAATTAATTAAACATGAACAAGGGAAAATATTTTTATTTACGCAATGCTTCTCACAGCAAAATTTTGAAGAAAACATGTCTCGCGTTTGATACGAATATCTCGGTTTTTAGTATCTAACAACTGTATTGATTAAATATATATTTAAATATATATTAGGGATGTACATGGAAGAATAAAAATAAAAAAACATTGACGACTGGGTTGTTTTCATTCTTCCATGCCCATAAGAGAGAACAATTATTAATTATTATTTTCATGTGTTACCCTCTCTGAAGAGCAAAGGTTCTTGTTAAATAATATATGTAAACATGTTCCATAATATGCTCTGCATTGGGAGAGGAGAAATGAAAAAAAAATGGGTTTATTTTTGAGTGCAAACTTCTGTATTGCAAAAACTTCATAAAAAAAAAATGTAGAAGATTGGTGTATCTGTAGACCATTTGAGATTTTTTATTTCGAAATCGGTAAAAATGTTAGGAGCTTGGGTAACACTCCCAAACCTAGTTTTAAGAAAAAGAGACATCACTATAATATTGGAGTACTGATTCAAAAGAACAGATTTTTTATTTAAAAAGTTGCTAAAACATTTTCGTTTCCATGCAATTTAGGGTCAAAATATGACATTATATAGGGTAAAAATATCAAGGTGTTTCAGTTCTACAGTTTTAAAACTGTAGAACTGAAACACCTTGATATTTTTACCCTATTAAAATGGAGTTCTACCAAGTAAATGCCAAATCAATAAATAAAATGACATTATATATTGAAAACTGTCTTTTTATAAGAAAAGTGCGTTTTTCTCTGTTCAGGAAACAGTGGATCTAGTAATTTTTGATCCCAAGCTCCTCAATATTTTTAGTAAAGTTGGGCTTATAAACACAAAATAAAAAAACGTGTTGGATGAATTGGCTTTTCATTAATTGGAAAACAATAAAAAATGAGGTACTTGTTCACAAGTCAGATTTGGCACTCAAAGTACCACATGTGCATCACTGATTTAACATCACAATAAATAATTCGAATATAAAATTTATTTTATAAATTGTATCTAATGATATCTCAGTCAAATACCTTTCATTGGATTCAAAAAACACAAATCAATTCAAAATAATTCTGTATTTGACAGCTTTCCTGGACTAAAAATTAGATTGAGTGTTCTCAAAGTTACATGTGCGTTTACCTCTAGAATATTGTAATGAAGAAATATGACCACCTTACGAAATAAAGTGAATATCCACAGCGGTGGCGAACGGTGACCTTTAAATTAGGAGATGTAATAAAAAATGACCATTTTGTTTTTAAAATTGAATTTTATCCTTCGCTCCTTTTTGCAAAATTCATCGATAGCCGCATCATAATTTTTAAAATTTAATATCAATAGATATAAAAGCGAGAGCTGACAGTCTATCTTCACCTCGGTTACTTCTAGTAATTCTTTTTGCAGTTGAAAATAAACATTCAACGGATGCACTCGTGGAAGTTATAGTGCAAATTAATTGTATTTAGTCAATAACATGTGCCATAACGTCTTTTAATTAATCTTTTACAATTAGTTCCTTTCTGCAATTTATAGGATTTGAATAATTTGTCAAATGTCGAGTAAATGTAAATTAATTCCATTTTTTTGGGCAGATATTTGGATTAGGGCATCCACCAATACTGGGTTATAATATAACATATTACAGAATAAAAGTTAAAATTTAAAAAATCAGATAGAAGTTTACCAATCTAAAATTGATTACCTTAATAACTTCAGCTCCCAGTTCTGATAAGCCATGAATGGCTCCATAAAGAGAGGCCAGTGGTGTTTTGTCATTCTGCTGTAAAGTTTTTTCAGCTTGCGATAGATCTTTTCCAGCTATTGGGTCTGAGGGTGTGATGGCAATAGGATTGAGAGCTTTACTGAACAATCTATGAAAACAAGAAACATATATTAATATTTTTCTTTTATACTTTATATTTTCTATCCGACTTTTCTTTTAAAATAATTTCTGATACTGTACCCGAATGTTTAGCACACTTGGGTGTCTATTTTGTTGTTGTTATCGCCACAGACATAAGCATACATTATTTTTTCAATGGAAATACAGTGGAACCCCGATGTAATGTACTCGCATTTTTTGTTTTCCCGTATGGATCATTTATTTTTCATAGTCCTAGCCATGCACCCATAAGAACAATTTTAAATAATCCAGCATTGATCGTTCCCCGATTTGTCGATTTCCTCGATCTATCGTCCAAATATTATAATCCCGTCACAAATATTACCCTGATTGATCGTTTCAGTTCACTCATATAGTCTTGCCACGTAAAACCTTTTTTAATTTTTACTAATTCACAAATAATATGCCCCACCCCACAAAAAAAAAACTAAAGTTTAAGTTGAGAAAATTTAAATAAATAAAGACGTTAAAAAAATTCATGAAAAAACCCAGTTCAATACAAGAATAATTATGCGTGTTTGAGGTGTCTTTGCTAATATTGAAATGCCTAGCTGAAATTTGGCAACTAATTATTAAGGAGCCCCAATCTAGTGTTTTCACTGTCTTCGTTTTCGCTCATAAATTTTCTTACTTTGCATCTCGTTGTGCGAATTTTTCTAACACAAAAGTCAAAAATAAAATGCCTAAATGAAGAAAACTAGAACTCTAGCTGAGAAACTGAAAACAAATCAAGACATTGGAAAAAATCCAGGAGAAAAAAGAGTCGACATAGCAAAAATAGTTGACTTGTAATTGAATACCCTCAATTGTAATATGAATTATAATGTTAGAGTGAATAACAAGATGTATTGTGTATTTTTTCTGAGCCAGTATATGTAGCTTATATGTATGTACATGTATAAGTTTAAACATAGTTCTGACGATGGCGCACGCCGAAATAGCTATTAACTAATATAATAAAAACTGTAGAACTAAATACGTTGCTATTTTTATTTTTTAATTAGGATTTAAGTAATACATCAATTCAAGAGTGATAAAATAACAAATATTGTGATTCTGATAACATAATTTTATTTTATTGTTCATGCTCTCTTTGTAATTTTTGCATACTAAATTTGTTATGTCTTTTTACCTTGTAACTCTAGTTTGAACATTATTTGTAGATGTGTTGAAATTCTTGCATATCTGTGCCATCAGTCGAGATGCGAAATCTCGCAAAGCCCAATGGTTGTCCATTTCAGGCCGCATGCACAATTGCCGAGAAACAATGCAAGTGGAGACAGAAGGAATCAGCTCGTGTAACTGAAAATATTTCATTCAAAATCATAATGCCGCGAGTGAGCAGTATGTGAGCGTTATTTGAAAAATAAATGCAATCTTACATCCCGCCTAGGGAATCCAATCCCGAGCCAATGTTGATCCCGGGATTTTGGGATTAAAATTTTTCGATCCCGGGATCAGTACATTTTTTAAAAAAATAAAAATTGATATTGGTGAAAAATAAATTAAACAATTTATTCTATATTATATAAGCAGCTGTGAGCTGCCAATACGTTAGCAAAAAGCTCTCATAATCTCAGTTATTTGCGATGTACAGGTGAATGAGTGGAGTTTTTAATAACTCGTAAAAAAATATGCGCCATCATAATTATTAAACGAACTTAATATGCATACGTTATGTAAAAATACGCAATATAACTTAAAATAATTAATGTCGATGGCTGAAAAAAGTATCTACCTACCTCAGACTGCAAGAGTACCTAAGAGAACACTAAGTCAGTGATTTCCAACCTGGGAGGCGCGCCTCCCTGGGGAGCCGTGGACTATTGCAAAGGGAGTCGCGAACAGCCCAAAATATGTATTTACCCTTTAAAATGTGTCTTTATTACTATATGAAATAAAGGATGGGGAGGCGTGAAGATTTTTTTTCTTCAAAGGGAGACGCAGTAACATAAAAGTTGGAAACCACTGCACCAAGTAATTTTAATATTATTTTAAGATATGCCCGAAGTTAATACCAGAGCATCAATTGTTTTGCCATTTAATCTACGGTTTCATTGTGCAAAGAACCAATAAAATATATTTTTACATATATCATATCCGGCCAAAAGTACATCTTTTGTAGAAAGATCATTTTTACAGTGAAAATAATAAGAACATTCAATAGAAACGAGCTGTAAGCTCGTTGCCCTCAACGAGGGGATTTTTGTTGCATTTTGAAAGTCAAAAAATTTACTGGCGTGAAAAATAAATTGCAAACCTATTTATTGAATAAGCCAGAAAATCTAAACGTAATTAATTCTCTAAGTGGATTTTTTTAGCATTAACATTACAAATCAAAGCGTTTATAGCAGTTCTTTTGGAAATGGGCAAAATATATTATCTTATTGGACTAAAAATCCCACGAAATACCCTGGTTTAGAAAAATGTTTGCTATGGATCATTTCATGTTAATTTCACGTTTTTTCCACTTAGGGAATAGTAGAAATTTATTTCTACCAGGAAGTCTCAAATATGACCCCCTGTGAAAAATTTGCTCCTTACGTTGATCACGCCAATCAATTGTTTATTTATTACTAACCCCACACCAGCATTAGTGGAAACAAAGAGCCACACAATGTTATAGTATTTAAAAAACATAAAAAAACACCATAGATGGGAGATAAAATTTTAGATGTTGTGCGGACTCTGTTGCGAACTATTATTTGAATTTTTTTGCTGTAGTAGGACAATTGATTTATTTACAAGTGGAAAAAATAAAAAGTCTTTCATATTCAGTTGCGCTAATGTAGGTAGGTAAGAGATACCACGCAGTGTGTGATAAGTTTTTCACCAGCATATCTTTAGCAAACGATCTTACATAACAAGAAACGTATTTGACAGGTGCGTGTCGTAAAAAAGAAAAAATGTTCCCAAAAAAAAATTCAAACATAAATAAGCAATTGGAGAAACAAAATATTTTTTAAAAAATCCGAAGATAATTTGTGGATACCGGGAGAAGAAATCGTAGAAAATACCAGTACTTTCAATTCCGACAAACGCAAAGCTAAAGACTGTTTCAACATATTTACAAAATGATTTCCAAACCTGAGATTGTTGAAGATAAGTATGGGAGTTGTCGATTCTTTGGATCAAATGGATGGAACATGGATCAAAGTCGGAGTCTCAAACACTTGGAGAACGAACTATTGAATATTTTTAAACGAATGTTGCTAAGTATGTTTGTACTAAAATTTAATGTGTTCATTGTCAATACTTGATGGAAAGACTTTTATAATCAATAACAACAAAAATACTCATTTGTACTTATTTTAAAGAGTCCAGAGCGGTTTCCTTAATGAAAAACATTAGCTGAATAAAAAAGTTTATAGTCTATAAGAAAAATTACGAAGGAAATAAAAGACTTGTACGCTTATAATTTATTTCCTCAATAATTGAATTTATAAAAAACGAATAGGTCTCAAAACAAGCATAGATTGTCTAAATACCACCATTCTTAGTAAACTTGTGAATATACTGAAAATGACATTATATATTTAAAACTGTCCTTTTGTAAGAAAAGTGTGTTTTTCTCTGTTCAGGAAAAAGTGGATCTGATCATTTTCGATCCAAAACTCCTCGTGATTTTTTTATTATGATAATCACGACAATCCATACTATTGATTAGCATAATTGGTAAATACATTTTATTCTCTTATAAAACATATATTTGGGGTGAAAGACGAATTTTAAGTATGAGAAAAAGATTTTTTTGATTTCATCGCTTATTATTATTTATAATAAATCAGATAATTATTCAATTAACTATAAATTCGCGTAGATAATATTGACCTTAGCACGTTTTAAAAAAAATGATAAAATGTATTAAAAAATTTGAGATTTACGTTAGTTTTCCCAAAACACTGGAAAATTCCCATTTTCTTACCTGTTTTTTTCACACATACATACGAAATTTCGCCCGTATGCAATGGGTTAATGACCAGAAGGTTAAATTAATGTATGCCAGGACACCACTTTTTTTTGGACCCCTCCCTTTACCAGCTGATAACTTTTCGAGTTTATTTTTTGAATTTTTTTATGTATTTTTAAAAGTAAACGAATGGTAAAAAAAATGGAAAGAAAAAAATTCTTTGTTTATTTTTTACAGAGCTCGAAAAAAGGAAATTCGTGCCTCTAGACTAGAATACCCCCTTAAAGAAGTGATGACCCTGCGTAAAATCATGTGATATAATGTTACTCTAAAAATTGTTTAATTACAATTCATTTATTAAATTCCTTGAATAGCACGTTTCCTGGTCATAAATTTTATTACCAATAGTTACTCTGTCAAATAAATACACTTCAGATGTCCAAATATTTTAAATACAAAATAATAAATACAAACTGAAGATGGAAATATTATTTTCTTATTAAAACAAATTATATGGTGATGTTTTAGGCACCTAGCAAATAAACAATTGCATTTAAAAATAAAGTATTTTACACTTATGCATTTAAAAAAATCAGTTTCAACTGTTCGTTTGATCAACAGAACAAATCCAATGTAATAACAATTGATCAGATCAAAAATCTAAGAAAAATAGTATGTCATCAAATGATTCCGTGCAAAATTCAGATTCTAGAAAAATTCAATACATTAATTAAAAAAATTGCGGAAGATTACATTTCGTAACCAACAGTGACCATCAGCGAATAACTCCTGTAAGTGACTCTTCTCTTGACAAATCCATATTATTTTCAAAAAGTAACAACCTTCAAATAATACGTGTCAAAATTTCATAACAATCTGACGTTTAGTTCGTACGTTACAGTGGTTTTAGTGACGCTCCTTTTGTAATTTTCAAAACAATGGAAAATACCTGATATTTCCTGATATTTTGATTAAAATTGATCAGTGTTCTGCAAATCGATCAATTCTAGTTGCAATGATGAATCGGCCTCGTTGATGAATACTGAGAAGGGGTTGGAAAATGTTTTAAGCAAAAAACAAAGCGTGTTTTGAAAACGATAATCTAAAAACAGATTTAACATGCACCACAGACGGTACTCATTGTAAAAAGATGAATTACGGGCGCAAATGTATATCCGTGAAAATATAGTCAAATTAAATAATTAAGAATAGTATTATTTTTTCTATCTGTGACAATTCAAATTATAAACCTTCGATACTGCATAATTTTTTCACATATCAAACACAGATTTTTATCATATTCAATGAAAAATTTGGTGATGAAGTACTTGTTATTTTGGGCCGCGGTTTGTGCATCACTACTTTAGTCACATGAAGTCGGCGTGCGCGCCTTCGATATTTATCATACTGTTCATACAGAAAGCTAGCAGAATATGTTTTAGTTGACACATGTTTTATTACATAATTGATGTTAATAGAAAAAAAGAAACATAAAAGCACGCAAAAAAGCACTGCGATTGATAGCTGATAACATTCATTAAGAAGATGTAGAAAACAAAGGTACCGAAAAATTATTATGTTGTAAAATACATTCAAATAAATGCGATAAGAAAATTTGATATGTAAGGCATCCAATTACGTTTTTGTATGGGGTAAGTCTTATCGCAAAGAATGTAAACTGCCGCTAGGCTTGAAAACCAACACGTTTGTTTTATAAGAAAATCAATTCCGAAAGTTTCGGGACCATGTTTTCTAATCCCGGGATTGAAATGTATCGAAAACTGTACGGATCCCGGGGATTGGATTCCCTAATACCGCCCCTAGACATTAATTTTGCGATTTGACGTTTTCAGTCTTCTCTACCCGACATAATTGTCACTGTAGATGCCAAGGGAGCCAGTTCACAAAATCGTAAAGCTGATACATCGGCGTGCAAAGATATTGAGTAAAAAAAAAGTAACATTTTCTTCATTTTAAAGATAGAACGATGAAACTTTGTGATGTGTGGTCAATAGCATTAATTAACATATAATATTTTAAAATCGGAAGTCAAAACATTTATGCGTTATCATCATTGACCGCGGCATCTTTAATTTTTAAAATTGTGTGAACATTGTGACTTGGCTCCCTTGATATAATACACGGCAATATATGAAAACACTTTGGGAATAAGAGTAAAAAAATACTTACATATTTTTCAAGATACAAAGATTGGTTGTCCAAGAGGGCCTTTACCATCCTCATTAGATATATAAGCAATGCAAGGTTATTTTGCACAACATTCACTTTGACTCCCTCCGATATGAAAGTACACATTCTCGGTAACATCTCATGTAAGCCAGGATCGCACGAAAGAGATTGAAGAGCTTCCTGAAATAATATTTAACGTAACAATCGACACAGATAACGATAAATTTATTTTATTTTTGTGATACATAACTATTTTCCCAAAAAAATTATCATTTTATTATTTTGAGGCTTACGATGCTAAGTTTGCAACTCCAAAAGAAGAACTAAGACTGCCGCCTTACAGCACCTACACAAGTATAACTTACAAGCCCTGCACCACCATTTAAGGATGGTTATCTTAAAATTAATCAATGGTTTAAATTGAATTGTTATTCATTATACGTTGAGTAAGAAGAGATAAGTTGTCAAGGAAACAGGATAACAAAGTTGTCGAAGAGCCATAAATATATAAAATATAGATGTGTTTTTTTAGAATAAAAAACATGATAAGATCAAGAGTTGATGTTTGAAGAGTAGCGGTTTGCCAACCACTGGTCTAGTTTATTTAAAAATAGCATATTTTTTCCCTTAATCAGAAAATTTTTAATAATAATCCTTCGTAAATATGCATGAATTATACAAAATGTTTATTTTAATAAATGGGTGCAGAAACTTCTTCAAAAATGACAAATTTGTAATTTTGGGCATTTACTGTTTCCTCCAACAACAAAATTTTGCCAACCCTTTCTCTGGTGATGGCACTCCAGACCATTGCATATGGCGAATGTTTGATAGAGGGAAGTATGAAATTTTTGGTGTTTTTATGTTAATAAAAACACAATATTCTTTGTACTTCATTCCACTTTATTTAATATGTCAGGACCGGTTTCGCTCATTACGAGCATCGTCAACGTTTTTGCTTTCTTCAACTTACCACTTTTCCATTAGCGCTGACCACGTTAAACTTGGACTTATCAGAGAATATGACATTGTCCCATTAATTTTGAGTGGAAATTTTATTTCTTACCCCAATCACGCTAATTTTTTTTTCATTCTCGTGATGAATAGTGGTTTTTTGGCAGCGCACCGTGCACATAATCCTAATTTAATTAAATAGATATTGAATTTATCCTATTAAAATCTCTTTACCACTTTTATTAATGGACTCTCATCTTACTTTGAAATTTAAAAAAAACTATTTTTATAAATAACTACCCTCATAAAAGCTAAGAGTCGGATATTAGATATTAATTGAAATAAAAATCTTTCAAGAAAACATGGATTTTTTTTCAATGCATTTTAATATTCCCTGGGTGTTAAAAATTAGCAATAATTAACAATTGATAAAAAAATAATCACAAATTAAAAAATATTTAATGAATACGATGAATTGTTAATTCTACCACCCTGGTTATCATAAGCTCATTATTAGCTGTTCCAAATGTTAAAAACGGTAAAAACACTTATATTTAAGATGTGGGTACATGCTTAGACAAATTTGTAATGATATTTATAAAGATTAAATTAATCTGTACCCTTAAACGACATTTTAAAATACAAAACTGCATTTTCGTAAGATACGCGAAACATTCTTGACTGTATATTACACAATTGAGAGCGATGTCTTATGTTATTTTTGCATATACCCTTATGTATATGTATATGTATATATATATATATATATATATATGCATATTTGAAGTAGGTTGCGGAAATCTGGAGAAAATTTTGGTGTGCCATGTCTAGTTTGCAGGCTTCAAATTAGTAGTAGACATGGCTGCAAGGCAATCCTGAGGTCGTGAGGAGCATTATTTATTTCAATAGGATGATCCAAAAGTAACAGTCAATTCACCACATATTATAATCAGATTCAGGAGTCAAATTTATCTAGTTAACTCGATGGCTGCCGCAGACGAGACATCTCATAAAATTCTTCGTGCTCAATACGCCAGAGACAAGATATCTCGTCAGTAACTAATTAAATTAATGATTGCAAATTATAGTTGGTGTGCTAGGTAAAGACGTACTTTTTCTACGGCAGCCAAACGGCTATTTTGATGACAAAACCATGAATGACAACATTGACATTATAAGTGAAAATAAAGTTTTGTGAAGTATTATATTAATGAAAAAAAAACAATACATTAGTACTGAATTTTTTCTTCATACTGAAATGGTTATAGGTACTCACGGTTGTACTAGGTCAGAACTTAGTGCCGCTTATTGAAATGTGTGCGATTTGTTAGTGCTATTTTACATTTGCGAAATAGAGATAAAAATTATCATCAAATAATAACTTACAGCTCGTCTCGCCTCATCAGATCCGACACAAGCCTCCGTTATTTCTTTGTAGTACAATTGCTGCTCCACACTGAGTTCATGTGTAGCCAATTGTTTTACGTGCACAGTCTCAACATTGCGTAATTTATGCATTTTACCACTGCCAGGTTTACCTGCAAAGTAAATAAGAAGTAAATTGAATTGTATGTCATTACCTGTAATGCTATTTTTGCTACCATACTCTTCGAGTTCGGTGTAGGATGTCTAAAGCTGTGAATGAAGTAGTGATAAGAGAATGTTAATGTTCACAATGCACATTGGGCACTTCTGGAGGATGTCACCCGAGTGTGATACGACACACGCCTATGCAATTCCTCCATCGTAGTCATCAGCCACATACCATCTAACACTGCTACAAGATCTATGTGGTATTAGAATATCATTTAATGTGGCTTAGACTGTTGCTCAAGATTGAGATAAGTGGTGAAAGTGCAAAAGTGATTTTCGTAAAATTTAAATTGTCACACTTCAAATCTAGATATTCCAAATACACCCAGTTCTTTTTTTATGCGATTTTTTATATGAGATTTTTTTTGACGGCACCGTTTCTTTTTTTTAATGTGATTTATTCGTTGTTATGTGACTTTTTCCATCCAAAAGAATTTTTACAGAAGAAACGGTGAACTTTCGCAAAATCTTGGATTGATGACTTTGTTCTGAATCTTGTTAAAATACTTGTATTGAATTTGTAAAATAGCACGTTTCGGCCATAAATTTTATCAGAAAACAGAGAGCTGAATATCTATTAAATCTACGAAATAAATGGAAAATAGAAGTCCGTCTGCTTTTGTCAAGAGAAATAATTAGCCATCAAATCATCAAAACGAATCTAATGTAAATATTAATCGACTCAGATCAAGAATCTAGGAAAAACAGCATTTTATCAAACAGTTCAGAGCAAAATTCAGAACTTTCGTTAAAAAATACGCGAACAAGATATATAAAAAAGTTATTAAAATTATGCATGGATACATATGTATCTTAAAATCTTTGAATCGTTCAAATTATGTACATTCACACAGATTTTGTCACTAACGACCGGGTTTCGCCTTCCGGCATCTTCAGGCGCTCAAGTGCACGGATGAACTTGAACTGTTGCTTAGTAAATGAATGTTTCGTGTTTATATAAAAAATAAATGTATCATTGAGTTTAAAGCCATTGCTGGTGAAAAAGTTTAGCCCATGGGAATGTTCACAGATTTGAATGGTGAGTAGTTTTTAGAATTATATTTATTTAAGTAATGTATTTTATCTTTATTGTTAACTAATAATTTGCCTAAAGAGTTTTTATTGCGTTAAAAAAAGATTGGGGGTATCCATAACCCCCTATAGTGAAAGCCATGTTATAGAGTTGAAAACAGGTACTTTTTTCAGATGAGTGGTCCGGATTCATAATGTTCAAAGTAATATCACATCATTAAGAAACCATTTATTTCTGTTATATTGTAGGAAATACATATTTATATTGTAATTATATATCTTTTCAAAAAAATCTTTTTCAAAATAAGAAAAAATCACATTTTCTAAGGTTTCTAAATAAAAATCTTGGAGAACAAAAGCAAACAAAGGCAAATCATTTTATTTAAATATATTTTTTTACAATATTTCAATACAGAATATGAGGTTGGCTAGTTCATTAAAAAAACCAACGTCATTATTGGGATTTTAATCAATTAATATTAAAAAAAAAAAAAAAAAAAAATAATATCAAAATTTATTTGTGCACACTGGTTCGAACTCAATCTTTCCATAGGATTTCTCAAGTCATATCAGTAATCAAAAATCAGTAAGTCAAACTAGGGTAGCACATTTCATTTCATTATTTTTTAAATATTGTTATTGATTACATCATCATTTACTTGGTATATTGCCATTATTATATGATAAAAGACGCAGCATTTATTTCATAATATCACAATAGGCGTCAAAATCTTATATAATTTAATATGAATTTCGCTTGTTACTGTTGTTTATGTAATAAATAATAAATATTCTATATAACTGTGATACTTAATAGTAGGAAGTTAAATTTTATTTGTTTTTACCACACATCGCATTTCTTGTCATTCGCTATATTTCTTACAATCATTACTCAATTTGCATATATGGCCCTTTCGATGTATCGTAAATTGTTAATAACACCAACGAATATCCATAATAATCACAGAATATCCATACAAGAAATCTTTCAAGCATACATGTTATACTGAACGAAAAATAAGCTGATAAATTGGAATTTAGTGTTGATCTACGTATAACCGCCATACAATTTGTTAGTAAAGGCTGAGATTTCACGGCCCACTCATAATTTGCTGATTTTCTACAGCACTGCTTGAAACTTAAGACTGCTATGATTATACACAACCTTGAAGTGCACGGAGACTTCTAAACTGGTGTTTAATTGACATAATCTAATATTAATTTTAAAAATGTCTAGGAAAAACCTTTATTTCAGTCTTTTTTCTTGGTTTTAATTTTTTACAAGCTCATCTTTTTCAAACTTAAAAGCTAAATTTAGATACTAATTCGGTATTTGCAGCTTCCCTCCTTTTGATAGAACGTGTATCAAGTTTGATACATTGTGATTATTGAAAAAAAACTGTTTTGATAAAACGGTGGGTTACGTCCTTTTTCCTTTTCACAGTCGATATCAATATCAACTTTACTGTTGTCTCCGTAAAAAAAAAATATGTTACGTCCCTGAGACTGAAAATCGATTTCAGGTTGCCTAGCCTAATATTTTTTCAAATTTTACTAAAAAATACAATTAAAATAAAAGAAACTCACTTGCAGCATCTTTATCGTTGGATTTACTAAGTTTGGTTATAGGATCTACAGACTCCAGTTTTTGTACTTCTTTACTCAGGGGTGGAGGATTTTCTGGAACAGTTGGCTGCACTCCATCCACACACAGCCAATGAGCTCGGAGAGATATTTCTAGCGGAACTTTAGGAGCTGAACCGGCCAAAATTTCATTAAGATCCAATTCTTTCTCTTCTACAAAATGAAGCTCTCTCCCTCCTCCCGAGGCGAATCTAAACGGGAGAGAGTCTAACTGATAGAATCCGTATTGGGGCTGAAATAAAATTAAGAAATATAAGACATTTTCTTTAATTGGTAATTGTAGAGTATAGCTCGTCATGGATTATTACGGCGAAAAAATTCACAAACTAAGCTAAAAACAACGCCACAAATTTAAAATTATTTTTTGAGGGCTTGATAATCGCGTTAAAATCACACATTAATATGAATAACACTGACAAATAAATTATCCAAAATATGACATATTCTCACTGTACACCACCATACTTTTTAAATTATCCTTTACTTACACATGGACTATTGCGGCAAAGTATGTTGAAAACAAGGCCACGATTTAAAATATTTATTGAAGCATTGATAAATCGCGTTAAAATCACACATTAAAAAGAAGAACACTGATAAATTATACGAAATACGAAATTTTAATGTGTGATTTTAGCGCAATTATCAAGCCCTCAAAAAATAATTTTAAATCGTGGCGTTGTTTTCAGCTAAGGTTGTGAAGTTTTTCGCCGTAATAATCCATGACGAGCTATACTCTACAATTACCCATTAATTTTACATCAATATTATTTTTTTAATTTAAGCACTTAATTTTATAACAATATCATTTTTATGTAAACATTGTAATTTTGCAATTATTCGACAAACTGAGCACTCATAATGAATCAAACAATTACCTCAATATTTTTAATTTTCAATGCGTGGTCGATGTCATCAGTGACCAATTTTTGACGCTTGGAATGGTGCATAAACTTTGTAGAATCCTGAATTACTGTTTTTAACCTATAAGAGACGTCATCTGCCAGTTCTTTAGCAGCTTCATCGGACAGAAAACCGACACCTATACTTTCGGCAATCACTTTCATCGATTCCAATGAAAGTGATGTACCGTACATGAGATCAGACTCCCCCATTATGTGAATTTTAAAGGCGAAAAAATAAAATTATTATAGTTCATGACAGTCAATATGCGATAAATAAATCTATATATTATCTATGAAATAAACTGATGCGATACCCGCTAATGACCAGAGACTAATAACGCTACACAATAGTCTATGGCTATACCCATAGACTAGTATGTTTAAGATCAACCCATAGATAATAGAGTATAGCAAGGTTACCCAAACTTTTTCGGTTTCCGGCACCCTTAAAACATAATTTTTTTTTGCGGCGCCCCAAGTCAAAACATAGTTTAACCAGTGGCGGTTCTACGTACTGGTCTAGGTGGGCTTAGCCCGACCTGCATTTTCCATCCAAATTAAAAAAAAAAAAAACTGAAGATGGCTGAATAAAATTGAACAGCAATTTGGCAGCTGAACAAAATAAATACATTTCAAAACGTAACTAACGTACACCCGCTCTCTGACCTCACACACCACCCGCCCATCCACAACGACAGCTGAAGTGGAGCTCCGACCGGCAACAAGATAATTAAGCGGAGCACAGAGCTCCCCGCTAAAAAAAACCTTGCATAAGACAACATGGCTCGGAAAAAAAAGAAATCCATAAATAGTTTGATCATGTTCTTTAACAGTTTGTAAAAATATGAAAAAAACGAATGAAATTTAAATCCTACAAAGTATTGAATGACAAGAAATTGACGCCTACGGGAATAATTATTACACAGGCCTCATTATGTTATTGGATATAAGATAATTTCATTATTAAGATGACTAGATATGCATGTATTACATTATTAAATAGTTTTATTATAAAAAATATTATTTTATCATGAAAGCCTCTGAAAAGTGTATAAATAATGCATTAATAAAATGTATGCATTGATTTACTTAATCATAATTTGTTTTATGGCTATACAAGTAGAAAAATATTATTTTATTGTATTGTGATGAATATCTCTGGAATGTGCTTCGACTGTACCGCTCCGGTGATTCACAGAATTTCGTAAAATGTACGTTATACGAAAAGACCGCCGCAAAAGGTTTTGGGAAAAGCTCTATAGAAGATGACGCTATAGAAGAGTTGACTGTATACTACTTATACTTATATTTTTATTTCTAGGCTATAATTTACTCTTGTATATACAAATAGTTTTCAAGACACTTTGGAGCAATGTGGAACATGTTTTCTCTTTATGGAAGTATTTCAACATACGTTTTTCGACGAGAACTGCTTATGACTCAGTTGGTCAATCTCTTTTTTGTACCTAATTGTTTTTAATAATATTTTCACACACAGCACACCCAATTTCACTCACCGTACGCCACTGGTAGAAACACAACTGACTTCATACACAGCTGACTGATAGCGTTTTGGAACGCCAACGTTTCACTTCGTCACGATAAAAATTAAGTTAAACAGTTCAGACACACGACATTGATGTCCTACTCGACAATAAGATTATCTTAAAACCCGCAACACCATTTCAATTCTTGAACTATGCTGTACACCGAACCAACACTTGATACACTCGCGTAGTGTAGAAACCACCATTTTTATAAAAATCAAACATATATTCACTGCGCCATTTTCCAAAAACCGCGACCGGCAACATCGAATTTAGACTCAACCGCAATAATCGTTAATACAAAAAAACGACGGCATGTTAAAAGTAATAGCAATTTACTGCTATCGCTACCGCTACCGTAATAGCAAAAAACTTCAATACGAAATATGCGACCTAGAACAGCCGCATAACAGCCTGCTACGAGAAGATGGCAAAGAGATTTGCAATAGACAATAACTCCATCATAGTGGTTCCATTTGAGCCGACTATATACCACCCGACAATGAGAACAGTTGATATTTTCTTCGCCATCCTAATCAAGGCATTGCACACCCCACATATTAACGTAGTAAACGAATTAAATTCAGACCACCGGCTCGTCTTTTTATACTTCGGTGAACCTCTGGATCATCTCGCCATTGAGACAAATAACAATAGAACGAAAGTTTCCCGTGAAGACTTCAGCACGTATATTACAGATAACCTCATAAATCCTGTCAACTTTACCAACACGGTAGACATTGACAGAGTAGTAAACGATCTAACGAACTAAATACGCGCTGTGACAGAATCCATTACGATCACCGTTCCCGCGAACGAATATAGACCTGACATCCGAGCTAGGATTGGAATCCTAATCAGGGAAAAAACCGTGCAGCAAAAGAATGGCGACGCTACGTTAATCCAATAGCGATAACGTACAAAAATCAACTCATCGCAGAGATAAAAATCATATTGAAAGAATACCATACATCTTCATTCAATGCATACTTCACCGAGTTAAAAAAAAAGGAGAATATTCTGACATGACTCTTAGTAAAATACTCAGATCCAAAAAATACCCCATTCAACCACTTGACGGTCCGAATAACCCAGTGTATACCGCCGAAGAAAAAAACGAGAATTTTGCGAACTCGCTCGAGAAACAATTCTCGCTGAACTACTTCGATCCAAACGATCAAGCGATGAAACTCGCAGAGAAACAATCACTTATACATTCAAATATCTAACGAGATCGGACTATCTCTACCCACGACATCTACCAAAACCGCAAAATCGCGGACGAAATAGAGACTAGAATCAAAATCCTACTAAATCATAACGACGCAGGCAATGATTAAATACAGCATAATAGGTCAAATACCTTACTACCTCCTGGAAAGTAGCGTTATACCAAAATCTGGCAAATTGGTGATCCCCAAAAACCACAGACTGATAAGGAACAGGGCCACCGCGCTTGCGCAAAATGCAAACACGGACATATCCACCTGGTACTCTGACTGGAGGATTAAAATCTACCTAAAGAAAAGCACTGCTATAAATTTCAGTCGCAAACCTAACAGACACGATAAGAACATTAAGAGCATTCGGATTCTACACCTACATCCCATGGGGCGGCTATACACTATATACGAAAATACCCCGGTTTCACGCTGGACTCGTGATTCATTTTCTGCAGGCATATTGCTGCAAACAAATTCCAGTCATCGCACGTCACCGGTCGACACTACCCGTTGATTGGCCCAGTAGCAAACTTGCCGTAAAAAGCAAGTTGCAACTGTATACCGTGATAACAAGACCACATCGAGTACCCTCACAATAACATAGTGATAGTGTGACTGCATAGAGTCTCACTACCCAAAGTCCACCTACCTATCTGGTTGTCAACCAATGGAAACTTACCGGATCTCACCAAACTGAACGACCGCCGCACTGATGGTTTCACCTCCTCTCGAGGATAAATTACAAAAAAGAAGGTAAAAAAATTAAGATAATTATAAAAAAACAAAGAATTATAAATCTTTCACATTGATCATACGAAAACGTACACGACTGCGCCTCAGTATACAACCTGCAGTCATTACGTCACACGGGCTACTTCAAACTAACCCATACATACAAAATCACCAACACAAATACGAATCTCGTTGTATTGTATGACAGTTCCGTACGGCTTTTTGTGTTGGTTAGTTCACTTTGAAAGAGACGAATATGAGGTTCAGTTTTTACTATTCTATTATTTCTTACTTACATTAGCTTTGATTTTATTACATAATAATTTATGCTTTGCAGTAGTGTCGTAGTATTTGTTAAATTTCTTGTAGATTAATGAATAATGTGAAGTAGAAACATGCACAATTTCGTAAATAGTGTACAATGCTAAACTTTTCTCTAGCCCATCCAAGACTTTAGGTCATGAACCATCACTAATTAGCAAGCACAGAACTCGTTTTCCACACGGTGAAGCATGCTCGAATCCGGCTGTGATAAACTATTTTTGTAATATCGTTACCTTACTTTGAAAAGGTTATATTTGCAATTTACTATGTTTTGAGCGAGCGTTTGAATATTTGACCAATCATATTTTGAAATTGAAAAGAAAAATGCCCTTTTAATGATGAGTGAGTATAAACATAATTATTTTACTAATTTTAAGCAAAAATGATTGAATTTAAACAATATACATCTGGAGATAATCAGTGCTTACTACTGTAATAAGAACCCTTTTGCTCTGAACTGGCAACAATAATTGAGTTTTAAAAGGTTGTAACGTCCAGTCGAACTTTCTACACTCGGTCTGTAGTATGTGTTTCGACAGTTGGCACCTACCGATCGATTGTCTAAGCCAGGGTTTCCCAAAATATGTTCCGCGGAACACTTGTGTTCCACGAAAATTTGGAGTGGTCTTATATGCTGCAACATATTTAAAAATCTTCAATTTCATATTGGAAGGTGAGTGATTTTTATGACCATCTATATTATATTTTATATTCAAGTATTTAGGTACTTTGATGTTTTAAAAATAGTATGTGTTTAAGTAATATATTTATTAATTACCGAATTAATTACCCTACCTAAAAAATGAGTTCAGTGTTCCGTAAAAAAAAAAATTCGTGGTGTTCTACCGCAGACAAAGTTTGGGAAGCCCTGGTTTAAGCTAAGCTGAATGTTATCGCAACTTCGTTCAATAGTTTATAATAATAAACTGAGTTGTAATACTGTAAGACAAATGTTGTTTATAAATCGATTATAAAAAGTTCTATTGTTTCTTAGAAGCTTGTAAAATTGCCGTAAGAAAAAAGTGTGTTGATAGAACTTTTGAATCCTGCTAACTTCTTTATTTAAAAATGTATGACTCTGAAATTAATATATATGTTAGATTGTGGCCAATGCAACATTTTCCGACCAAAAGGTCATTTTATGCCAAATGTCAGTAAAAACCTTTTCAAAGTAAAGTAACGATATGATAATATTTTTTTCACAAAACATAATAATGATAATGTCTCAGAATCAATAAATTAAAAATATATCATGGCTTCAAATCTACACACATACATAAATATTAATGAATAATGAAAAAAGTATTAATTATTATTAGTTTTCTGAGTAATGAAAAATGTCTTTTGAAAAAAATGGCATTAGCATGATTCTAAATTCACCGGTAAAATTAGGAGAACTGTCTTTTTACGAACATAATACAAACATTATCCGCGATATAATGTCGTCAGCACAGCCCCATCACTCATAGCATAGACAATATAAACATATTATTGGTGACAGTGACAAAAAAGAGTAAAAGTTTCGCCATGCTGGTGCAGGTAGACAGGGTTCCGGAAAATATAAATTTTCCGAAAGAAGAGGAGCGTATTATTGATTATTGGAAAAAAATCGATGCCTTCAAAAGTTCACTCAAGCAATCGAAAGGAAAGCCTAGGTATTCACGAGGAAAATATTTAATAATGAAAAAGATGTTGATCTTACGCGAACACTTAACCTTACATTCATGTTTTTTAGGTACTCATTTTATGATGGACCACCTTTTGCTACGGGCCTTCCTCATTATGGACATATACTTGCAGGAACAATTAAAGACGTTGTTACTAGATATGCGCACCAACAGGTATTTTAACCTTGCACATAAATTTTAGTTATTGACAGTCAAGGAATGAAGCAACTATCGGAGTAAATACGTCTTATATTATGAAAATTAAATGTAATATTAGATTACTCCTGACCAGGGCTGTGGAGTCGGAGTCGCGGTATTTTGGCCGTAGTCGTGAAAAATGAGCGGCTCGATTTTTTTTTGAAAAATATATTTAATGACTTGTATTTAAAAAAAATAGTCAAAAGTGTTAACGTTTCATGTTTGGCTGACTAAAGATGATCTGTTGGTATACATATATATAAATTGAAATGAAATTATTGAAAAATTTCCTTGGAGTTAATTATTTTAAAGCTGGTGTCGGAGTCGTCAATTATTTTAAAGCTGGAGTCGGAGTCGTCTTTTTTTCACGCGACTCCACAGCCCTGCTCCTGATGCATAAAGATTGTAAAGTTTATTTACCAACTCTTTATAAACAGTTATAAAAAATAATATACTTTCTTGTCAGAGCCCAAAAACGAGAATGAGAACTTTTAGGATTTTTTATTGGATTAAAAATAATTGCGCTTGTGGATTGGATGGTTTTCACCAGGGCTGTGGAGTCGCGTGAAAAAAAGACGACTCCGACTCCAGCTTTAAAATAATTGACGACTCCGACACCAGCTTTAAAATAATTACGACTCCGACTCCGAGGAAATTTTTCATTAATTTCATTTTAACAGCTTAACCCTTTGAACTCATATGTCGAGGTAACATCGACATTGGTTTTTTACCGGCAACTCCCGCGTCGAGGCTACATCGACATTTTTTACGCTCGCCGTTATTCCGGCGAATTGTTGGCGGTGGGTCGCCGCAGGAACCGGTTTGAGAGAGGAAACATACATTTCTCATTTTATGACTAATGCAATTTATTTGCAACTCAGAATTACGTAATAAAACACTTGCCAAGGGTCACATGTTTGGTGGGTGCAGGTATAAAACACCGCTGAATACAATAGTTTGCGTTTCGCATTGTTCCGGTCAACATTGCGTGTGTTTTATCAATAATCAAATTTGATTAGGAATGTAAGCATATTTCAATTATTCGATCTTATTTTATATTCAAATAAAAAGTGTTATTTTCTAATTTTTATAACCTAGAAAAATGGACCGTGTTGATAGCGAATGTGAAAGTAGTGATAACGAATGTGAAAGTAGTAGAATTTGTAGCCTAAATATATAATAAACATAAACAAATTCTTAAAACCATTTTTTATTTAATTATTATATGTATATTTTTAGCTATAACACATTTAATAAAAAAAATCGCTAAAAACGCTAAAAAGGCTTGGAGTTGCTGGAACACTTTTGAAAAAAATTAAAGAGTTCAAAGGGTTAACACGTTAAATGCGGACTAAAATGGAGTATGCAGTGTAGCATGTTGATTTTATAATATTAATAAAATAATAATCTCGTTCGCAAATTTCAGGAGTGTGTACTTGTCACGATAATTTATGGTACTTAAGAATAGCCAGCGCCTGCATAAAGAAGCATTTCCAATTCATATGTGTCCAAGATTTTTGTAAATAAATTAATTGCACGTTAGCTTTTTTATTTATATTTTTACAATACTAGCTGACCCAACGAATTTCGTACCGCCTCAGAATCAATAAGTTTTGTGCTAACTTGATATCTTTAAACATGATGACTACCGAGCCAACCTTTAGTTGTAAATTGTGCGATGGCAACCCAGGCAGATTCAATGAGTTTAAAAATTCAGTTAGATAGTTGGTTGCTTCGTCTTCGTTTGTTACACGGTCGATAGATTTGAAGGAATGTAGTGGACCAACGATTTTATTTTGAATTGTGAAGTTTAAATGATCCACATCTTTGTTCTTCGCCGCAAGAATTGCTCGTTCACTCAACCAATTGTGATTTTTGTGAACATTTTGGTGAGACGAAATTGCTAAAATTCGGCGGAAACGAAATCAATCCGTTCAATCAAATCCAGGAACACGGCCGTTACCGACGATAGTCAGAAATTGCTTGGAGAAATCTTCGGCAGATAGATCGTTTAGCAATGCAACTCGCATGTTTTTCTTCAGCTGAAGTTTCTTCACATAGATAGCGCCAGAGTCAATGATTTGAGGCAAGCGTTTATTTCATCGGCAGCGGTCGATCTTGGAATGACTGGTAGTGTTTGGCGGAAATCGCCATATAGTAGAATTATTGCGCCTCCAAAATATCTTGAGTCATTACACAGATCTTTCATAATTCGATTGAGTGCTTCCAATGCGCATTTGTGCGCCATTGTCCATTCATCCCAGGCGATGATTGCATTTGCTACCAAAAATTTGACCATTGCTGAATGTTTCGCGATCTTGCATGTCGGTTTTTCAGTGGTTTGAAGGTTTAACGGCAATTTCAATGCTGAATAAGCCGTTCGGCATCCTTCTATCTACGTGCAGTGGCGGATTACCCCATAAGCGCAAGAGGCGCGGGCTTGGGGCCTCAAAATCTTGGGGACCTCAAAATTAGCATATACAGGGGGATCACTACTTTCGCACAATTCGCTGTTTCGCACAAATGAAAGTGAGGAAGAAGAACCAGAAAAAATCATCAAGACTTTAACTTCAGTTTTCAATATTCATTATTATTCTACGAAGAGGTTTGCAGAACTTTTATGTTATTCAAAAAACAGGGCCTTCAAAATTTATTGCGCCTGGAGCCTCCAAAGTAGTTAATCCGCCACTGTCTACGTGGCCGCTTATCCAGAAGAAGAAACTGCTACAGCAATTTTATATCACGCACGAACAGTGGTCATAATCAATGACATGAGGAATGTCTCCCCAGCTCCATCGGCCGCATTGAGAAAAAATAAGCCACCATTTTCATCATCAATTGCTTTCATTAACGTATCGTACATTTCCTTCTGTTGAGGGTTCAACAGTAGTACATTTGTTAAAACTGATTGGTTCAATGCATCTCGGTCATATTCACGTTCGCGTTCCGATTCTCGATTGAAAGCGTCGTTCATTCCACGGTCTGGTGTTGTCATTCCTAACTTGACTAACAAACTGCCGCGAATAAGGTAACACATGTCTTCGATCAAAATCAAAGCCTGGTTATGTATCTCTTCATTCATCTGGAGTTTTTTTACTAAATTCACTATAATTTGTAAACCAATTGAGATATCTTTACCAAATTTAATTTCTTAGCTTCCATATACTTATTTATTTATTTATTTAATTAACATTGTAAAAGGTTGACAAATTATAAATTTAAAACTTTTACAATGGAGAAAAAAAATAGTACAATTTAATATTAAAATCAGTAGAAAAAAAAATGGCAAAGAAGTCAACTGAGTAAGCTCCGACGAACTCTACTTTAATACATAAAAAATAGTATTCGTCGGAACTCACCCACGTCTACGTGGAATATGTCGACATCCGAAGCAATATTGTTGAACACCGTTAAAGCTCTCCCCAGTGGCATCCCCATTGGCAGGCTGGTTCTACACCTTGGGAGAACAAACAATTCATGTCCACGATTTCTCAAAAAATAATCAGGAACATTTAGATTCACATTCTCAAGAATGGTGGAATTCTCATTTTGGCCACGTATAAGTCGAAAGAAATATATGGCCAGATACATTTCTCTTCGAACATTCAAACTATTGAAGTTAAGCATGCCTAAGAGAAAGTCAGTTGGATAAAGCCATGGGTAATATCCATACACCCTCATATAGAGAAGTCTCAAAAATTTCTTCTGAATTTTCTTATATGCATGTATGCGTCCGCCGGCCAGCAACCTTTATTTTTCAAAGACTCCAATACGCGTCCGGGGTTGTTAAGCTGTTAACTTATATATTTGTATACCATCAGATCATCTTTAGTCAGCCAAGCATGAAATGTTAACACTTTTGACTATTTCGTTTAAATACACATCATTAAATATATTTTTCAAAAAAAAAATCGAGTCGCTCATTTTTCTCGACTCCGACTCTGGTCAAAATACCGCGACTCCGACTCCGACTCCACAGCCCTGGTTTTCACTGGTACAAGTGAACTTGATTTTTGATTTTGTTGAAAATATAACAAAATAAATTTTTAAATTTGCTAACACAACCATCCATGCATATATTTTATTTTAATTTAAAAATAAAATATTGTAGCCAAACAGAGTTTTATCAAGAGCTACACTATCAGTGAAAATGATCTAACCAAAAGTTCATTTAATTCTAAGACTTTTTATTTATTTACCTTTAAATATAAAAATTAAAAACATATGAATCAATACTAAGTACATTTGAGGGTCTAAACTTCATTAGTTTGAAATGCACCCTATTCTTTTTTTTGCATTGGTGATGTAAAAAATATTCAGTAAATGCAGACGAATGAAAAATAAATACCATAACCTTAAAAGTAACTTTTTGGACGACTCAAAATTAGAATCAATTATATTTCGAAAACACCAGCTGTTGGAAAATTATTATTTATATAAAACAGTCATTACCAACTTTTAATCCTGATAAATGTATTCCAATTTTGTTTCCAGGGGTTTCATGTGGAACGGCGATTCGGATGGGATTGTCACGGATTGCCAGTTGAATTTGAAATTGACAAGCTTCTAGGAATCAAGGGACCCGATGATGTGGCAAAAATGGGAATTGATAAATACAACGCAGAATGCAGGAAAATTGTCATGAGATATGCTGATGACTGGGAAAATATTGTCACTCGAATGGGCAGATGGATAGGTTATAATTCTTTTACTTAATCACTATTCAGTACTGATAAACTACATTCTCCTAGATATGATTTCAAGAAAAGACAAGGATATCTGTATGAGCAATAGTAGTTTTCAGTTTCAATACTGTCGACAAAAGTGCTATGTTAGAATCTCGATAAAATATATTATTGGTAGTTCACACACACAGCCTTATTATCAAAATCTAACTAACTCCACGAAAAAAATTGTTGACAAAGTGCAAAAAACTGCTTTGGGCTTAATTAATAAAAAAAATACAATAACTTGAAATGGTAAAATGAAGACGCAAATAATCAGGGCTTTGAACCGGAACTGAACCTAAAACCAAAAACTGTTATTTTTGTCGGAACGGAAACCGGAACCGAACCGGAAAAAATTACAGTTTTTTGCGGTTCAGCACGTGTTCAAACACGCGCGTTAACATGTTCTTACTCCCCAAGTTAGTTGTCGTTTGATTGTCGTAAGCGTGACACGTATTGGGCAGTGGCGTATAGTGAGTGTATGCTTTGGGTGTGCTGCGTATGTAAAATAAAAAAAACAATTAGGTATATGAAAAAAAGATTGACCAACTGAGTCACAAGCAGTTCTCGTCGAAAAACTTGTATCAAAATACCTCCATTCGGAGGACATATACTCCACATTGGGAGCGGACATGGATTGAAAAAATAATTTGTAATTACATATAAGTAAATAAAATAAAGTACATAAATACGTAAAATAAAATAAAGAAGTATAAATATTAGTAATAAATTATATCACGTCAAAATATCAATGAAAGATGACCTGTTAGAATAATCTAATACAAAAGTAGAGACGTGAAATTTGCGATAGAACGCCCAAGAAAACTCATACATGACGTGAGAGTTCTCGATAAAGAGAACGACTTTCGTCCTTGAAGTTATAATATATACAAAAATATTCGCTCCACGCTACGCGTACATAGACTGCGCAACTGTATGCAGATGTATGGGAAGGCAAGTCGTGCACTGGGACAACGCTCGCCTTTCCAAATACGGTGGTAGTATACCAACAAATTTACTTTAAATATATTACTTTATGTTATATATTTTGCGGGCGTATGTTCAGGATGTGCGGCCCACACCTTGCACACCCTGAATATACGCCCTTGGTATTGGGTCTTGTCCTTGGACTTGCTCACCACTCACCATCGTCGATTACTTCTTGTTCAGGTATATTATTATTTAAATCATATGGGCTAAAAATGCAACAAGGGTGCCTTCCCCATAGAGTAAAAAATAATGGGCTCTTCTATTGGGTTCTCAAAGTTAGATTGCGTCTTAATGACAGGGATATTTCGTAGCATTTTATTTCTCTGCTCTATCTTTTTACGCTGTGAGAATTTTGTAACGGTCGAATAGTGGCGGGCGCACACAAATTGGTACCCGGGCAAGGGTTGGGCTGTATGGGCTGCCTCTTATATTATCTTATATATTATAAATATAAAAATGAATTTTAAATGAATGAATACACTTAAAACCCGCTGATCCAATTGCATTAAAACTTCGACAACCTTTTAGCTTGCACTTCCAGGAAGGTTATAGGCATATTAAAATTGACTTACGGTGTCGATAAAACTAAAATTTCAATACGTCTTTTTTGACGTTTTAAGTACTAGGAGTCGATCAAAACAAAAATGGCCGCCATTCAAGTGCTCTTAAAGCGGTCAAAAGCGACACCGGCATCACAGCAGAAAACTGTCAATTGTTTTGGAGACAATTCAAATTTGAAGTTCGATTATTTGTATTAAAAATGAAAATTGAATATTTCGTTTAAACGTGTAATACGATTCGATTCTGTTTACCATGGCACACATTGCCTATAATTGCATTAGAATGCACCGAAAATCAAAAGTCATTGTCAACCATTGCAGACGTATCTTTTATTAGGTTACGCTGTGATCGTAGCTGCAGTAAAAATAAAGAAAGCACACTGTATCATAACTATATTATATTAACTAGCTGTAAGCCCGTTGGCCCCAACTGGAGGATTTTTTCTCATTATAAAAAAAAATGAAATTTTCCGACATGTAACAATCAAATGCATATTTATCAAATTAATCAGAATAAATAAACTTTTAATTCACCAAACGGAGCTTATTTTTAGGAATATATGAGTCTTTAAAAGTTGAAGTGAACCAAACATAAAAATGGTGAAACTTTTCCATTTGACTTTAAAGTGCAATTACGTTTTCAATTATTTTTTGTGGGAACTGTCATCAACTTTTAATTTTATGTGAAAGTTTATTAACTCTTTGTACGCCAACGTCTCACCGGTGAGACGCTATGTTTTTTCGTTAAAAATGAAGATTTTTTTAATACATAAAAATTATTATGCTACTAATCTCTATGTTTGAATCCAATAACGTTCTTAAAATTTAAAATTTCTTGATCTTTAGGTATTATTTTAAAATAAATATAACAGATGCCGCTGGAAGTATTCTATACGCGCGAAAGAGAATCGTAATTTGATACGTGTTTGTCACAATACCTCATAAAAAAATCTGGTATGTATAATTAGTAGGCGAATTTCATAAATGGCTACAGAATGGCTACAGGGTTGTCAAATGCAGAATTATATTATTATAAAAAAATATATATTATTATTGTATTTCACCTACAACATGGGTGTCCAACGGGTAGATCGCGATCGACCAGTCGATCCCGAAAGCCTCCATGAATTTCGAAAAAATATAAAATATATAAAAATTGAATTATTTTGTAAGCACATACCTATCTAATGGATATGTATTTCGCATTTAAAATGGGGATTTCTAAGTTTGAAGATGGGAAAAAAACCCTACTAAATAAAAAAAATTATAAGAATCATGTTAGAAGTTGATCGCGAGAAAACTTAAGATTAAACGTGTTTCGCCTCTTTCAGAGGCATCCTCAGACAGACTTACTTTTACTTACTTACTGAGTCTGTCTGTTTGAGGATGCCTCTGAAATAGACGAAACAAGTGTCACAGTTTGTAGCACAATACGTGGAATAATCTAAGTTATTTTGTATTACTTTATTTATGCTTATTTATTTAACCTTTTAGTCGCCAAGATCGATGTATTCGGTCTACGGCTGTACGCCAGCGATTTTAGAGAAAATAGAAATTGCATAAAAAGTGATTTAACTTGCATAATTTATAGTTTAAAGATGTTTTCGTGTGTCCTGGCACATGTGTGTACAATACAATCTGTGCTGCGGGATGATTTATGGGATTATTCGATTTCGTGTTCAGGGTTGTCACAACACTCGATGAATATATTTTTAATTTTAATTTTAGTTTGATAACTTATTCACTTCTATATAACACATTATTTTATTTATGAAGTTTTTTAAAATTTCACTTTTGTGGTAGATTTCAAAACAAGTGGTTGCACACAACGGGGTATCACATTGAACGCAAATGTATTTAGTATATGTTCTTTTTCTTGATGCGAAACAAACGATACATCTTCTTTTTATACGAGTTGATGTTCCAGGTGAGGTTGAAGTTGATGTAGGTCAAGGGTGTCCAACCTTTTTTGGCCTTGGATCGACTGTTTAATCTTAAGTTTTCTCGCGATCAACTAACATGATTCTTATAATTTTTTTTATTTAGTAGGGTTTTTTCCCATCTTCAAACTTAGAAATCCCCATTTTAAATGCGAAATACATATCCATTAGATAGGTATGTGCTTACAAAATAATTCAATTTTTATATATTTTATATTTTTTCGAAATTCATGGAGGCTTTCGGGATCGACTGGTCGATCGCTATCTACCCGTTTATTTAGTTATTTTATATTTTATATTTAAATGAACTTCCACAAAGTTACCACCGAATCCATCGAAAGCATAAATAATGTATTTCAGAGAAAAAAATATTGAAATTATGCAATAAAAAGGGTGGGTTCAGTTCACTTTTTCCCATCATCCTAACTTGGCTCACTTTGCCGTATTTTAGTGTTGTTGATCCCAATCTATCAAACTATTTGGCTTATTTTATTTATATACGTAGTATTTGAGCATAAATTTACATTGTCCAAAGCATAGACTTGTTTACTCGTTATTTAAAACAAAGGATACAAAGCTTTTAAAGAATCGGGATGAATTCTAAATACCCTCTGTTAAAACGTAAAATATTTAATTTTAGCCGTCGGCATATAGATGACACATGGAATATTTACATTTAACTGTCGAGACTATATTATGTAAAACTAGCTGGCCCGACGAACTTCGTACTGCCTCAGAATCAATAAATGTTGTGTTAATTTATTGGATGAGTTAAATTCAGTTTGAATGAATACTCAAAATGAATTAAGTTCAATAAATGTTCAAAATTCAAAATGAAAAGTATTTTAATATCATTGAAATGATGTAATTCACGTGGCACATAGATTTAAAGGAATGTAGTAGATCAACGATTTGATTTTGAAGTTTAATGATCCCCATCTTTGTTCTTTGCTGCAAGAATTGCTCGTTCAATCAACCAATTGTGATTTTTGTGATTAGATGTTCGGGAACATTTTGTTGATGAAGCCGTCTTTCGTTGAGACGAAATTGCAAAAAATCGGCAGAAACAAAATCAATCCGTTCGATTCGTCGACAGGAACACGGCCGATACCGGTAGTCAGCAATTGCTTGGAGAAATCTTCGGCAGATGGATCGTTTAGCAATGCAACTCGCATGTTTGTCGTCAGCAGAGGCAAGCGTTTATTTCATCGGTAACGGTCAATCTTGGAATGACTGGTAGTCATTTATTTATTTATTTATTTAATTAACATTGCAAAAGGTTGACAAATTATAAATTTAAAACTTACAATGGAGAAAAAAAATAGTACAATTTAACCCTTTGTACGCCATCGTCTCACCCGTGAGTCGCATTCGTATTGAATAATTCGACGTTGGCTGCTAACTGGTTAATATTAAAATCAGTAGAAAAAAAAAATGGCAAAGAAGTCAACTGAGTAAGCTCCGACGAACTCTACTTTAATACATAAAAAATAGTATTCGTCGGAACTCACCCACGTTTACGTGGAATATGTCGACATCCGAAGCAATATTGTTGAACACCGTTAAAGCTCTCCCCAGTGGCATCCCCATTGGCAGGCTAGTTCTACACCTTGGGAGAACAAATAATTCATGTCCACGATTTCTCAAAAAATAATCATAAACTAATGTACTTTATAGATGGGCTACTTAGAAGTATGAAGTTGCTCAGAGTTTATGGTTGGTAGTATGGAATTTTTCAGGATAGTTAAAACAGTTACCTGTAAGTCGAACCCAGCTAGGAAATAGTTATTATTATTATTCTTTTATTATTCAAAAATATGGCGTCCGAAAGGAAGGGGGGTGATGAAGGGGTTGGGGGGAAGAAAAATAGCAGCTGTTATTTAACATAAAATATTTTATTGTCAGAGATACGCACAAAAATACAGAATTAACAATGTAAATATACAATATATGAGGATACAAAAACATATTATTAAATCATTGAATACACTTTTTACATGATTTTTACAAAAATATAACTAATGTAGTAGGTAAAGACAATTATATATACATAGATAAATGTTAGTAAAATAAAACAATGTCTGAATTAATTGACATAAGCTATTAAGTTTGATACACCTATCAGTCGCAAGGTGAATTTTATTGCAAATAACAACAGTATATTTTGAAGGTTATGACTTTAAGCACATGTCATAATTTTTTACTTTATAACCATACAAGTTAGTTGCGATAAATATAATGATATCTTATACATGGTGATGCTCTGAGATATATTTCACTATTACCTGGAATATTTAGTTGGCACTGCCAAATCATTCAACATCTTGTAGTTTTGAAAAGTTTGTCGGATAAGTTTGACGTTTAACGTTTAACGTTTGACGTCTGACGTTAGATGCGTGTGTTGCCAAGACTACGTAAATCATATTCAAGTCAACGGGTTCGTCCATAAACTATGGGTTCGTCTACCAACTACGCAACTATGTTCATATTCTTCAACATATCTGTGCGTATGTATGTATAAACGCTGTTCAGGCTTGCTATATTGAAGTAGCACCCCCCTGCTGGTAGCGTTTGGCTGAAATCGCCAGATAATAGAATCATTGCGCCTGCAAAACATCTTGAGTCACTGTGCAGATCTTTCATAGTTCGGTTGAGTGCTTCGAATGCGCGTTTGTGCGCCATTGTGCATTCATCCCAGTTGATGATTTTACTCGCTTCCAAAACTTCGGCCATTGCTGAGTGTTTCGCAATATTGCATATCAGTTTTTCAGTCGTTTGTAGGTTTCACGGAAATTTCAACGCTGAATGAGCCGTTCGGCATGCTTTTATCAACGTAGCCGCTATTCCAGAAGAAGAAACTGCTACAACAATTTCGGATCTCGCACAAACAGTGGCCATAATCAATGACATGCAGAATATCTTCCCAGTTCCACCGGGCGCATCGAGGCAAAATAAGCCACCATTTCCATCATCAATTGCATTCATTAAAGTATCGTACACTTCCTTCTATTGTGGGTTCAACAGTGGTATATTCGTTTGAACTGATTGGTCCAATGCATCTCGACCATATTCACCTTCACGTTCCAATTCTCGATTGAAAGCGACGTTCATTCCACGATCTGGTGTTGGCATTCCTAACTTGACTAACAAACTGCCGCACATGAGGTAACACATGTCTTCGATCTAAAGCAAAGCCTGGTTATGTATCTATTCATTCATCTCGAGATCGAGATTCCCTGAACTGACATGAATTTGATGTAAATGTCTTCTGACATGTCATCCTTGTACCTTGTTCCACAGTTCCGTGGATTTGATGGGAAGCATGTCAAAATAATGATAGAAAATTATGTGCGTATCTGGAGATTCAGAAAGAATTTCTTAAATGCGACCAAGAGCATCAGTAGTCATTCGGGTGATCAGGAATCGCATCGCCTTGCTTTCGACGTTAAAATGTCTTCGATGTAGCTTCGAAGTGTAGACCAACGTTCGTGCAAACATCGTAATATTGTTGTCAAAAAATTTATCATACCTAATTATAAACATAACCTCATTTCAATATTATCCGATATTCTTTCGTTTTCATTTCATATCATCGATTATACTCTAAATTTAAAATTATTTAAAAGTCAATCGTATAAATACAGTGCCATCTAGTGTCATCTACCTGAACCCAGCTTATTTCATTATTTGAAGCTGTTCGTCATTTGAAAATCTTGTTCTGTATGAAGATATTAATTTTCTTTATAATTTCTTTTCCGTGATATTTTCCGATGTTTTAATGCTTATTCTGCTATTCTAGGCAAACACAAATTAAATAAATCAAAGATCATTGAAATCCGTGCAGTAATTCTCGAGATATACGTGGTGTAAATAACCCCACTTTGTTTTATATATATAGATATACCACATTCATTATTTGACAGATGTCACAATATTCCAATTTTGAATCTTGAATACAAACAACCGAAGTCACTTTGAATCGCAAATATCGTTCCGTTTTCAAAAGTTTAATTTACATAATCTATTTTTATCGCCTTTGATAATTGAGGAGCAAAACATTCAAAAAGTGTTTTGTCACAAATTTAAAAAAATGTTTTTTAATATCAGTTCTGATAGTCAATAATGAAATCTATGATTGGAAATCACAATTAACGTTCAAAAAAAGTTTTTTCCTTTAAAAAATGTCATAAAGTTTACACGTTCATGTAAAACGTGTTTTCTCCAACACCCAAATTCAATCAAAAGATGTTTTGTCCTCTCAACCAATCACAGTGTAGAACCGGCATATTGGATGTGTGACGAAACATTTTGCATGAAAATTGGAACTAGTATACTTTCTTCACTGACTGTATTTGTTAACAGAAGTTGTGCTTTCTACGAGCTTTTTTTTAGATTCGATTTCGATTAGCTAACCACTAATCCTGTCCTAGCCCTATCCTTCTATTCCTACTCTCTTTGGAAAAAGAGAGGTTGAGCAACTGAGTAACAAGCAGTTCTCGTAGAAACACTTCCGTTGAAATAAACTCCGTTAGGAGTCCATATGCTCCACATTGGGAGTAGACATGGTTAAAAAAAAAAAGCTCAAAAATAATTTCTAAGAATTATCAAAGGCAACAAAATAAATGGTCAGAATTTAAATCAATTTCTGGTCAGAATAAAAATGTTAACGGTCAGAATAAAATTATTATATGGTCAGAATAAAATCTATTATACGGTCAGATTTTCATAAACGTTTTGATCAGAATAAAAAAAATAAAGAAATTATTAATCATTTGATTACGAGGCGTCGATTTTTAATTTCGTCGAACACTTGATGTGCGAAAAAATTACTGCACATTCGAAATTCAATTTTTTTTAAAATTTCGAATTCCTGCTGTTTATTTCGGGAATAAATACAATGTGCCCAAATATGCAAGACTTATTCGACATTTTTTAAATATCGAATATGCAGTAATTATTTGAAAATATTATCAGATAATATTTTTTTTAATTTCGAATAAGTACTGCATATGTGAGCACATTGAATTTATTCCCGAAATTCACAGCAGGAATTTGGAATTTTAAAAAAATATATCTGAACCGATTCCGCGGCGAAATTTACATCATCCTCTTAGGCTTAACTTTTAAATTAAAATTGCCTGTATATTATTTTTAATGTCATCATTTAATTTCATCGTGTAATTTGCTAATGTTTCATGTGAATGTTCTTCTGTTTTAAATACAATAACATCAGGTTCATCAATGCAGTATAAAATATACAGGAGGACCTCGACTTTCGCACCTAATTGGTTCCTGGACTTTGTGCGAAAGTTGAAATGTTCGAAAGCCGAGGGAAGTAAAAAAAAACACCAAATATTGTACTAAGTACATAATAAATAAAAATTATATTTTCTTAATGAATTTGTCAAGCGTTAGTTGTGTTTTACTACTTTTTTTTTCTTCGTAGAGAGTTCTGTAACATGCCGTACTCTTATGGATCGCCCTACGCACTTGAGATATGCGTTCTCCATTAGGATCACATTCTTCCATAATATTCAAAAATGTCTCGAGATGCATAAAAGCGTCGTTAATGGTTTTTATTGTTAAGGTCTTGATGATTTCTTGATGGTATCATCTACATTGAATATTTGACCAGAGGTATATTCTCCATCTTCAATAATTTTAGAAAATGAGGAAATAAAGTCTTTTGCAGCATCTTTATCCGCATCAGCTGATTCTCCAGTGAATTTAACATTGTGTAAAGAATACCTTGTTTTAAAATTTGAAAACCAGCCGTTACTTGCATGAAACACCGTGTGAGAATCATCTTTTAGTCTAGCCTTCCAATCCTTATGCAAACTAAGAGCTTTAGCTTGAATCATCGAAGTACTCAGAGGTACGTCTTTTTGATTTTGGTCACTAATCCAATACGACAAAGATTTCTCCATTTCATCCAACACTATGCCGTGCCTTTTGGAAAGAACTTTTGATAATACATTTCCACAAGATTTTACATATTCCTTGATTTTATCTTTATTTTTTAATATCGAACATATCGTAGACCTGTTCATATCATACGAACGACCAATTGAAGCATAAGACTCTCCATTTTCAGATCGTTTTATTATAGCCATCTTCGTTTCGATTGTATGAAGTTAATGGGTTCTTAATTTGTTTTTTGCCATATCTACTTCACTGTTTTTTCGTTTCCCATTCATGTTAAAGTGGGTACGAAATATTTGTGACAAAGCTCGCGGAACAATGCACCTGTACGTGCACTGACGCAAGACTAAACCTGTCAAAATTAGGCGGGAGTGTTCGGATGCGTTCAGATGCATTCGGATGCATTCGGACCCGCTCGCGTTCGTGTGTCAATGCATATGTGCGAACAGTACGTAATACTTTTGATAGTACTAACTTAGCTCAAATGCGTTTCGTTGTAAGACAGGGAAATTACTGCACGGAATCAAAACATTTTTGCATTATAAAAAAAAAATTTTTTTTTTCAATAATGTGCGAAATAGCGAATTGTGCGAAAGTCAAAGGTGCGAAAGACGAGGTTCTCCTGTATATATAAATATAAAACTGAAGTTTTACATTGCTGCCCTCTTCTTTTTACAGTATTACGACAGTAATCCTTTTCCCCGTCATAAAGAAGATCTGTTAACCGTTGCCAAAAGATGGGAACTAGTATAATATTGTCTCTGATGGGAACTGTCAATTCATCCTTCGCAATACTAGTGATTTATTCAATGGCGTGGCTGGCAGCGTCGCTCGCCCATTGGACAATTTGCCGTAAACAACTTCACTTTGCTGTTTTCCACCAATAGCATCGCAATACGATGACATCATTATCATCAAAAAAATTCATACTACTTGTCAAAATAAATATGACCGATGTCATTTAGATTCTGACCACTTAATATAAATTCTGACCATAAATTATTTATTCTGCCCTCTGTAATTCTGACCGATACATTATGACCATTTAATATAAATTATGAACCATTATCAAATTGTATTGAGATTCTTTGAAGCATCACTACAAACGATGAATAACTAGATTAATAAGTATTTTTTTTTTAAATTTTTACAAATAATTTACAGCCTTAGTAGTTTACAATAGAATAAATATTTATGCAAGCAACCTTGATTGATGCAAAGCTTTCTCATTCATTATTCAAAAAATAAAATATTTTGGTATACATAATGTAATACATAACGTAAAACTTCGACACAAAAAGAAAAAAGAACTGTTAAAATTAAACATATTACGTCAAAATGATTAGTGGTAAAAAATATTTGATGTTTCAAAACCTGAAACTGTGAAAAGGATCACAAATTCAGTTTTGTGAATGTAAGTCACTTGATTGTTTTGAATTTCGTTTTTCTCTCTACTTCAAACGTTATTGAGTAAGTAATTACTGTACAAGTACTAAAAATTTTCAATAATCTATTTAATTTATAAAAAATATTTTTTGTTTGTTCGTACTCTATGGGCTGCCAAACCGCTAATCCGATTGCAATAAAACTTCGACAAACTTTTTGCCTGCACTTCCGGGAAGGTTATAGGCATATTAAAATTAACTTACGGTGTCGATAAAACTAAAATCTCAATACGTCTTTTTTGACGTTTTAAGTACTGGGAGTCTATCAAACGTCAAACAGACAGGAAAAGAAGACATGCACTTCAATAAACACAATTAAAACACAAACCCTTCCTTTCTTTGAGTGGCATTGCAACGTTTGCCGGGTACCGGCTAGTAGTATTATAAAAACTATAATTATACAAAATTACTTTATCTTCATATGTCTATTATAAATGCAAAAATTCACATCCGCTTCTTAGTAAATTGCATAGGAAAATAATTTAGTTATTGAAGAAGATTTTTTTACTCCCATAAAAATCAAAAGAATAAGTAGATGTAACAATTTTTTGCTTTCAGATTTCAAAAATGATTACAAAACCTTGTACCCATGGTACATGGAATCTATCTGGTGGGTATTCAAGCAGCTCTTTAGCAAAGGCTTGGTGTATCAAGGATTCAAAGTGATGCCGTATTCGACAGCTTGCAACACCCCACTGTCCAATTTTGAATCTGGCCAGAATTACAAAGAGGTTGTAGATCCGGCTGTTGTCGTCACCTTTCCTCTCGAAGATGGTAGTTGTTTACTGGCATGGACCACAACACCGTGGACCCTTCCCAGCAATATGGCACTCTGTGTTAATCCTAAATTGGTGTATGTGAAAATATTAGATATAGCTACTGATAAGATTTATATTTTACAAGAAAACAGGTTGGAGTCAATTTTCAAAAATGTCGACTCATACCAGATCAAAGAAAGCTTTCCGGGATCCTCACTTAAAGGTCTTAAATATAAACCCGTATTCGATTATTTTACGGATCAGTCGGCAAATGGCGCTTTTCAAGTCTTAGTTGATGGTTATGTAACTGATGACTCTGGTACTGGAGTAGTACATCAAGCTCCGTATTTCGGAGAAGACGATTACCGAGTATGCTTGGCGGCCGGCATTATTTCCCGTGATCAAGAATCAATTTGCCCTGTTGATGCAAGCGGGCGATTTACATTACCCGTCAAAGACTTCCTCGGTCAATATGTCAAGGACGCTGATAAGAACATCATTGCATTTCTTAAATCTAATGGCAGACTTCTCCAAAGTGGTCAAGTCAAGCATAGCTATCCGTTTTGCTGGAGATCCGAGACGCCTTTGATCTACAAAGCTGTACCGTCTTGGTTCGTGCGTGTGGAACATATGGCCAAAAACCTGTTAGAGAGCAGCGCATCCACATACTGGGTACCGGAATTTGTAAAAGATAAAAGGTTTGCCAACTGGTTACGGGACGCCAGAGATTGGGCAATCAGCAGGAATAGATACTGGGGCACCCCGATACCCATTTGGATGTCCGATGACGGTGAAGAGATGATCTGCATTGGCAGTATTGAAGAATTATCAAAACTCACCGGCCAGGTGATTACCGACATTCATAGAGAGAGTATCGATCATCTCGAAATACCTTCGGCTCGTCCCGGAAAACCTCCACTGAAGAGAATTAAAGAAGTGTTCGATTGCTGGTTTGAGTCCGGCTCTATGCCATATGCGCAACAACATTATCCGTTTGAAAACGTAAAAGAATTTGAGAATTGTTTTCCTGCTGATTTCATAGCTGAAGGTATCGACCAGACCAGAGGATGGTTCTATACCCTGCTAGTAATTTCCACTGCTTTGTTTAAAAAACCTCCGTTTAAAAATCTCATCGCCAACGGTCTCGTGTTGGCATGCGACGGTCAGAAAATGTCAAAAAGCAAGAAAAACTACCCAGATCCTTTAGAAGTCGTAAACAAATATGGAGCGGATGCATTAAGGCTCTATCTCATTAACTCTCCAGTTGTCCGTGCTGAAAATCTACGATTCAAGGAGGACGGAGTGAGAGATGTCATTAAAGATGTTTTCCTCCCGTGGTATAATGCTTTTAGGTTTTTGATGCAAAACGTCGAAAGAGTTGTCCAAGAAGAGAAAGTTAATTATATTTATGACCCCAAACTCATCACAACCGTCAATAAATCTGACAATGTTATGGATAAATGGATACTTTCATTCACACAATCTCTGCTGGGATTTGTTAAAAACGAAATGGCTGCATACCGTCTGTATACTGTTGTCCCAAGACTGACTAAATTTATTTCACATCTCACCAATTGGTATGTACGTATGAACCGTAAGAGGCTGAAGGGAGAAATCAGTCTTAAAGACTGTCAAATCGCTTTAGACACGCTGTGCTGCGTGTTAATGAACATGATAAGTTTAATGGCTCCGTTTACACCCTTTTTATCTGAGCTCATGTACCAAACTTTGAGTAAAATATCTTCAGGAGGCGGACTCGAAAGTATTCATTTTGTCATGCTGCCTGAAACCTGCCCCGAGTTAGTCGATTTAAATATTGAAAGAGCAGTACAGAGGATGCAAAATACAATTGAATTAGGAAGGGTTTTGAGAGATAGAAAAACTATTCCTATCAAATATCCTCTACCCGAATTAGTGGTCATACATAGAGACCCCGAGTATTTGTCTGATATCATGTCTCTCGAGAAATATATTCTTGAAGAGATGAACGTCCGAAAAATTACTATAAGTACGGATAAAGTGAAGTACGGAGTTTCTTTGCGAGCAGAACCTGACCACAAAACCTTAGGTGCCAGACTTAAAGGCGATTTCAAAGCTATCACGCAGAGCATCAAAGGTTTGACAGATGCACAATGTCAGGATGTGATATCACAGGGGTATCTTGAAGTCTTAGGTCACAAGGTTGATTTATCTGAAATTCGATTTATCTTCCAATCTACGGAGGCAAATGAAAAGTATGAGGCACACAGTGATAATGATGTTCTAATTTTATTAGACGTGTCGCCGGATCAAGAGATGATGGATGAAGGAATTGCCAGGGAAATTATTAATCGTGTTCAGAAGCTGAGAAAGAAAGCACACTTAGTGCCTACTGATGATGTCAACGTCTACTTCTCAGTCAGCGATCTAAAAAGTGATATTCAACGGATCGCTATTTCGCACAATAATTTTATTGAAAGCGTTATTAAGACCCCTTTTATTCAAATGACTAAGAATAAACTATCGAAAACCATTATAATAGAAGAAGTTCAAGACTTAAAAGGGGTTAAATTGAATTTGATCATAACGGAGACTAAGGAATCTGCTATGCCTGCCGTTCCTTGGGCAAATCTACAACTGTCAGGTATCACCCCGAGATACGGAGCCCACTCTCAGAATGGGTTGATTCTTCTGAGAGATTTGAAGGGTAAAAATGTAAATTTAAAAATTATCACAGTGGAAATCAGAAGGATTTTCGGGTTATATGGAGTGCAATTCAATCTTTGGCATGAAGGGAAACATTTAACGAATGATGATATACCTAAGATTTCCGGTAAGACAATTTATGTATCTACTGTAGCTCCAAAACATGTCAACGGCACCTCCGCACCTTTCTGCAAGTTTGTTAATGTTGAATACTGTGGTAATCAAACCACCCTAATCTTGGAAAATCCTCTCGGAGGATACATTAAAGAAGCTGATTCTGCAAAAAAACAACTGTTGAGTCTATAAGTAGTCTTGGGGCTAAATGCTATATTTATTCAATATAAATAGTTACAATGATTTTCTGTAATGATATTTACGAAAATAAATCTTTGTGGCGTTAAATATTTATTCATTACTGTGAACTCCATCAATTTGTAAACGTATGAATACTAACTGCAAAGCAAATTTACTACTGGTGAGTAAAACTTACTTGTGGGACACCTGTGAAGACCTACACAAAGATAAGTTGTAAGATTTCCAAATTAAGCCCTTATGATAAAATATTTGCTGGAAATTTTGTCGTCGTTGATATTTTTATAAATTTATAAGTACACTCGTCAGGTAATTAAATTTTTGATAAATTCAGGAAGTAAATTGAAGGAATGATTTAAAATTATTACCACATTCTAAAACCTGACAACTATGCATTTTATAGTTTAGAACAGGGGTCACCAAACTTTTTGAGAAACGGGCCGGATTGAACTTTTGAAAAACTAAGGGAGCCGGACGACAAATAAATTCTTATTGGAATCCAATCAGAATATTGATTTATTTTATGTGCTTGCATAATAATTACAATGTAAGCAAATGTAGTTTATTTATATTATTATTTATAATAGAAAATATTTATTAATATGAGTAGGTATTTATTTATACGTAGGCCTAATTTACATATCAAAAAAGAAGAAAGTAATAATAAAGGCATTCCAATTATTGAATAGGTATATTTCTTTGCAAAGTTTTACAGTTTCACATCTTGTATGGATTGTTTTTTATTTATTGAATAAGAATTAAAGCAATTGAGAGAAGTACGTAAGTAAGTGTATACATAAACAAAAAATACTTACAACTTAATTTAATTATATATTTTACTATGATACTATCATGTGTAAATTTTAATTAGTGCGAAATATGCAACTGTTTGGATGTACCAACTCACAAGTAGGTTTTAATGTGCAAATCAGTTGTACGTGGTCAATTTGATGTATTTTAGTTTTTTTTTAATGTTCATTCACATAAATATGGGCTACCAAAAATAGTATTTTTCTAGCATTTTCCTTCAGCTATAATTTGTAAAGCTTGAAAACTTGCTTGAATCGTGCCTAAATTTTTATTACTGAAAGCAAGCAATTATTTTGTTGATTGTTGATGTTTTACTCCAGTTTTTTCATTCGTTAATTTTATGGAAATTAGTCATATTTTGTCCCATGTTTTGTAGTGTAGTGTCGTTTAAATTTTAAAAAAGATACCGTTGCATTGCAAATCAGACATGCATATTTCTTTTTTTGGCACAAAAAATATCGAATTGACCACTGCTCATAAAATAGACGACACTCAACATCTAGTTTAATTTCTTTAATATTGGGGTAAAAGAAGTGCGATCGAAATTTTAAATACAAAATGTGCACGTTATATATACACCTAAGCCTCATATAACACGGTTATATGGTTCCACCAAAACAGCGTGTAATACAAATCCGTGTTATGCAAGGTTTGAAGTTCATACAAAATTAGGGGTTACGTTCCAAAAAAAAAATTAACGAAGATAATTCAATAAATATATACTTTATTTTTTTAAATAAACAAATATACATTTACATATTCATGAAAAAACTCTAATAACATAATATACCATTCATTCGTCATCACTATCACTTATAATTCTATATATTTTACTCTTTTTCGAAATCGGTTGTACGTTTTCATCATCGGAGGACTCTGGAGTTATTGTGGTTTTAGCCTTCAAAAATTCGGTAATAAGCGATTGTCTGCTTTTAGCGTATAAATCCTTACGTATTTCCTTATAAGGTTCCAAAATCTGTTGCAACTCCCTCTTAAATTTTGAACTTCTTTCCATTATAGGATCCTTTTCAATAAAATAGTTTTCTAATTTTATTGCCAATTCCAAACCGTCATCTATCGTTTTTAATGTGAAACATGTAGCTGCTTCGCTGCAACTGCTTTCTGTGTCGTTAATTGTGGTGGGTTCATCTAACATTTCGACTAATTCTTCTTCGTTCAACATACGATCCTCCAATATTTCTTGGATATCATGAATATCCATGTCATTAAAACCTTCTCCACCAATACCACGACAAATGTTTATTGTCCTTTGGTATTCATCTTCTATTGGTGGTAGAAGATTTGCTCCAGACACTACTTCTGGCCATAGTTTTTTCCAGCAAGAATTCAAAGTTGACACAATTTCGAATAGAAAATTTTTTCCAAGCTTGAGTAAGTGTTAAATTTTCACCTTGATCGATGTCTTCTAATATTTTTTCAAATGTTCGACGAATGTAATAGGCTTTAATGTTGAAATTATACCTTGGTCTAAGGGCTGGATTAAAGACGTAGTATTTGGTGGTAAAAATAATATTTCCACATTAGGATATTTTAAATCGAGCGGATGTCCTGGTGCATTGTCCAATATCAATAATATTTTAAAATCAAGATTCTTTTTTCTCATATAATCTCTTGCATCAGGTATAAAACAATTGTAAAACCAATCTTTAAAAAGAATACTTGTGGTCCAAGCCTTTTTATTGGCTCTCCAATAAACAGGTAAATTCTTTTTTTCATAACCTTTTAGTGCTCGGGGGTTTAAGGATCGATTAATAAGTAATGGCTTCATTATGGAATCTCCTGAAGAATTAGAACAGAATAGTAAAGATATTCTTTATTTTGCCACCTTGAATCCTTTCGCGTGTTTTTCATTTTTTGATATATAGGTTCGTTGCGGCATCTTCTTCCAATACAATCCCGTTTCGTCCGCATTGAATATCTGGTCTGGTGTGTAGCCCTTATTTTTTATAATATCTGCGAATTCTGGAACAATTTTTTTAGCAGATTCTATATCAGCTGACGCAATTTCTCCTCGAATTTTTATATTATGTAGTGAGAATCGTTTCTTGAATTTTTCAAACCATCCTCTACTAGCAGAAAAATTGTGAGATGAGTTTTGATCTTCCGATGACGATTGTTCAGTTCTTTTTAAATTATCATAAATTTTTTGTGCCCTCTTTTGTATAATGCTTCTGTCCATAGGAATGTTTTTGTCATTGCAGTCTTCTAGCCATATCATAAGAGCTCTTTCCATTTTTTCTATTATTACTGAGCGTATGCGGGAAATCTTTGTCGCACTGACAGATGATCCTGCTGAAGCTATAGATCTAATTTTGTTTTCATTTTTTTGTATCGTCCTAATTGTTGCTTCATTTAAATTAAAAATTTTAGCAAGTGATGACGGCCTCTCCCCCCTTTTAAGACAATCTAGGATATTATTATTTTTTTCAATAGAAATAAAGTTTCTCTTCTTTTTAATTTTATCCGTAACTATCGACATTTTGGGGTTTAAATATTTTTCATCTACAAATAAATAATAAATTGATACGATTAAATCTATAAAATTTGTATAAATTATAAAGGGTTATTATGTACATATACATAATGATAAAATGAAATATGTAAAGTGTATAAATACATACAAACAATAACCCAGAATAATCTACGGATTACGAAGAAATATGCACTGCTCCATTGACTGCCAGAGCGCAACTGCAATTTATCGAAACAAACAAAATTGACATGTCTCGACATGCTCAGTAAGATTTGTCATGTGCACATTACACGGACGTACAAATTAAACATTTTAATTTTTTTTTTTTTGAAACCGTGTAATATAAAGCGTGTTGTATAAAAAATATGCCACAATTTATACAACCGTGTTGTATAAAACAGTGTTGTATAAAACCGTGTTATACGAGGCCTAGGTGTATTCCACAAATAGAAGAATTACTACTAATTCACAATTAATCACAGAAATCAAACAGTGTGTAGTCTGCACACTTAGAAATACAACTGAATATTTTCAATTTGGGATATTGTTAGGACATTTCTATTGTTCTATTTTGCCTGAACTACATTCTTAGAATTTCAATAAATGGAGAATATTTGGGAAATTTTCGAGTAAACGAACATTGGTCGTCTCGCCTCCAATAACACATTTTATATCTAACTTCTTTCACTTTGAGTTCTCTTCCAGACAGTCGTAACCCAATTGATGATTTGAAATAAATAACTGTCGTGAATTCACAATCATGAAAAATTATATTTCTTATATGAATAATTTCTCTGCAAAAATCCAAAACTTTTTGCGGGCCGGATCCGGCCGCTAGTTTAGAACACAATGAAATAAATGACATCTTAAGAATATTAGTTATTTTTTCATACCATCCTTATCTTTTATCTTCCACTATCATTTTGGATCGGTAGCAGAATTCGCAATGCCAGCTTTGAGTTTCCCGGCTTCTTTGGGTTCTAAGTCCAGCTAAATATCGTCTTGCATAAAAAATCTGTATATAGAAGGCTTGTGTGGGAAAAACCTCATATGAATAATGATTGTTAAAATTTTAGTTACAGGTTTGGTCGAAACGAAACATTCATTGAAATTATTTTGTTGATAACTATCCAGTGGTAAAGTTCCACTGTACGTGAGTTTATGCATACTTCACTGTAAATAAGATTTATAGTAATAATCCCGACTGCATAATATAGCATCAGGTAATACTTTTCCATGCGAGATATATGCATACCTACAGCATACGCTATTTGAATCCTAGATACACTCATCCCTCGCTCAACACGATACTTGCTTAACACGGTTTCAGTATCAGTGGAAAAAAATATTTTTCGACATTACATTTTGTAGACGTGCACACAGCTGTGTGAATTTCTAAGAATAACGGTTAGGGTATACCTGGATGACAACTGCCCATTTCAAATGTAAAAAAAAATAGTACCTGAAATACATAAGTCTCTCGTTACCCACTGTGTTGATTACTCGTCAAATCCGAGCAGCTGATAAAATAATTACTGTTTATAGTTTCACAAATATTCAAGGTATATTTTTCTTATTTCTAATATTATTTGAATAATTGAGTTTAAATAATATTAATTAAACATATCAATTTTTTAGACGTATGTCAAAGCCGAAATTTAGTAGAAAAATAATTTCTCTGGAGACAAAAATACAAATTTTGGATTGTCTTCGAGATGGACAAGAGTACGGCCGATATTGCATAGGAGGTGAGGGATTGCAGGATTTAGCAATCAACGAAATTAATGAATTGCATGAAAAACAAGAGTTAAATGAAGAAGAATTAATTGATAGACTACAAGTGTTCCTCCTGAAATCAGAGCGATACCGAAAGCGACACCGAAAGTTCTGGTCCAATTTCAACGATTACTGCTGAAACAATAAAAGACGAGTTGCAAATGGTAAGAAATATAGAAATGCATTTCCTGAATAATGATCCAGATATGGATCGAGCATTGAAATTTCAACGAGAAATTAAACAATGCGTTGCCAGATATGAAGATATTACAAGAATATCAAAAAAGATAAACAATCACGAATTACCGATTTTTTTAAACGACGACGGAACATAACAGAAAATGTAATTGAAAGTAGTAGCGATGATGACATTCAACCAATAAAAAGAAGAAAATTCATATATTAATATCTTCTAGTGATAGTGACAATGAATAATATATTTAATCCGTGTTCATTAAATCATTTCAGTAAATTTTCAGAAGTTCTACATACCTATTTTTTTTTAATATTTCTAAAAAAAGAACCTATCCTCTATCCTTGCATACATTTATGAGTCTTGCTTAACTCGGTGGTCTAGCAGAACCTATCTTCCGTGTTAAGCGAGGGATGGGTGTATTTTCTTGAAAGCATTAATTTAAATCCATTTTTTTTCCATAAATTTAAACATTTTATCAGTAACACGATCTTCAGTATGCACATCATGAAACTGATGAAATTTTCCATTTCATCAAAAAGCATCGAGTCACTTATAAACTTATTTAAGAATAAGGATAATTAAGCAACAAAAAAAACTATGGTATCCTAAATAATCAATATATTTTTAATAAAGTAAACATATCAGTACAGTAAAACTCATCGGTTTAAACATACAAAGTCAACGTTATTGGATCTACCAGAGGCCTTTTAGGATGAAATATTTCTTTGACTGGTTTTGGTGGTCGAATCTTCCTACCGTGCCTGCCATCTTTGCGATGCCACAGTCCAGACCGTGGTCTGTTTCCAAGCCACCTATTGCGCTGTGGAGACCCGATTGGTGTTTTTCCATGTAACACATTTGACAATCGACCTTGAAAGAAAAAAGTCAATCATTTAAAATTGATACTCAAGTATAATCAATTGAAGGCAGTTTTTCATTACACAGTTAATGTCAACTGATGAGACTTGCCAGTGTTGCTATTTGCTGTGATCACACCTGGTATTGGTGGATCCTCTGACTGGTGACCAAAAAACAGTTTTTTTATATTTATGTGATTTATTTAATCAAGTTATTGCGCAATTCTTTTATTATAAAGAATTTCAAAATATATATATAAACATATGATTTTTATAATCATATCCCTTTTCATTGCAACTATTTTGGCTTTATGACGAGAGAAAATATACATATAAATTATTCAGTCTTATATTAGTCCTTATTATTCCTACGGTTCCTACAATTACAATATTTTTCATTTTGTGAACAGTCTGTGATTCCTCAAATACGAATAAACTTACAAGTACTTGCATAATTAGTAACTGCATTTATTACTTGCTAGATTTTTTATTTAGCGGCTTGAAATGAAGAATTAATTTACCTAGCGTCAGTAAGTAGGTGAGAGATTACCTATCTACATATTTGCGCACATTTTTATTTAACTGAAAATTTACCGCACAAAATTGAAAAATTAAAGGGAACGTTGACTACAGTAAAACCTCAATATAAAAAGTGGCTTTACACTTTGGTGCTTTACTGCGAGAAGTGATTGTGTGTGATCAGACATGCACGCAATCACTTTAAATTCTGTGGCCTTGAAAAAGTGTTTCTTGTACAACGGAAAACATGGATTTCCGCTTGCGGTCGAAAGATCCATCTCATTGTGTATAGCCATTGTAGAGAAGAAGATACTCACCAACAGTGGCTAAACAATTCTGATCAAAACTAAATTCGTGTTTTGATGGCATTTTGATGATGACTCGATCGTTCACCTTTCTCAGTATAGTTCCAGATGTCCCAGCTGCGTGGACGTACAACCCTCCCTTACCTAAAAAAGAAAGTGAATTTTCGATGATTCAGAATGCATAAGAAACTTGTTTGATGGACTTTGGTTCGAATTGAAATTCAAAATCACCAAAAACACTATCATCAAAAAAGAAATATTAAATCTATTCAAACAATGCTTATGCAAAACTTATTTCATCCTATACAGATAAGATATTACACTAAAAAAAGCTATATAATTGTAAAAACTGTAACTCTAATGATTGTCATAGAAATACAGGTTATTTCATTTGTAAATTAATCAATTCTAATTTTATGAGTGGGTTTAAAAAAATTCGTAAAAAAGTACTGGCAAAGAATCAACGGTTTACCGAGTTGCAGAGCACACAGATTAATTTTACTTTAGCAGCTCAGCGACTGCACATTTTTTTTATAGAATTTCACCTGGCCCCAAAGAAGAAGAGAAAAATGCTTTAAGCTTGAAAAAGATCTTCGAGCTTCATGAGAGTGAAACGATAACATTCCTAAAAGAAATTTGGTGGGGTAGTATTCCTTTAAGGAATTATCAAAGGGGAAGAATTTTAATTTTTTGAAATGATAATATCTTAGAAATTTCTTATGGACTCTCTCTAATTGCAGCTTGTATGAACTTTCATATGGGCTCCAAATGATGGATCCATATTCAAGCGTACTTAAGACTAAAGAAACATAAAGCGTGCGAAACACAGTTGGATTTTCAAATGGTTTGCTTTGTCTAACAATAAATCCAAGGAGTTTGCTTGCACGCAGTGCAATAGAAGTGATATGCGAATGAAAGGTGAAAGAAGAGTCGAATCTTATACCAAGATCAACAACTTCAAACAAACGTTTTAAAGCATCATTAGATATTGCATAGTTATATATGATGGGAAATTTTGAGCGAGAGAAGGAAATACAAAAACACTTTGAAATGTTGAAGTCGAGCTTGTTTTTTATAGACCAATTCAAAATCGCATTCATATTCTGCTGCAGAATAGTATAGTCAGACTCTTTATTGATACGTAAAAACAGTTTTAAATCATCAGCAAAGAGCAGATAATTTATTCCACTTATACTTTCTACGATATCATTAATGAAAAATAAGAAAAAAAAATTGGCCCAAGATTAGACCTTTGAGGTACGCCGGAATATGTTATGTACTCGGTTTTTACTTATGAATATGAAGAATTAAAATTTTCAAGTTAAAGACTCAAAAACAATTTGCATCGCTGTACCTGACGTTAAGCTCTAGTCAAGGATAAACGCCGAATGGCGGGAGAAGACATACGTGCAGTGGAATGCATACAGTTGGATTAGCCCAGAAATGGACTCGCCTAGATGAATACACTGGTGCACAAACAAATACAATTGACAAGAACATTTTTTTTTTAACTTTTTTAAACTGTGTAAAAGCGAAAACGTGTAAAAAAAAGTACCGTGTAAATCGAGGGATAGGTGTATATGAAATAATGCGTATTTCATTGCAAAATAATGGATAGACTTTTGTCTTCATATTATTTCAGTGTCGTTGATTATAAATTTTTTAACCTTTCCCAATTGACAGTGAAATGGAATTAAGTTCTGATGATTATGATTCCGATTCGAATTTGGATGCAGGTGATTTGATACAACCTCAGTTGTACATAATTATAATAAATATATGGGAGGAGTGGATATTTCTATGATGAATTGCATATATTTAGATGAAAGAAGATCCATCAAGTATTGAAAAAATGTGGCATTTAATGTATTATCTAGGATGGTCCTCACTTCATATATTATATATAAAGAAGATATCAGCAAAAAACGTTTATCCAGATATAAATATATATATCAAGCATTATAGAAGCAATTGAAAAGGAGTGGATGATACTGAAAAAATAACGAGTCTAATTCGAACAATGAATGCCGTGAATTGCCTATTGCTATACGAAAATTACCAGGTCGATTGGAAAAAAAGTGTGTGGTTTGTAGTTCTGGTTAACTTAGAAAAAGTTCACGTACTATATGTATAAAGTGTGTTCATTTTGATTGTATTTTGATCTTGACATTTACAATACTGTTCAAATAAAAATTCTGTTTTAAAAAAACTTTAATTTTATTTGTTCGATTTAATTTTTATCTTTGTTATTTATATATGTAAATTACATTTTTTGGAATTTGTATTTTCGTATTTTTATAATAAAGATAAAAAATAATATTGTATTTTTTTAAAATGTTTAAAACCCCTGAAGAATATGTCGTAAATTCCTCAATGTGTAACACAGAGCGATCAAAATGTATCGCACACATTAAATATTTTACGAATGTGAGCCGATGTACGAGGCAATCCTGGTTAGTAAGCAAAAGCCGATTAAATCGGCTCTCGGCAGCCAAAGGGTTAATACTATTTATTCTGAAAATAATATATTACAGAATTCTTGGTGATAAAGAGTGAATATACTTCTCAAAGAAGCGCAATACCTATCACAATTAGTGACAACCAGTGGAATAAAGAATATATATAAATTTAAATTTTGTGGCTGAATACTTGACTATTTTTATTTTATTATATTTTTTTTTTTTTAAAACCATGTCCGCTCCCAATGTGGAGCATATGGACTCCTAATGGAGTTTATCTCAACAGAAGTATTTCTACGAGAACAGCTTGTTACTCAGTTGCTCAATCTCTCTTTTTCAAAAGAGAGTAGGGACAGGACTAGTGGTAAGCTAATCGCTCTCGATACGCCCCATTCATAGGATAGGATGGGTGAGAGGGGGGAATTCAACAAATCACATACATCCATGCCTTTGAACAGAAATTCATAAATCGATTGAAAAATCAATTTATAAAACTGTCCGTACCGGGATTTGAACCCGTGCCATCCGTAGCCGAAGCCAACAACGCTGACCACTCGACCACACAGGCGGCTAAAATAAATAAAAGTTCTGTAAAATATGAATATAAAAAAGAAATTTTCAACAATAAATTACCTGGATCTTTTTCTATGCAGTTGACTAAGGTTCCTGCAGGCAGAGCTCCTAACGGGTATGCGTCTCCCTCATTTGCCCTAACTTAAAAAAATATAGAGAAAGACAATTGTATTTAATGCTTTTTTTTCAAATAAATATAGCATCTGCTTCTTAGGCCATATCCACCTATTCAGAGCATACGTCTACCAGATGATGTTTCCTGGAGCATCATTCACCAACCCCTTTTCACCTTATCAACTTGTCAGTGTCATGTGTTGTAGTACCGTTGAATAGGTCCTAAGGTGGTCGTCAGCAGCCTTCCAAAACAATGGAATCCATCCAACAATCTGATGGAAATAGGCATTTTCATTCGTTACATTCTAGTGAACAAAATTTAAAAAAAAAGTGAGAAAATTCTGCTAACTGTTAGCTAACTTAATAGCTTGACAAACGCGGTAGCCAGTTTCCTCGTGGTAGAATTACTGAACAATTTTTCCCAGATATTGTTTTTCATCGGAATGCACGTTTTTGTGCCTGCATTTTATATATTTAGGTTAAATAAAGCAAAAATAACGGTTTTCGTTTCAGCTCGAATCCTTAAGCCCAGGAATTTACCGATTTGCCCAAAATATCTCCGTGACTCTTTTTTTTTTTAGCTCACTGAAGAATTTGAAGACCTCAAAACCCTATAGTAATTTATCGATTTGCCCAAAATACTAGCGTGAACCGAAAAAAACCGATATTTTTTTAGTTTCCAGCAAAAATAATGGTTTTAACGGTTTATGGTTCCGTTCTGGTTCGAAGCCCTGATTCTAATATTCTTTATTGTTTCTGTTAAGATATGAATGTCTGAAATGATAAGAATGAAGATCTCATCTTCAGTATGATACAGAAAGTTCATAACATATATATCTTTTTTATCTTAACACTTTATAAGCGGGCGTTTTTTAGTGATTAGCGTAAAAATATATTACATTTTTAAAATCTACACAACTTCAAAACCAAACAATATTTTCGGCTGAAGTTTTCAAAGAAATCATATGTGAAATTTAATCATTAAAAATGAAAACATTTTGAAAACATCATAATTTCACTACTTTTCTAAGCTGAATATAAAAACCTGTTACTAATTTAGTAGATAGCTCTCCACTTGCTGTCAATATGAAATATTCAAAATATTCTGTATAAAAAATAACATTAATCCATACCATACAATTATATAAATAATTATAGTACAAAATCCTCATTCCTACAAATTTACCATCACTGGAAGTGTGAAATCTGATGCCCTAAAGATTCGAGAAACATGTGTCGCCTTTTAAAAAAAATACTATGTGTGAACGAACATTCAGGACATAATAAATTATGAGGTTTATTGCTTATTGTCAAAAAGGGTCACTTGCCGCGACAGTTACTTTGAAGAAACCATTAAATTATGTGTCAATATACCAACAAAACTGACAGAACACGATAAACGTATTTTTACGTTTCCCACCTATAATGTGTTCATAGTATAATAAGAACATAGAAGATGAGATATGTTTTTTGTTACCTGGAATTCTTGATAGAAATCTAGACGTCTTAATGATGTCACCAGCCTTCATGTTCTCTGTTGCCAAGATGTATTTCAATTCCTCACCAACGCCGACCAAAGCAATGTGTGCTGTTCGACAACCATCTTCCATAATCTTCAATTCAAAAAAGATTAATGTCAAATTTAATAGTATTTTTCGAATGGCTGTTGTGTTGTACATGTGGAATTTCATTTTACATTATTCACATCTTTGCAGATTATCTCTATTCGAAGAGTCAGATGTTGGGCCATTAATCATTTTGCCACAATGTGCATTAAAACATGTGCAAAATCTATGTCTATCATCTGTAGCAGATTACCCTATAATGAAATGATGCTCCCGCTTGGGGCCTCTCAAGCGAGCGCTAATATAGCCCATTTACTTTTTGTTCAGATTTTTATTATTTCAGTTGGAATTTTCTGACTTTTTTATGTTTTTAGAAAAACAGGACCTCCAAATATTATTGCGCCTGGGGCCTCCCATGTGCTTAATCCGCCACTGCCTATCATGATTTTACCATTCGATATAAGTTAAATTTATAAGCTGAAACTGTAAGCAATTTTAAATTAATTCAAGAAAAAGCATTTAGCTCAGGGGTGCTGGAAATTCATTTGAGATAGACCTTTTCACCGGTTACTCTCAATGTGGAATAAATGGATTCTTTATGGAGCATATTAAAAAAAAAAGTTTAAAGAGAATCTGGGCTGTGGGGTCGTGGTATTTTGGCCGGAGTCGTAAGTCGGCCGCTCAACATTTCTATGGATATGCACATTGGGTTTACGAAAAGATTGTTAGCTGGCTAATCACTCTTTTCTGTATCGGATAAGGTTAGTGAGACAGAATAGAAATCAAAGAAATCCATAAATCGATAGAAATATTGTATTAAGTCTTCATTCCCTGATTCGAACCCTTCACCGTGGAGTGGAACTGAGTAGAACGAAATACCAAAACCATTTGCTAACTAGTTTCTGGTAAAAAATAAAATAACTGTCATATTAACCTGTATTACAACTTCTTCTTGTGGAGGACCTTCTTTCGGCCCATCTCTAATCCATTTTATCCAATGGTATTTATGTTTTATACCTCCTCCTATACCCTTGGCGACCACTCTTCCTGAAAAATAAATAAAATTATAAAAAAAGATAATTACATACACTAGTGAATCATAATCATCTATTAATTTATGAGTAATCACATTACGCCCCTTTACCCTTTATTGATTTTATCAGTGTTTCAAGAAAAAAATACCATGGTTAGCTTTTAGATGCTATTAAATGATTTCTGAATAAAGTATAAAAAGAGTACCCCGAGTGTGTCCAAATAAGCTATTATTGTTTTATTTACATTTTCTTTTACATCTTTAAGCCGAGCAGGATTTTCTTATTATATTATTAATTTATGATGTATTATTATTATAGACCAGTGTTTCTTAACCGTATTGAAAGAAACCGTAGCAGAAATAAATTATCCAAAATTATCTAATGCCTCCCCCAAAAACGAAATTATATAATTACACAATTATCTATGAATGTACCAGTGTATGTAGGTACTGGGCTAGGTGGGCTTAGCCCGACCTGCATTTTTCACCCAAAATGTGTAGAAAAAAACCTTTAGACGACTGAATAAAAATGAACAGCAATTCGGTCGCTGAAAAAAATAAATACATTTGTAAACGTAACAAACCTTTCCCAAATTATTACAATATCTTTGTTTTGATTTTCCTGTCAATATAAAACAATGCTATGTCTACCTACAATAATACTCTCGATTGTGTTTTGTGTTACAATTTTAAACTGAGCCGGCATAAAAAAAACAAAAACCCTATACATACTTCATACAGAACAGGCAAAATGACGTCAGTCTGGTGATACATACATATTAATAATAATAATAATGAAGGCTCGGGCTATTTTGAAATTAGTACGAGCACTTTTTACAATGGGGCGCAATCAAGCACAATTAGAAAAGTATGTATTTTATTCACATTGGCCATACGGAAACATCGTCTAAACGTACACGACTGCTCCTCGGTATAGAGCCTGCAGTCATTACGTCACACGGGCTACCTCAAACTAGCCCATACATACAAAATCACCAACACAAATCTCGTTGTATTGTATGACAGTTCCGTACAGGTTTTTGTAAATGTTAGTTCACTTTGAAGGAGACGAATTTGAGGTCCAGTTTTTACTATACTATTATTTTTTACTTACATTAGCGTTGATTTTATTATATAATAATTTATGCTTTGCAGTAGTGTCGTAGTATTTGTTAATTTGCTTGTAGATTAATGTGTAAGGTGAAGTGGAAACATGCACAATTTCATAAATAGTGTACAATGCTAAAGTTTTCTCTAGCCCACCCAAGATTTTAGGTCACGAACCGCCACTGGAATGTACTATTATTTCATGCAATAGATTTCCTACTGCAAATAAAACACATATTAAATAATAATATAGTCTTGCGATATCTCAGTGGGCCTCCTTGACTAAGTGCATCTCCCCCCAAATTTAAAAAAAATAAAAACCCCCTCCCCCGGACTTTTAAACGTCTACCAGGGGGCGGTACCGTCCCCGTTAAGAACCACTGTTATAGACAATACAAAATAAATAAGCTGTTCTGTTAAATAACTGGATTTGCGAAATGTTCCATTGTATGAAGTTTGGGAAATTCTGATCTGTACTATTAAAAGAAAAATCGAAATCTATTTATTTGTAATACTAAAGAACGTCAGTTCACCTGATTCGGGATCTCGTCCAGCTAAATTTGTAACATCCAATGGTTTGATGGTGTATTCATCAGGATAATGAACGATCCTCCGGTAGCTCTTACCAAAACCTGGTTTCGGTTTAATAATATCAGGTTTATGCAAATAGCGCACTGTAATGTTAAGATTACATTTTGGAAGAATAGTTGCGGATGAGCTAACTGATAAACTTTGAAAAAGTCTAGCGATTAACGACATTTGTAGGTTATAACTGCAGTCTATGATTGCAGATCAGTTTTATCGTCTATTCAGTTATCTCTGGTCTATTCTTCAGGTGTCACAAAGTATACTAGTTTATGGATATCGCTTATTCGCTTGTCTATGACTTCGAAGATGTGGGTTGTGGCTGAAGTTGCCAACTTTTTCTGTGATGAAGGTCTATTCTTATGCGCTAGAGGTCTGCACGGGCTCGGGCCTGGCCCACGGGCTCTTACCCGACCCGGCCTTCGGAGATAATCTGGGGAAAAAGTATACCAAATCGAGGATTTCAAATTCCTCGGTGAGCTAAAAAAAAAAAAAAGGACTTTCGGAGATAATCTGGGGAAAAAGTATACCAAATCGAGGATTTCAAATTCCTCGGTGAGCTAAAAAAAAAAAAAAAAGGACTTTCGGAGATAATCTGGGGAAAAAGTATACCAAATCGAGGATTTCAAATTTCTCGGTGCTTCGGGTCGGGTTCGGGTAACAAGTGCGGCATTAGACTCGGGCCCGGGCCGGGTCGGGCGTGAGTTTTTCGGGCTCGGACCGGGTAGTTTTGTAAAATTTTGGCCCGTGCAGACCTCTATTATGCGCAAACGTCAAAACAACATTCCAACCGCATTCCAACATATTATCTATGATTTCAACTGAATTCCGCCAAACCCAGTTTGCAAGTGGCGCAAAAGAACAGGCAATTTTTTGCTGTGCTGCCAGTACATTAAATAATTATATATTGTTTTTTTCATAGTAGCAATTTCTAGGTCTGTAGCCAGATTTTTACAAGCGGCAAAATCTATATATTAATAGTCGATAATGTTAGTATTTCCGTCCGTCTTTCCGTCTTTCCGTTTGTCGGTCCCGTTTTCGATGACGTCAACAAAGACGGTCCCCCTCCCCCTCCCCAGCCCCGCTGTCACCATTAATTCATTTCTTCATTTTTCTCTGACGTCTGAGTGAATTTTTGAAATCATGACATTTTTATTTTATTATGTGTATAAAAACAATTATTTTTCGTACTAACCAAAAATATTCTGCCAAGCTGTGGGATTCGATACCATGCCCCAATTTTCATGCGCGACGTTCAGACAGCTTATCCACTGTTCCACGAAACCAATTGATATTAACGAAAAAAAAGCTCTATTTAAATTTTTAGTGAACTAATAATGACATCTGTGGGTGAAACCTTGCACTAAACGAATTTGAATTGTTCTGAAAATTCCAAGATTTCAAACTGCAGGGTTGTGAGAGGCTATATAGGGCTGCTCAATTATATATAATAATTTAATTAACTATTTATTTATATATTATATATACGAAAAATAGTTGTTAGCAAACTTAAACATTATTCCAAAAATTAAATAATTTACGAAATTTCTGCTAATAGGAAAAATAATTGTAAGCAAACTTAAACATTATTCCAAAAATTAAATAATTTACGAAATTCCTGCTACTACGAAAAATGGTTGTTAGCAAACTTAAACATTATTCCAAAAATTAAAAAAATTACAAAATTTCTGCTTATACGAAAAATGGTTGTTAGCAAACTTAAACATTATTCCAAATATTAAATAATTTACGAAATTTCCCCTACTACAAAACCGGTTATAAATGCTCATCTACTCAGACTTAAATAATATGATGGTATGAATTTGCTGCAGTGTCGTAAGGAGGGGCAGGACCCTCCCTCCTCCTTGAATTAGTCTCCCCCAAAATTTCCTATATTTTTGTTTTTGATCACTTCTACCATATTCTAACTATGAACTTGGAGTTTTTACTACAGGTGGCTTAATTTTTTTTCATATATAAATATAATTTCTCAAAAAATATTGTACAGTCAATCTCAACAACTATACCTCGATCAGGCGGAATTGACCTCGGAATCATCAGACGGAATTGACAAAGTATGAAGTCAAAGATAATGATAAACGCACCCCTGTCTCACTCCGGTTGTGACCCCGAACCATTCGGTATTTGAGTCACCGATTCTCACACAACATGCACTATTCTCATGTAGGGATTTTATAATGGCCACAATATTTGGCGGGATCCCGTAGGCATCCAGTATCCTCCACAAAGAGGGTCTGTGTGGACTATCAAATGCCTTCTCATAGTCGACGAAACAACAAGCAAGAGCACTGTTAAATTCATTGCTCTGCTGGAGGAGACATCGAAGATTGTGTATTTGGTCCGTACACGACCTTCCAGGGAGGAAGCCCGCTTGATTTTTCTTTAGTATTTTCATAATGGGACCTCTTATTCTTGCCAAGAGAATGTGTGTCATTACCTTCCCAAGTATACTGAGAAGAGTTATGCCTCAATAATTGCTACAGCTGAGGAGATCACCTTTTTTGTGGAGTGCCAACACCTCACCGTTCACCCAGTCCCTAGGACAACGCTCACCGTCCCACACCCTGGCCATCAGGTGATAGAGAAGATGTAGGATGGCGTTAAGACCACATTTCAGAAATTCCGAATGTATACCGTCTCCACCCGGTGCTTCGCCGTTTTTATGCATGTATGCATATGCACGGAATTAGTGTACATCATACAATCATTCATTGGCGGATCCAGAAATTGTCCAAGGAGGGGGCCATTCAATTCGAAAATAAACATCATAAAAAGATAATACATTAAAAAATAGATGATTTAAAAATAATATATCTATATAAAAGTAGTCGATACATAATCAAGTATGTATTCTATAAAACATCGTAAACTAAACAATTAATGATCCCATTTCACAATAAAGTTTTAATAAAGTAGAAAAATGAGGGACAAAAATCTCCTCAGGGGGGGGCCATGGCCCCCATGGCCCCCCCCTTGGATCCGCCAATGCAATCATTCTGTGTTGGTTTTTTCTAACAATGAAATTAATGATCAAAGTTAGTTCGGATTTTCTTTTTTCGATGATAAGTACTTGTTTATGCATTTCATTATACCCATGAATACATTTGTAAGCTCTCGTTGAAACTTAAATTAAGAATGAAACGATTTCTAATTTACTGTAAAGTAAGAAACCTTCATGAATTATTTTCGCAGTTAGAGAACTTGAACTGCACATAATTCAGCAATGGCAGATGCAACATGATTTAAATAGTGCAAAATCGTTTTTTTTTTCCAAATGTCGGTTAGCATTAATGATTCATTCTCTATTCTATTCAAAATACAACAATATATGCTCTTGCTGTAATAATAAAACATTTTTAGTACTTTTTTTAAAAATAAAATTTATTGGATCAGGACCGGTTTCGCTCATATTCGCTCGCTAAAAATGTTTTATTATTTTTATTATAATGCCATTCCACCAAGTATAGACAGTGAACTCCTTAAAAGTGATAAATTAATAGTTGTCGACTTTGCCTCTCAGAAAAATCTCGTTTTCTTTTCTCACAGAAAAAGATTTTTTTTTAAACATTGGTGGAGTTTTTTGATATTTTATTTTATTGTTTTGCTTGCTGAAAAGTGTTTTTTTGTTATTTCGTTAATTTTGATACTTAGATATACAGTGGAACCTCTCATAACAAGCACCTCCTATAATGAGTAATTCACATAACGAGCAAAACAGATTGTGAAAAAAATGCTCCCTTAACGAGGAAATAAAACAGTTTTATTTTAATAAAACTGATTTTTAATGAATATTTATTTTTGCTAGTATCATAAATATAGTATGTGCAAAATGTAATTTTAGGCATATAATTTGACATAAAAATATAAATAAAAAATATCTTTTTATTTTGGCGAAAACTTGCTTTTTCATTTGACTTATAAAATACTTGCAATTACATTTAAAAATGTCGTAAATATCCACGCTTATATTATGTTGCATAAAAAAACATATTTGAATCAGGCACTGTACCCTTTGAAATAATGCGTCAATTGATTTATATCATTCATAATTTGTAGTAAAATATAGAATTGAAAATATAAATGCTTGAAATAAATCTTTGAATTTTTTGAAAATATTAATTTTGCTTACAAAACATCCGGTCATAAAAGTACTTTAGAGTACTTTTAAAAATAGTTTGGAACGAAAATAATGGAGATCCTTTTCATTTTCAATTTAGGTAGCCTGTCGTAAAGTTTTGTATCAAAACTGTGTCCCATTGTGTCTCGGCAAAAACACGATAAAAATAGTATAGGCGACCGATTCCAATTTTAAATGTATGGGTAGTAGAGACACGTGTTCCCTGCACGATGACGACTTAAAGCCGTACCGCTATACCGTACGAGCAGTTTTCTACGGCCCGTCCTATATATCGGAATATCGTAGTTGAGAGATATAAAGTGTTATGCCGATGTATCGGCATCTCATAGTTAAAGGGTTAAGAACATTTTATAGTGTGGATTGTGCTAAAGATGATGAGGGTAAAACTGATCCAGAAGTTCAGGTATGTTATAGTATAGTATATTCAGTGGTGTAGTGTAAACTAAAAAAATCTGACAGTGTTGATAATTTATAATATTTTAATGCCCTCTAACCGCAGTGATTCTCTTTTTACACATCAACAAATTTCCAAAAAAACGTTCCTTAAATGCATTGTAACAAAAAAATATTTTATGGTAATTACATCAAAATAAAAAATTTTCTTGCAAAATTTTCAATCGTCTAGTACAGTGCTTCACAACCTTTTTCATTCCACGGCCCCCTAAATGTGAAAAAAAATAATACGTGGCCCTCCTCAATAAAAAACATGATCAGCGGCGCCCCACAATATGGGAAGCACTGGTCTAGTAAAGATGTGAGAGCGCTGACCCCACAGGCCCCACCCCACTACACCACTGGCTATAGTCATGCTATTGCGAAATATGTCTATAATAGATGGTTTGTGTAATGGTACTAAGATGATTGTTCGTAGCTTAATCATAATATTTTGGAAGTTGAAATAATCACAGGTTACAGCACGGTTTCCCAATCTATGTTCCGCGGAACACCAGCGGAGCCAGAGTAGGTGTTCCGCAAGCCAAAGTGGAATTTCCACAAACATTTGAAATGGTTTTATACGCTGCAACACATTTAAACATTTTCTACTTCATATTGAAAAGCGAGTGATGGTCTATCTCCACATAAATTATGATGTCAAATATCTAGGTAAAAGAGGAGGTTTTAAATATAAATTGAATACGGCAACAAAAATTGTGCCAAATTTCCATCGCCGAGGGTGAAGGATTATTTTATCACACCCAAAATCATCAAAGTCATTAAAGGCCAACAGTACGTTGTACGAGTTTTCTTTGAACCCTTCTAAATAAATATTGGAGTGGACCGAAATAGATTCCCAAATGCATTACAGTTCAAAACAAGAAAAAATGGTTGAGCATATTTCATTAGATAAATAGTATAACGAAATGACAAATAAACAATGGTTGTACGATCATTATATTCAATTGATTGAAAATTCTACAAGACTTTATTTCGCGAATTTTTTTCTGCTATTCATTCTAAGACATCAAATCTCAGTAGGCATACAATCAATTCTAGAACGGCCACGGTTTAAAGCAGTTTTAAAGCAAATGTCAACTTTCTGCTATGCAGGCTTGAAACTATTACTATTTCCATGAAAAAATATATGCCATAGCGTAAAAAACTGTGAAAATGCAATCATTAAAAAAGAGATTTAGGCAAAAGTAAACGATCGATGAGGTTTGCTAACAGGTGTAAACCAATTTCTGGTGTTTTTTCGAACTTTGTAAAAAAAAAACAATGAAAATTTTTACCATCCATTTTTTTAACATTCGTTTATTTATATTTTAAAAATATATAACAAATTTTAAAAAATTAATAAATTCAAAACTCGAAAAGTTATCGGCTGGTAATGGGAGGGGTCCAAAAAGGGGGTTTCCTGGCGTACATGATTCCAACCAAAAACTTAACGGATTCTTAATAAGTAAAAATGTCACTACCACCCGTACCTCGGAGAAATAAAAAAAAAAACGTTTGAAAAAAAAAACAAATTTTCAAATTGAAATCTGCTATGGGCCATAGAAGGACATATAGAGAAAGTTTACGCAAAATTTCAAATAAATCGGTTTGGGGGAACTTGAGATATTATGCACGCCAGCTTGAAAAAAGTAGTTTCGAGAAAAACGCGTTTAAAGTTTTCAGTTTCGATTTGTTCCGGTCGGATTAAATTAAAATTTTATACTCTCAAATGTCTAAACTTTAGAAAAATATAAAATAGAAAGAATTTTTTTTTTTAAATTTCTACACTAGTATGCCCCCCTAAGAGATTTATTAACTCTAATTTTTATGTGATATTTTAATAATAAAAAAAACTATTACGAATTAATTAAGTGTACTGTTGAAATTTGCAGAGTTGCAAAGTGTTCCATCCCAGAATAAGTTTGGGAAACCCTGGGTTACAAGAAGGGTACTTTTAATTTTTTGCCTAGGGTCACTTTGAATTGGTTGTCGGATGTAACTGTTCCCTTAAATATTTGTATGCGGCAGTTCCCGGTTGAATTTCGCTTATGGGATGACAATTAGGTCAAATGTTTGATAGAGTAGATATTTTTATTCCACAACCGGTGTTCACTCATGGTCAATTGAATGTAGCTTGCTCAAGAGTGAGGTGTGAAAGTTCTCTAAAAATACAGGTGATTGAAGGATCACGACAGGAGAAGAAAGAATTTGACGTGACGACACAAAATATTTTTTTTAGGGAAATCTTATAAGAGTAAGGCTTTACGTTGTAAGATTTAGGTTGTAGTAATTTTCATTTTCCAAATTGTGAGTTTTCTTTGTCTCGAATAAGCAATATTATTTATAAATCTGAATTAATTGTTTTATTTATAAATTCCAATCAAATATATTCCTTAAGACATTTTCCATTTGGACAATGAATTGAGTATATTACTTCTGGTTTACTTGATAAATAAGTATCCATTTGATTATTTACACTGGTAAATTTCTGATTTTTAATAATACAAAAAAATCCTCCTGTGAATGGGTTTACAGTTGGTTGATGTTAATATTTATGTGTGGTATGGAGACATTTGCATAAATTCATAATGTGCCTTTCATATCACCCATTAAAAAAGTTTCTGGAAGCTGGCTGTGAAAGTGTTGCATACACCTCATCACATCCTTGTATTTTATATAATTAGCTTTGGATTGGTCACAGAAATGAAACCACGGTGTCAGTATTGATAATTGATAAATGAAATAAAATGTGAAATAAAACAATCTTGGAACATTTTCGTTATATTTTTTATTTATTTGATTTCACCACACATTCGTATCCCATACATACAATGAATGGTTATGATGCAGTACAATATTTATAATAAGTATGTATATGTTTGACATATTTCTCATAAGGTACCTATTAGGGTAATTTCACAAAGCGCTTTTTAGACCAGAAAAATCCAATGTTGCATAATTTTTTAATTTATTATGTAACCATTATGACTAGAGGCAATAAATATAATGTTTGGAATTTAACAACAGCTTTCACGTTTTCTTTTATATTATTTAATATAAAAGCGAAGTACTTGCATAGGAATAATTTTTTAAGATATACATCATTCCGTAAAATTAAGCTTTTCATAATATAACATCGTACACCAATAATTAATTGTATGGTCCTAAATAATATAAATATTCTTCAATTTAAAATACTTGAGTAATATTCTCAACATATAGGAATTATATTATTATTTAAGTAATATAATATATATCTCTGCGAGGACCGAGGCATTTTAAATTCAATGTGCAATAATTAAATCAAGAGTGTTTTTTTTTTATGTCAAGATAGCGGAAGATTTAATATTACAAATTTTGTAAAAGGTATAATTGGCTATAATTATAATCTTTCTTTTTTTGTGTTTGGATGAATATTTACATTTTTATGAATGGCTTCTTAAACTAAAACTATTTGAGCTGAATGTAACAATCGGGAGTGGTTTGAAATGGACTGTCGCGCCATCATTACGGATCACCATCATTTTATCTTACGGGCGATGAGAAAATAATATAAATTCAATAACATAATATCAATTTATAAAAGTATTAAGCAGTAGATAATTTTCAACTACTTCATCCATATTTTTAAAAATGTACTTATTCATTCAACAACATAATCACAAACTGACAACAATGGAGGAAATGTTTGATTTTAAATTTTTGCAAAGTAAACTAAAAAAGTAATTATTAAATTAGAAATATGTATAATAAATCTTATCAAAAACAAAACTGATATTACGCATGCAAAATGATTAAAATGTCTAACTACATAGGTTTACAACTTGTTTCCTATTCAAAACACATTGCCTAAAACATCATGTGCTCCATCAATACCCATTTTTCCAATCTGCTATTAATCTCAAAGTTTTTCGAACATCATTTTATAGAAATAATACTTTCCGATGTCAAACAATCTCTTTGTTTATTTAATTTTTTATTTCAATATCCTTCAAGGCAATTCAATGTGTAGCACCATACTTAATATAACTCTATACGTTTCACATGTTCTCTTACATGTAGTACTTTTATTATAAAACATACCACCTTTATTCAAATTCAAAACGTTACACTTGTTATTTCCTCTAAAGGTACACGGTAACATATCAGAAGCTCTCTCAATACCGGGTGCGCAGTCTATTCAATCACTGTAAGATTTAAAGTATTTCACTGTAGGCTGCAAATTTAATTGAATCAATCAAAAGACAAAACACCCTTAGTTCCTTCGATTGAGTTGTATACCAATATTTTAAGAGTACTAAAATTTACATACAAAAAAATATTAGCAATTCATTCCAACTATAATATCATTCATATTCATCTTAATATATGTAAATCTATTTATCAGATGGGACGTGTAAGAAGTATGACATTTTCAGCATATAGGTATTATAATAGACACAGACGTAGACATAGACAATTCAATGGAAATGTCTCAACTCTCAACTACTCCGCTATGTCTATACCGCTTTTCAATTATTATGGCTAATAAAAAAATGGCAATTACATTTAACTATGAAGATATTATATTCTGTTGAAAAGAATGCATATATATGATAATAAATGTTCAGTTGGTATATAATAATAGTAATAACTATTATAGAAAAATAATATTAAAAGGCCCAGTAAATGTGGACATAAATAAAAATATATCACTATCGAAACCGCAAACCATAATCGCATAGTCAATTTTCTTTATACATATTAAAAATAAATTAACATTAAGTCGTTCACCGCAACAGCCTGGCGAAAACTTTACAATATAATAATTGGATAAAAGCCATGCATTCTAAACAAGCTTCATAGATTGTTCGAAAGACGGCGATAGCTCAATATTTATTCCCATCTCGTGATGTTAATTGCTTTTTTTCCGCAAAAAGTCTACCCCACATAAACTTTTCGAAAGAAAAAATAAGCCACATCACTTTGCAACATTCGTGTTAGAATTTTTTAGCTCATTTCACATTTACAATTGCATAAAACTCAATAGAATCTCCAGTTTTGGAATTCACCATTTTTACAATAGCGTAACAATTTTTGTATTTTAATATCGATCGAGCACTGAGAAAATTTGAGGTTTATAGAATTTTTTGCTCAGGCGTGAAACACTATTGGACTGTTACAGTTTTGCAATAAATTTAACACCGATCGATGATGCCTTAGTTTTTGACAAACACATCCCAAGTCATCGTTCTGATCGATCACAACTTATTTGAAGTGATCCATCGTTGGAAAGAAAAACTTATCATATATTAGGAATCACATTTTACACTAAATAGAATATAGACAATACATGTTTACTCGTTAATGATTCTAAAAATATTTTAAAAACTTTCTCCTCGACTTCAAAATAACACATTTGGATATGATCAAGAGAAGAAGCGACGATGCTTTATCAGCTTTGATATATTCCTTTCTAAATACTTCCATCGAATTCGTCCTCAAAATTGAAGTATCTTTTAGTTAATACGGCATATCCCAACCGTAACGATAAATACAATAACTACCATATAACAAAATATGGTGGTATCAAATAATAAAATTTCATGTTAACATAAATGTGATGGAATCTCGGTATTTGTTTAAATAAATTTTTAAGTAAAAGAATTCGTCTCATATGTTATAGAGATGTAACTGAAAATACATGTATTAAAAATCTACAGAAAAGCTCATATTTCTTGTGCTCGTAGGTCCATGAATTACATTCGTTCATCTGCTTAAGAGTTTATGGACTCTGCAATGATTTATTGCGTTAATTAATTAAAGACTAAGCTTACATTGTTTCTCTAAAATATTCAAAATGTTTTGTATATCGTTAAATGATTCAGGTGTTCTTTTTTATTTACACCAGCATAAAAATCATAGATATAATATGTATAGCCAAAAATGGATTCGAATTTGATTGGTTGTTTCAGTGTTTGAGCAAATGATTGTTTGGAAAGAATTCAAGCCATGAAAGTTACAAAACTTTATATTAACTTCTAGGATTATTACAACTGAATGTCTACACCACTTCAAAAAATTGAGAGCCTTAAAAATAATCAACTGGTTTTAAATTTGCTAGAGGAATTTGAAAAATGCTAGACATTCGTATCGTACCCTCATACGAATATCGTAAGCATTTTGAAAGTTAAGCTTAATTTAGTTATCTCTGTTGTTCGCCAGCCGACAACCTGTTTGCCTCAGAATATCTGCACAAGATGATAACTTTTCTTACATCAATCTGGCATTGATGCAGGTATGAGTAGATCCAGATTCAAAAGTTTACTCGTATCAAACATTTTCAGTTATCTTTTTGTTTCCTTTTGAAATCAGAAAACTTTTGACCGGTCAATTGATCATTCAGTTGTTCAAATACAGCATTCCTCATTTTATAATTGGTTTCTTATTAATATGAACCCAAAATTAGGCACAGAGAATAATTATTGTTAATTCAGTTTAATAATCAATCCGAGGTGTTGAATAATGAAATTTGCCGTTTCATAGAATGACTTAATAATTTTTTGAGGATATTACCAGTGTTCAAGTTAGTACATCGTTTATTCAAAAAAACTAAAGAACATAGTATAATTTATGGTGATGTACAAGTACTTCATCATCACTGCAGTTGACAGTATCAGGTTAGTAATCCTTATCAAATCTGTCTGTCCATCAATTTGTTATTCATTCACAAATAAAGCTTGGAAACAGTGTCAAATCACCTTTTCGTTCGACACTGGACAATGACGATTGTTTACCGACTTTGAACATTCCTTAAAATTAAAGTTTCATATCACATTATCTATTTTATTTAGTCAAGAATGCGTAGACTCGTAAATCGTTGCCTTTTATTTGCAGCGCCGACTTGATAATTTGTATACACCGTTAGTGGTCTTTCTGTGAAATCTATCACTTTGTATAAAATTTATTAATTTGGTTGTTGTTTCCATAGCTATCTCACCATAAAATCTAACATTTTATATTGCGGGGCCTTAGATTTATAAAACACACGATTTACTGATGAATTTAAATATTCAAAAATAAAATCAAATCAACTTAATACCCCTCATCTCAACGGGTTTCGATGATGATGTAAAGTCATTCAATGAAAAGATCAATACAACTCAATAATAATTTAAGAAATATCAAAATTGTGCCAGAAGGATATATTATATTTATTTATCTATAGATTGAATGCTTTGTACTAATACTATTATGCCATTTATATTATGTCATTTATTGCCTATTATCTGAAAACTATATTTGTATATATATGATACATTAAACTGACCTCTGCACTATTTGTTATAAAGATTGTCATGTTACAAAATTGGAAATGTTCGAGCCATTCGGAGTCAAATGCGCAAACTGAATAACAATTTTCCTTATTTGAAGAATTCGGTCGAATGATACAATTTTTTTGTGAAAGAAGAAAGATGGGAATAATTTTAAGATGACAAACTGAAATAAAAAAATATCTTAAGTGCACTTACTGATAATGCCCCCAAATTCGAAAGGTATTTAACCACAAAATATGATGATTTATAAGTTTTACAATCTGTCAAATGCCCCAACAATACAATGTAACCTCTCACTTATGGAGTGAAATTTTTTCTGATGAGAAAGCTATAAACAACCCTGAGACCTAAAATTCGAGGCGGTACGCTGAACAGGATGTCTCGTGGTCCTGCAGGTTGATTGTGCATCGTGACGCAGAAGGCGAAAGATCTATCTTGTACTTTTCTAGCAGTTCTTCATTCTCAGTTACCCAATAGCCAAGAACGTCAGTGTCATATGTTGGGATGATTGTAACTTCTGAAATGCAATAAAAATAATTTTATCAGTTCTATTCATGATAATAAAAAGAAAACAAACGCTATTAATTTAACAGTGAGATAAGTTGAATCTGTTTTGAGTTTTGTCTGATGCATATAACCTACACGATCAGTATTCAAGTAGAGGTAGTCCTCAACTTACGACCGAGATACGTTCCTGAGCTTTGGTCGTATGTCGAATTGGTCGTAAGTCGAACTTCATACAAAATATGTCTTCGCTGCACATCAAATATGGTATATGTGACGATTTTACGAAAATTAAATAAAAAAAACAGTTTTTTTTCTTTCTTCTCAAGTATGAACCATGTAATAATACAACATAATAAAGGAGATATGTCCTAATATGTCCATAATGTTCATATACGTGTTGTGATAATAGAATCTTATTATTTAATTCTGTTAATTTGACACTAGTGACTAAACTATTGCCTAGTTATCAAATTTGAATTTACAATTTAAATACTCCAGGGCTGTCGATATATGTCCCGAGGTATATTTCTTCTTCTACGAAATATATTTGTTAGCAAACTTAAACATTTCAATTATTCTAAAAATTGTATTATATACAATTTAAATACCGCAGGGCAGGCTGTCGATATATGACCCGAGATATATTTCTTTTACTTTTAGAATTTCTGGCTTATTCAATAAATAGGTTTGTAATTTATTTTTCATGCCAGTAAATTTTCTGACTACTTAAAAATGCAACAAAAATCCCCCCCCGTTGAGGGCTTACAGCTAGTTATTTTGAATACAATATTTTGACAGCTAGTATTAAAAATGGTTCAAAAACGTGTAGCATACATTGAGAACTAACATGGCTTCATAAAAATAAAAAAAATATTTAACAACTTTTTCTCCAACAAGCATTGAATCTGAGAAGGTTTTTTCCAATGTCGAATATTTTGCATGAAGATTCAATCAAGATTGAATCCATTCCAGTATTGAAGGAATTGCCTAACAGCAGGAATTCAGAGAAACAGCTCATGAAAGTTATTCATGAAAATCAGCCTTTTATGGTTACTAAAATGGTTAAATATATATTTTCACATTCACTGCTCATTAAAATACGCCAAAATTGATATTGTGCTAAGAAATCAGATATATTAAGGTATCTTTTTACATCGATATACACAGATACACACTAATGTGACTGATGCATCCAAAGCGATCTAGCCGTAAGGAATTTCGCAGTATTATAGTACTGACCCGATGAAATGATTTAGTAGATTTCCAACTGCGTTGCAGCTATTTTGTTTGATTAAGATATGTTCATACCATACACGGTGAGAGCATCTTTATAGAAAAATTGTGTCTGTACCATGTACGGTGTTATTAATATTAATATGAAAATATCAAAGCCCCTCTCCTAATTGATTAACTCAATTGGAATTGCGGTCCCAATTAGTCCTTATTTATTTTTGCTAATTTTTATCAGTTTTTGGAAAACTCATTTAGTATGAAATATTGCAATGCCTGTATTGCAATAATATCAATTTAACAAAATCTCACTATTTTTATAAGGAAATCAGCATTTTTACAAATATTTGGATTGCTCACCTAAATCTTTGTCTTCCCATGTTTGTTTGGCCTCGAGTAAAGCATTGTAGATTTCTTTTGAAGGTTCAGTTCCAGAGAACACATAATACCGTGCTCTCACTCGTTTAAAGAACTCCACTGCAGAATAATAAGAATTTCCATGATGCGGAACGTAAGTAAGATCCATGTATATTGGTTGAATTTTTTTCTTTCGACTGGGGGAGTCTAGCTTACGACTTTCTTTAGTTTTTTCTTGGTTTATTTTATTTTTGTTATTTACAACGGCGGGAGGAGTTTTCTTTTCCTTTTTTGGTGTTGTTTTTGTGGAATCGTTTCCGTTGGACGGAGGCGCAGGACTTGGCAAACCGAGGGGTTTCCCCCAACCTTCGATGGGATCTTTTACAACAGTTTTTTTTGTTAAGGTTTTACTTTCAGATTTTGCTGTTTCTGTTGCTTCTATTGTCATTTTTGTTATTGACATAGTGGATGTGGTCGATAAAGATGATGATGCGGAATGTGATTCGCTCAACTTATCTTGTGTTTCCTTTGTGCTAACAAACTGCAATGAGCATTCATTGCTACTGTCTTCTTTACCGTTGGTTCCTTCAGTTGGTGGATATTGATATTTAGATGTAATTGAAGTGATTAAATCGGCACCGCGAGCTAATCTATGTTGTTCTAATGCTTTTTCAAAATCTATATCTGCTTCATCTAAAAATCTATGATCTGCCTTCTTTTCAACATTACTTTCTATTTTGGCCAATGCATACGACTCTTGGACACTGGATGATATTCTAGAATGGCTCTCTTTTGAAATTATACTGTCTTCAGTTTCGGTGAAAGACGTAGCCGGTTCATCATCACCTGGTAACGCTCCATATACGGAGGTACTCATAGGGTCCAAATTTTTTCTGTGAAGCTTGAGTAGATACAAATTTTCTTCAGATGACATATCTTTTGAAAAGGTCTCGACCGAACCTAGAGCAGACTTTTTAGAAATTTCAAAGCCTTGGCTTATATCTATTTGATCTTTGAATGCATCAGTTTCTTCGAAGCTGAGGTTTAACGGTGGAGAGTGAGCCATTTGTGATGAACTAGAGCTATCAATGATGTCTCTATCTATTGTTTCGACAAATTCTTCAGTATATTCAGATATTGTGGTTTTTGTGGCCTTAGTTGTTTTTGTGTATCCATCTTTCCCTTTGCTGACTGTAGTGGTTTCAACAGTTACTTTGACTTTTTCTGGCGATATTATTTCTCGGGTTGTGACAACTGTGATAGTTTGAACTATTTCATCTCCGTCCTCGTTCAAAGTTTTAGTAAAAACTTCAGTCTCCGTAGTTTTTTCTCCGATGGGGCTGGATTGTTTTGATTTTGTCATGATAGGTTTATTATCTATTTCTTTCTGTGGTGGTTCTTCTAGTTTTTCAATTTTCGGACTTTCTTCTGAATCTTTTGGTGACATCTTCTCTATTTGGTCATCCAAATCATCCAAAGTCAAACCAGAAGGTAAATATGTTATTTGAGTTCTCACATCTTTAATTGTCTCTATGGAACCGTCAGCAGATTCATTTGTCGTTGTCGTCTCAGTAATAATCTTTACTGCTAATGAATTCTGTAAATCATGTACCATTTCTTCTTTGGTTGTTACTGTGGTAATGACTTGTTTGATTTCTTCTCCATTTTGAACTATGGTGTTACTCTTAGTATCTGTTTCAGATTTAATTTTTCCTGTCAATTTGAAATGTTTCAACAATTCATTTAACTCACTGGATGATGTTGTTTGATTTTCAGATACTGTAATCTTGATATCTCTTGTAGTCTCAGTCGACCCATCAGGGTATTCGTCGACAGTAGTCGTTTCGACAGTGGTTCTGATTTTTTTAGATTTTTCATTTGACCCACTCAATGTGTCTCGAGTGGTGACGGTGGTTATTGTTTGTTTTATTTGCTGACTGCCTTTTTCTATTACATTGGTGACAATTTCTGTATCCGTGTGAGTGTCTTCAATATCTTCATCGGCTATATCAGGTTCATTCAAATCATTGTCAGGACTGGGTGAACTCAATTGAACATCGGCGAGGGTGATCTTTCTGTCTTTGGTTGTCTCTACAGCACCGTCAGGATATTCGTCTACTGTAATAGTCTCAACGATTGTTTTTACTTTTTGGACTACCATATTCTTATTACAAAATTCCTGGCGGCTAGTAATCGTAGTTATAGTTCTTAAAATTTCAATTCCACTTTTGTTTATTCTTTCAGATTCTTTTTCTGTAGTAGTTTCAACATCACCTGCGGGTTTGAGATCCTTCAGAATATTTTCTAAGCTTTTAGAGGATGTAGACTTATATTCGGATATAGTCACTTTAATATCTTTCGTTGTTTCTACTGTTCCTTCAGGTAATTCATTAACAGTAGTCGTTTCAACAGTTGTTCTAACTTTTTTGGAATCGTCTCCTAATGAAGCTAAAATATCTCGAGTTGTAACTACAGTGACAGTTTGAACTATTTCTTTACCTTCTTTCATTATTTTATTAGTCTTGACATCGGTTGTCACATTGGAATCCTCAATTTCGGTATCATCTTCAATTATTTGATCAGCTAAAATAGTGTTGATATCGGGGGTTACATCAGATATTGAGACCTTAGTATCTATAGTAGTTTTAATACTTCCGTCAGGATATTCATCTGCTGTCACAACTTTAATGGTAGTTTTTATCTTTTTAGTTATCTTCTCCTCGTCTTCCAATTCCTCCACTGTTGTAATAGTGGTAATAGTTTGGACTATATTATAACCTTCTTTTTTGATTGTTTTAGTAGTTTTGCTTTCACTTGATTCTATTTTGTCAGAGGTTTTGTATGATTTTAGAAGGTTTTCTAAGCTGGATGTTTGTTCAGATTTTATATCAGATATGCTCACTTTCACATCTTTGAAGGTTTCGATAGCTTTATCAGGACTTTCGTTGATTGTAGTTGTTTCAACTGTTGTCCTGAGCTTCTTCATTCTATTACCCCTTTCCATAATAATATCTCGTTTAGTTACGGTAGTCACAGTTTGCTTAATCTCTACAGAATTAATCTTAATGATGTTAATTTTCACATTAGTTTCCGTTGATGTTTCTTCCAATATTTCATCTGAAAGATTATCATCTATTATATTACTATAGTCACTAACTGTGACCTTTTTATCTACATTGCGATTGATACTTCCATCTGGATATTCATCCTCAGTAGTTGTTTCAATGACTTCCATAATTTTCTTTGGAACTAAGTTAATATCAGACATAATTTCTCTTGTGGTACATTTGATAATAAGACGCTTAATGATTAATGTGCCTTTCGTTATGAGTTCAGTGTGGGTTTCGGTATTACATGTTTTTTCCCCGACAGACTGCAAATTCTCCAATTGGTGGGAATAGTCATGCAATGACATGCATTGATCTGATTTATCTTCAATTTCTTGTCCAATGGTTGTAATTTGCATATCTGCAGAACTCAATTTTTCATTATCTCCTGACAAAGCGGAGGATGATTTCAGAGTTGACGAGCATTCCGATATTGTTGTTTTAGTATCCTTTGTAGTCTTAGTAGATCCGTCGGAACCTTTGCTAATGGTGGTTGTTTCAATAGTAGTTTTAATACTCTGGGGAGTGCCATCTTCTTTTGACACAATTTCCTTAGTAGTGACTGTTGTGACAGTTTGAGTGACTAAATTTTCTCCTTCCTTTATAATCTTAGTAGTAGTGTCAGTTTCTGTTGTGAATTTTCCCACAGAATGTTGAATTCCACTTATCATTTTAGCTTCATTCGACTCAATGTCTTCTTTCGATTGACGTGACTTTTCAGTCATCGTAGATATTTTTTGTGTTACAAAGTCATCTCCAATATTCATGGTTTTCGTAATAATATCACCATTTACACTAGTTATTAAAGAATCATAGTTACTTACAATTATATCACAGCAAGCTATTTCTGAACTTGAACTGGTTTCTAATTTCTCACTGTTAATCGATTTCACTAAGTCTCGTGCTTCTATGACACTAGACACTATCTCCTCAGATGATTTCTCATTAACAGGAATCTTTTCTGATACATTTTGTAAATCGGAACGAAATGATAATTTACTGATTGGACTGACTGGAGCCGTAGGGGGAGTGGAATGACCACTCCTGGGTTTTTCATGAGTCAAAAGAGCTTTCATTTGGTTTTCTTTTTCCACATCAGCGATATCAGGTGTACTCTTACCAGAAAGGTATAATTCTTCAGCTGAGGTGCATATATTATCTCTTGATAGTGAAATATCTTCAGTTGAAGATTTCAGTTTCTCATTGAAAATATCAACTTTATTGAGTTCTGATTTTATTTCTTCATCACTAAGACCTGACTGTTCTTCCACTTTGTATATCATTTGCTTGGCTTCACCATTAGCAAAGAGTTTTTCGATTTTTTTATCGGATGTATCCAATGTAGATTTTGTGGTATCAGTAACGATATTAAGCTTGCGTTTATCAATATTATTATCATTTTCTAAAATAGCACTTCTTTTAGTTCTCATTTCTCCATCAGAAAGAGAAGTTTTACCATGTGATGGAGCAATTTTTTTAAAATTTTCTGTTTCTATTAAAGAAAATGTTTTTTTAGAATCAACAAGGCTTTCAGTAAAGGATTCTGCAGTGACACTATCCAGAATACTTTTATCAAATCTTTCAGCGTCTGATTGAGGTATTTGTACTAATTGGGGAATATCTACATCTAATTTTGACACTTTCTCGACAAAAGAAAGTGTTTCAGATGCAGATTCAGAACTCGAATCTTTTGTCAAGGGAATGTCTTCACTCAATCCTGGTAATTTATCATCAGTGACTGGTGCTTCTTTTCCTAGACTAGGAAGGGCTGTTATATCAACAGTCAAAGTTTTCTCAGCCTTTTCTGGAGTATTTTCTGATGAAACAGCTGAATTTTTTTTTTCTGTCAAATTTAAGGACTTTATGACATCATCAAATTCATAAGACTGAGTTTTTAAATGTGACTCTTCTATTATCTTCAGTGAACCGAAAGAGCTCGCCGGTGATCCCTTATCAGTAGGAGATATTTTTCCTGAGATAACAGTTAGAATGCTAATATCATTTTCACTAACGGGAGAAGGAACTCTTAAAGGCTCTTTACTTAAAGCGGGTGAAATATCTTGTTCTGTTGCCAAACCACAACTCGATAAGGATTCCAATGTTGACATCATTTCAACTTCTGTGGAATGACTGTCAACAGAAGTTAATTTATCAAGAGAAGATTTTTCGTCTGTAACAGAAACAATGTCACTCTCTTTTTCAGTACTAGGTGATGAAACTCTTGAAGGCTCTTTAGTCGGTGCGGGATATTTGTCGAGATTGACTACAGACTCCCGTCTTGATTCATTATCTAATTTGGTCACATCTTGGTCGGGAGTCTCTCGTTTTGTTATGACTCGTTTCTCTTCGGAGGAGTGCATTTTTCCGATATCAGATTTCTCAACAGAAGATTTTTTCTCTGTAACAGATTCAACATTGCTCTCTTTTTCAGTACTGGGCGATGAAACTCTTGAGGGCTCCTTGCTTGGTGCGGAAGATTTGTTAGGATGAACCGCAGACTCTCGTTTTGATTCCGTATCTAATTTGGTCACATCATGTTCGGGAGATTCTGGTTGGGATTCGACCTGTTCTTTTGTAGAATGACTGTCAACGTGAGTTAATTTATCAATAGAAAACTTTTTCTCTGTGACAGAAACAATATCGCTCTCCTGTTCAGCACTGGGTGATGGAACTCTCGAAGGTTCTTTGCTCTGTGCGGGAGATTTGTCAAGATGGATTGCAGACTCTCGTCTTGATTCAGTATCTAACTTGGTCACATCATGTTCGGGAGATTCTGGTTGGGATTCGACCTGTTCTTTTGTAGAATGACTGTCAACGTGAGTTAATTTATCAATAGAAAACTTTTTCTCTGTGACAGAAACAATATCACTCTCCTGTTCAGCACTGGGTGATGGAACTCTCGAAGGTTCTTTGCTCTGTGCAGGAGATTTGTCATGATGGATTGCAGACTCTCGTCTTGATTCAGTATCTAACTTGGTCACATCATGTTCGGGAGATTCTGGTTGGGATTCGACCTGTTCTTTTGTAGAATGACTGTCAACGTGAGTTAATTTATCAATAGAAAACTTTTTCTCTGTGACAGAAACAATATCGCTCTCCTGTTCAGCACTGGGTGATGGAACTCTCGAAGGTTCTTTGCTCTGTGCGGGAGATTTGTCAAGATGGATTGCAGACTCTCGTCTTGATTCAGTATCTAACTTGGTCACATCATGTTCGGGAGATTCTGGTTGGGATTCGACCTGTTCTTTTGTAGAATGACTGTCAACGTGAGTTAATTTATCAATAGAAAACTTTTTCTCTGTGACAGAAACAATATCGCTCTCCTGTTCAGCACTGGGTGATGGAACTCTCGAAGGTTCTTTGCTCTGTGCGGGAGATTTGTCAAGATGGATTGCAGACTCTCGTCTTGATTCAGTATCTAATTTGGTCACATCATGTTTGGGAGATTCTGGTTTTGATTTGATAGGTTCTTCTTTTGTAGAATAACTGTCAACATGAGTTAATTTATCTACAGAGAATTCTCTCTCTGTAACAGAAACAATATCGCTCTGTCTTTCAGTACTGGGCGATGGAACCCTTGAAGGCTCTTTGCTTGGCGCGGGAGATTTGTCGAGATGGACTGCAGATTTTTCTATTGATTCAGTGTCAAGTGTGGTCACATCATGTTCTGGAGATTCTGGTTTTGATTTGACCTCCACTTTTTCTGTGGATTGACTGTCAATGTGAGTTAATTTATCAATAGAGAAATCTTTCTCTGTAACAGAAACCATAACGATATCTTTTTCAGCAATGGGCGATGGAACTCTGGAAGGCTCCTTGCTCGGTGCGGGAGATTTGTCAAGTTGAGCTGCTGACTCTCGTCTTGATTCAGTATCTAATTTGGTCACATCATGTTCTGTAGATTCTGGTTTTGATTTGACTCGTTCTGTTTCTACGGAATGACTGTCAACGTGAGTTAATTTATCCAAAGAAGATTTTTGCTCTGTAACATAAACAACAGCACTTTCTTTTTCAGAACTGGGTGATGGAACTCTAGAGGGCTCCTTGCTCGGTGCGGGAGATTTGTCAAGTGGAGCTGCTGACTCTCGTCTTGATTCAGTATCTAATTTAGTCACATCATGTTCGGGAGATTCTGGTTTTGATTTGACCCCTTCTTTTTCTGAGGAACGACTGTCAACGTAAGTTAATTTATGAATGGAGGACTCTGTCTCTGTTACCGAAACAATATCAATATCTTTTTCAGCAATGGGCGATGGAACTCTAGAGGGCTCCTTGCTCGGTGCGGGAGATTTGTCGAGATGGACTGCAGACTCTCGTCTTGATTCAGTATCTAATTTGGTCACATCATGTTCGGTAGATTCTGGTTTTGATTTGACTCGTTCTGTTTCTACGGAATGACTGTCAACGTGAGTTAATTTATCCAAAGAAGATTTTTGCTCTGTAACATAAACAACAGCACTTTCTTTTTCAGAACTGGGCGATGAAACTCTGGAGGACTCTTTGCTGGGTGTGGGAGATTTGTCAAGATGGACTGCAGACTCTCGTCTTGATTGAGTGTCTAATTTGGTCACATCGTGTTCCGGAGATTCCGGTTTTGGTTCAACCCGTTCTTTTGTGGAATGACTGTCAACAAGAGTTAATTTATCAAGAGACGATTTTTTCTCTGTTACAGTAACAACTTCACTATCTTTTTCGGAACAAGGTGATGGAACTCTAGAGGGCTCCTTGCTCGGTGCGGGAGATTTGTCAAGTGGAGCTGCTGACTCTCGTCTTGATTCAGTATCTAATTTAGTCACATCATGTTCGGGAGATTCTGGTTTTGATTTGACTCCTACTTTTTCTGTGGATTGACTGTCAATGTGAGTTAATTTATCAATAGAGAAATCTTTCTCTGTAACAGAAACCATAACGATATCTTTTTCAGCAATGGGCGATGGAACTCTGGAAGGCTCCTTGCTCGCTGCGGGAGATTTGTCAAGTTGAGCTGCTGACTCTCGTCTTGATTCAGTATCTAATTTGGTCACATCATGTTCGGTAGATTCTGGTTTTGATTTGACTCGTTCTGTTTCTACGGAATGACTGTCAACGTGAGTTAATTTATCCAAAGAAGATTTTTGCTCTGTAACATAAACAACAGCACTTTCTTTTTCAAAACTGGGCGATGAAACTCTGGAGGGCTCTTTGCTGGGTGTGGGAGATTTGTCAAGATGGACTGCAGACTCTCGTCTTGATTGAGTGTCTAATTTGGTCACATCGTGTTCCGGAGATTCCGGTATTGATTTGACTCGTTCTGTTTCTACGGAATGACTGTCGACGTGAGTTAATTTATCAATAGAAGATTTTTTCTCTGTAACATGAACAACAGCACTTTCTTTTTCAGAACTGGGTGATGGAACTCTAGAGGGCTCCTTGCTCGGTGCGGGAGATTTGTCAAGTGGAGCTGCTGACTCTCGTCTTGATTCAGTATCTAATTTGGTCACATCATGTTCGGGAGATTCTGGTTTTGATTTGACCCCTTCTTTTTCTGAGGAACGACTGTCAACGTAAGTTAATTTATGAATGGAGGACTCTGTCTCTGTTACCGAAACAATATCAATATCTTTTTCAGCAATGGGCGATGGAACTCTAGAGGGCTCCTTGCTCGGTGCGGGAGATTTGTCGAGATGGACTGCAGACTCTCGTCTTGATTCAGTATCTAATTTGGTCACATCATGTTCGGTAGATTCTGGTTTTGATTTGACTTGTTCTGTTTCTACGGAATGACTGTCAACGTGAGTTAATTGATCAAGAGAAGATTTTTTCTCTGTGACAGTTAAAACTTCACTATCTTTTTCGGAACAAGGTGATGGAACTCTAGAGGGCTCCTTGCTCGGTGCGGGAGATTTGTCAAGTAGAGCTGCTGACTCTCGTCTTGATTCAGTATCTAATTTGGTCACATCATGTTCGGTAGATTCTGGTTTTAATTTGACTCGTTCTGTTTCTACGGAATGACTGTCGACGTGAGTTAATTTATCAATAGAAGATTTTTTCTCTGTAACATGAACAACAGCACTTTCTTTTTCAGAACTGGGTGATGGAACTCTAGAGGGCTCCTTGCTCGGTGCGGGAGATTTGTCAAGTGGAGCTGCTGACTCTCGTCTTGATTCAGTATCTAATTTGGTCACATCATGTTCGGGAGATTCTGGTTTTGATTTGACCCCTTCTTTTTCTGAGGAACGACTGTCAACGTAAGTTAATTTATGAATGGAGGACTCTGTCTCTGTTACAGAAACAATATCAATATCTTTTTCAGCAATGGGCGATGGAACTCTAGAGGGCTCCTTGCTCGGTGCGGGAGATTTGTCGAGATGGACTGCAGACTCTCGTCTTGATTCAGTATCTAATTTGGTCACAGCATGTTCGGTAGATTCTGGTTTTGATTTGACTTGTTCTGTTTCTACGGAATGACTGTCAACGTGAGTTAATTGATCAAGAGAAGATTTTTTCTCTGTGACAGTTAAAACTTCACTATCTTTTTCGGAACAAGGTGATGGAACTCTAGAGGGCTCCTTGCTCGGTGCAGGAGATTTGTCAAGTGGAGTTGCTGACTCTCGTCTTGATTCAGCATCTAATTTGGTCACATCATGTTCGGTAGATTCCGGTTTTGATTTGACTTGTTCTGTTTCTACGGAATGACTGTCAACGTGAGTTAATTTATCAATGGAAGATTTTTTCTCTGTTACAGTAACAACTTCACTATCTTTTTCGGAACAAGGTGATGGAACTCTAGGGGGCTCCTTGCTCGGTGTGGGAGATTTGTCAAGTGGAGCTGCTGACTCTCGTCTTGATTCAGCATCTAATTTGGTCACATCATGTTCGGTAGATTCTGGTTTTGATTTGACTTGTTCTGTTTCTACGGAATGACTGTCGACGTGAGTTAATTTATCAATAGAAGATTTTTTCTCTGTTACATGAACAACAGCACTTTCTTTTTCAGAGCTGGGTGATGAAACTCTGGAAGGCTCTTTGCTGGGTGTGGGAGATTTATCGAGATGGACTGCAGACTCTCGTCTTGATTGAGTGTCTAATTTGGTCACATCGTGTTCCGGAGATTCCGGTTTTGATTCAACCCGTTCTTTTGTGGAATGACTGTCAACAAGAGTTAATTTATCAAGAGACGATTTTTTCTCTGTTACAGAAAGAACTTCACTATCTTTTTCGGAACAAGGTGATGGAACTCTAGAGGGCTCCTTGCTCGGTGCGGGAGATTTGTCAAGTGGAGCTGCTGACTCTCGTCTTGATTCAGTATCTAATGTGGTCACATCATGTTCGGTAGATTCTGGTTTTGATTTGACTCGTTCTGATTCTACGGAATGACTGTGAACGTGAGTTAATTTATCAAGAGAAGATTTTTGCTCTGTTACATAAACAACAACACTTTCTTTTTCAGAACTAGGCGATGAAACTCTGGAGGGCTCTTTACTGGGTGTGGGAGATTTATCGAGATGGACTGCAGACTCTCGTCTTGATTGAGTGTCTAATTTTGTCACATCGTGTTTCGGAGATTCCTGTTTTGATTCAACCCGTTCTTTTGCGGAATGACTGTCAACAAGAGTTAATTTATCAAGAGAAGATTTTTTCTCTGTTACAGTAACAACTTCACTATCTTTTTCGGAACAAGGTGATGAAACTCTGGAGGGCTCCTTGCTGGGTGTAGGAGATTTGTCGAGATGGACTGCAGACTCTCGTCTTGATTGAGTGCCTAATTTGGTCACATCGTGTTCCGGAGATTCCGGTTTTGATTCAACCCGTTCTTTTGTGGAATGACTGTCAACAAGAGTTAATTTATCAAGAGAAGATTTTTCCTCTGTTACAGTAACAACTTCACTATCTTTTTCGGAACAAGGTGATGGAACTCTAGAGGGCTCCTTGCTCGGTGCAGGAGATTTGTCAAGTGGAGTTGCTGACTCTCGTCTTGATTCAGCATCTAATTTGGTCACATCATGTTCGGTAGATTCTGGTTTTGATTTGACTCGTTCTGATTCTACGGAATGACTGTCAACGTGAGTTAATTTATCAAGAGAAGATTTTTCCTCTGTTACAGTAACAACTTCACTATCTTTTTCAGAACTGGGCGATGAAACTCTGGAGGGCTCTTTGCTGGGTGTAGGAGATTTGTCGAGATGGACTGCAGACTCTCGTCTTGATTGAGTGCCTAATTTGGTCACATAGTGTTCCGGAGATTCCGGTTTTGATTCAACCCGTTCTTTTGTGGAATGACTGTCAACAAGAGTTAATTTATCAAGAGACGATTTTTTCTCTGTTACAGTAACAACTTCACTATCTTTTTCGGAACAAGGTGATGGAACTCTAGAGGGCTCCTTGCTCGGTGCGGGAGATTTGTCAAGTGGAGCTGCTGACTCTCGTCTCGATTCAGCATCTAATTTGGTCACATCATGTTCGGTAGATTCTGGTTTTGATTTGACTTGTTCTGTTTCTACGGAATGACTGTCAACGTGAGTTAATTTATCAATGGAAGATTTTTTCTCTGTTACAGTAACAACTTCACTATCTTTTTCGGAACAAGGTGATGGAACTCTAGAGGGCTCCTTGCTCGGTGCAGGAGATTTGTCAAGTGGAGTTGCTGACTCTCGTCTTGATTCAGCATCTAATTTGGTCACATCATGTTTGGTAGATTCTGGTTTTGATTTGACTCGTTCTGATTCTACGGAATGACTGTCAACGTGAGTTAATTTATCAAGAGAAGATTTTTCCTCTGTTACAGTAACAACTTCACTATCTTTTTCGGAAGAAGGTGATGGAACTCTAGAAGGCTCCTTGCTCGGTGCGGGAGATTTGTCAAGTAGAGCTGCTGACTCTCGTCTTGATTCAGTATCTAATTTGGTCACATCATGTTCGGTAGATTCTGGTTTTAATTTGACTCGTTCTGATTCTACGGAATGACTGTCAACGTGAGTTAATTTATCAATGGAAGATTTTTTCTCTGTTACAGTAACAACTTCACTATCTTTTTCAGAACTGGGCGATGAAACTCTGGAGGGCTCTTTGCTGGGTGTAGGAGATTTGTCGAGATGGACTGCAGACTCTCGTCTTGATTGAGTGCCTAATTTGGTCACATCGTGTTCCGGAGATTCCGGTTTTGATTCAACCCGTTCTTTTGTGGAATGAGTGTCAACAAGAGTTAATTTATCAATGGAAGATTTTTTCTCTGTTACAGTAACAACTTCACTATCTTTTTCGGAACAAGGTGATGGAACTCTAGAGGGCTCCTTGCTCGGTGCAGGAGATTTGTCAAGAAGAGCTGCTGACTCTCGTCTTGATTCAGCATCTAATTTGGTCACATCATCTTCGGTAGATTCTGGTTTTGATTTGACTCGTTCTGTTTCTACGGAATGACTGTCAACATGAGTTAATTTATCAATGGAAGATTTTTTCTCTGTTACAGTAACAACTTCACTATCTTTTTCGGAACAAGGTGATGGAACTCTAGAGGGCTCCTTGCTGGGTGTAGGAGATTTGTCGAGATGGACTGCAGACTCTCGTCTTGATTGAGTGCCTAATTTGGTCACATCGTGTTCCGGAGATTCTGGTTTTGATTCAACCTGTTCTTTTGCGGAATGACTGTCAACAAGAGTTAATTTATCAAGAGAAGATTTTTTCTCTGTTACAGTAACAACTTCACTATCTTTTTCGGAACAAGGTGATGAAACTCTGGAGGGCTCCTTGCTGGGTGTAGGAGATTTGTCGAGATGGACTGCAGACTCTCGTCTTGATTGAGTGCCTAATTTGGTCACATCGTGTTCCGGAGATTCTGGTTTTGATTCAACCTGTTCTTTTGCGGAATGACTGTCAACAAGAGTTAATTTATCAAGAGAAGATTTTTTCTCTGTTACAGTAACAACTTCACTATCTTTTTCGGAACAAGGTGATGGAACTCTAGAGGGCTCCTTGCTGGGTGTAGGAGATTTGTCGAGATGGACTGCAGACTCTCGTCTTGATTGAGTGCCTAATTTGGTCACATCGTGTTCCGGAGATTCCGGTTTTGATTCAACCCGTTCTTTTGTGGAATGACTGTCAACAAGAGTTAATTTATCAAGAGAAGATTTTTCCTCTGTTACAGTAACAACTTCACTATCTTTTTCGGAAGAAGGTGATGGAACTCTAGAAGGCTCCTTGCTCGGTGCGGGAGATTTGTCAAGTAGAGCTGCTGACTCTCGTCTCGATTCAGCATCTAATTTGGTCACATCCTGTTCGGTAGATTCTGGTTTTGATTTGACTTGTTCTGTTTCTACGGAATGACTGTCAACGTGAGTTAATTTATCAATGGAAGATTTTTTCTCTGTTACAGTAACGACTTCACTATCTTTTTCGGAACAAGGTGATGGAACTCTAGAGGGCTCCTTGCTGGGTGTAGGAGATTTGTCGAGATGGACTGCAGACTCTCGTCTTGATTGAGTGCCTAATTTGGTCACATCGTGTTCCGGAGATTCTGGTTTTGATTTGACTTGTTCTGTTTCTACGGAATGACTGTCAACGTGAGTTAATTTATCAATGGAAGATTTTTTCTCTGTTACAGTAACAACTTCACTATCTTTTTCGGAACAAGGTGATGGAACTCTAGAGGGCTCCTTGCTCGGTGCAGGAGATTTGTCAAGTGGAGTTGCTGACTCTCGTCTTGATTCAGCATCTAATTTGGTCACATCATGTTCGGTAGATTCTGGTTTTGATTTGACTTGTTCTGTTTCTACGGAATGACTGTCAACGTGAGTTAATTTATCAATGGAAGATTTTTTCTCTGTTACAGTAACAACTTCACTATCTTTTTCGGAACAAGGTGATGGAACTCTAGAGGGCTCCTTGCTCGGTGCAGGAGATTTGTCAAGAAGAGCTGCTGACTCTCGTCTTGATTCAGCATCTAATTTGGTCACATCATCTTCGGTAGATTCTGGTTTTGATTTGACTCGTTCTGTTTCTACGGAATGACTGTCAACATGAGTTAATTTATCAATGGAAGATTTTTTCTCTGTTACAGTAACAACTTCACTATCTTTTTCGGAACAAGGTGATGGAACTCTAGAGGGCTCCTTGCTGGGTGTAGGAGATTTGTCGAGATGGACTGCAGACTCTCGTCTTGATTGAGTGTCTAATTTGGTCACATCGTGTTCCGGAGATTCTGGTTTTGATTCAACCCGTTCTTTTGTGGAATGAGTGTCAACAAGAGTTAATTTATCAAGAGAAGATTTTTTCTCTGTTACAGTAACAACTTCACTATCTTTTTCGGAACAAGGTGATGAAACTCTGGAGGGCTCCTTGCTGGGTGTAGGAGATTTGTCGAGATGGACTGCAGACTCTCGTCTTGATTGAGTGCCTAATTTGGTCACATCGTGTTCCGGAGATTCTGGTTTTGATTCAACCTGTTCTTTTGCGGAATGACTGTCAACAAGAGTTAATTTATCAAGAGAAGATTTTTTCTCTGTTACAGTAACAACTTCACTATCTTTTTCGGAACAAGGTGATGGAACTCTAGAGGGCTCCTTGCTGGGTGTAGGAGATTTGTCGAGATGGACTGCAGACTCTCGTCTTGATTGAGTGCCTAATTTGGTCACATCGTGTTCCGGAGATTCCGGTTTTGATTCAACCCGTTCTTTTGTGGAATGACTGTCAACAAGAGTTAATTTATCAAGAGAAGATTTTTCCTCTGTTACAGTAACAACTTCACTATCTTTTTCGGAAGAAGGTGATGGAACTCTAGAAGGCTCCTTGCTCGGTGCGGGAGATTTGTCAAGTAGAGCTGCTGACTCTCGTCTCGATTCAGCATCTAATTTGGTCACATCCTGTTCGGTAGATTCTGGTTTTGATTTGACTTGTTCTGTTTCTACGGAATGACTGTCAACGTGAGTTAATTTATCAATGGAAGATTTTTTCTCTGTTACAGTAACGACTTCACTATCTTTTTCGGAACAAGGTGATGGAACTCTAGAGGGCTCCTTGCTGGGTGTAGGAGATTTGTCGAGATGGACTGCAGACTCTCGTCTTGATTGAGTGCCTAATTTGGTCACATCGTGTTCCGGAGATTCTGGTTTTGATTTGACTTGTTCTGTTTCTACGGAATGACTGTCAACGTGAGTTAATTTATCAATGGAAGATTTTTTCTCTGTTACAGTAACAACTTCACTATCTTTTTCGGAACAAGGTGATGGAACTCTAGAGGGCTCCTTGCTCTGTGCGGGAGATTTGTCAAGTGGAGCTGCTGACTCTCGTCTTGATTCAGCATCTAATTTGGTCACATCATGTTCGGTAGATTCTGGTTTTGATTTGACTCGTTCTGATTCTACGGAATGACTGTCAACGTGAGTAAATTGATCAAGAGAAGATTTTTTCTCTTTTACAGTAACAACTTCACTTTCTTTTTCAGAACTGGGCGATGAAACTCTGGAGGGCTCTTTGCTGGGTGTGGGAGATTTGTCGAGATGGACTGCAGACTCTCGTCTTGATTGAGTGTCTAATTTGGTCACATCGTATTCCGGAGATTCCGGTTTTGATTCAACCCGTTCTTTTGTGGAATGAGTGTCAACAAGAGTTAATTTATCAAGAGAAGATTTTTTCTCTGTTACAGTAACAACTTCACTATCTTTTTCGGAACAAGGTGATGGAACTCTAGAGGGCTCCTTGCTCGGTGCGGGAGATTTGTCAAGAAGAGCTGCTGACTCTCGTCTCGATTCAGCATCTAATTTGGTCACATCATGTTCGGTAGATTCTGGTTTTGATTTGACTTGTTCTGTTTCTACGGAATGACTGTCAACGTGAGTTAATTTATCAAGAGAAGATTTTTTCTCTGTTACAGTAATAACTTCACTATCTTTTTCGGAACAAGGTGATGGAACTCTAGAGGGCTCCTTGCTCTGTGCGGGAGATTTGTCAAGTGGAGCTGCTGACTCTCGTCTTGATTCAGCATCTAATTTGGTCACATCATGTTCGGTAGATTCTGGTTTTGATTTGACTCGTTCTGATTCTACGGAATGACTGTCAACGTGAGTAAATTTATCAAGAGAAGATTTTTTCTCTGTTACAGTAACAACTTCACTTTCTTTTTCAGAACTGGGCGATGAAACTCTGGAGGGCTCTTTGCTGGGTGTGGGAGATTTGTCGAGATGGACTGCAGACTCTCGTCTTGATTGAGTGTCTAATTTGGTCACATCGTGTTCAGGAGATTCCGGTTTTGATTCAACCCGTTCTTTTGTGGAATGACTGTCAACAAGAGTTAATTTATCAAGAGAAGATTTTTCCTCTGTTACAGTAACAACTTCACTTTCTTTTTCAGAACTGGGCGATGAAACTCTGGAGGGCTCTTTGCTGGGTGTAGGAGATTTGTCGAGATGGACTGCAGACTCTCGTCTTGATTGAGTGTCTAGTTTGGTCACATCGTGTTCAGGAGATTCCGGTTTTGATTCAACCCGTTCTTTTGTGGAATGACTGTCAACAAAAGTTAATTTATCAAAAGAAGATTTTTTCTCTGTTACAGTAACAACTTCACTATCTTTTTCGGAACAAGGTGATGGAACTCTAGAGGGCTCCTTGCTCGGTGCGGGAGATTTGTCAAGTGGAGCTGCTGACTCTCGTCTTGATTCAGTTTCTAATTTGGTCACATCTTGTTCGGTAGATTCTGGTTTTGATTTGACTCGTTCTGTTTCTACGGAATGACTGCCAACGTGAGTTAATTTATCAATAGCAGATTTTTTCTCTGTGACAGTTAAAACTTCACTATCTTTTTCGGAACAAGGTGATGGAACTCTAGAGGACGCCTTGCTTAGTGCGGGAGATTTGTCAAGTGGAGTTGCTGACTGTCGTCTTGATTCAGCATCTAATTTGGTCACATCATGTTCGGTAGATTCTGGTTTTGATTCGACTCGTTCTGTTTCTATGGAATGACTGTCAACGTGAGTTAATTTATCAATAGAAGATTTTTTCTCCGTTACATAAACAACTCCACTTTCTTTTTCAGAACTGGGTGATGGAACTCTGGAGGGCTCCTTGCTGGGTGTGGGAGATTTGTCGAGATGGACTGCAGACTCTTGTCTAAATTGAGAATCAAATTTGATCAGTTCATCTTCGGGAGATTTTGTTTGTGATTTGACCTGTTCTTCTGTGGAATGACTGTCAACGAGAGTTAATTTATCAATAGAAGATTTTTTCTCAACAACAAAAACAACATCGTTTTCTTTAACAGAACTTGGCGATGGACCTCTCGAGGGCTCCTTGCTCGTTGCAGGAGATTTGTCGTGATGGACTGCAGACTCTCGTCTTGATTCAGTATCTAATTTGGTCACATCGTGTTTGGGAGATTCCGGTTTTGATTCGACCCGTTCTTTTGTGGAATGACTATCAACAAGAATTAATTTATCAAGA